>ML794344.1:310592-336844 GCA_009831015.1 Picea engelmannii | reverse complement strand
CAACCAAGCTAGCTTTCTCCATGAGAACTCCTCTCCTTTTATAAGCTGAAGAGGATAAGGTGAGGAGGTTAGGATGATCCCACTAAATCATGAAAGCGAGTAAGATCCAAACCATTCGGATACCACCTCACCAAAGAAGCTTCACCTTCTAGAAGATTCGAGAAATCGCTCATTTTTCCCACGTGCTGGAATGTTCGCACCCTAGCTATATAGCAACCTGCGAACTGTTCGCACCCTGGCTATAGTGCAACCTGCGAGAATTGGTCATTCTCGTACCCTGCCTATATAGCAACCTGCAAACATTCCTTTTTATAATGTTTTTACATAGGAAAAAGTAATTTCTTTTCTCAGGAAAAGTTCTTCTTCCTTCTCTCTTCAGGAACTCAGGCCACTGTGACCCCTCTAAAGGCAATAGATAGGTTTACATCATTAACGATCATAGGGATGACGAAAATAATGTGTAACAGAGAGCCCCCCAAAGTATGAAGTTAGAACAGAGTGATAGCTGAAATACTTTGTCGAGTGTGTGTAGGGAACAAGGAACAATCGATCGGAAACCTGCCAACAAACAAGGAAATGTAGTACAATAATATATCATCACTGAGGTAGGCATTCCCATACTTAGAATACAAACGACTCAAAGCATAAATGCCGACATGCAAAGATCCATTTCAAGTAAGATAGGTCATGGCCACCAAACATACACTGTGGATCCATGCCATTATGAATCAAATATGAACATTGCCACCAAAAATACACTGTGGATCTATGTGTTAAAGACTCAAATTTGAACATAGCCACCAGACATACAATGTGGATCTATGCAACAGTACACTGAATATACTCCAACACAACCTGGATCTATCAAACAATATCCAGGGTCTTCATCTCTGCCACTCTATAGTACGAATCTAACCATGTGAATACATGTGTTGAAGTCGAACATGGTAGAAACCACTTGATTACCGGTCACCGTAGGTGCGGACACTAACCGATCTCCCTAGATCCACCTAGATCTAGAACAAAACAAGACAGAATATACCGCTTTCCCTAGATCTAACTATTGAATTAAATTGGAAGTGAAAAGAAGATATGTACCTTATAATCGCTTCCTTAGACTCTGTTGTTCCTTGCTTCGCTCCAGCGCTCTTGTGCGATCAAGATCAAAACAGCACAAACCAACCAAAGTGAAAGCAAATAATATATCCAATAGCTAATCTATACATATGATCAAGGACTTATGTAATAAAGTAGATCTCACTTTATGTGAAAGAAATATATTACTGTATTATTAAATATGAAAGAGAGATTACAACCTTTGCCTTGATGTCGTAAGGTCCCTTCCAACTGTCCTTCGTTCCCCACACACTTCTTGCTCCAAGGATTCTGAAACCATAGATCTGATAGCTACTCACAATCTATCTTGACAAAGCAAATCTCAAAGCCACTCTAATCAAGCTAATAATTCCAAGCCAAAGAACCTAAGCTCAAGCTAAATCAACCAAGCTAGCTTTCTCCATGAGAACTCCTCTCCTTTTATAAGCTGAAGAGGATAAGGTGAGGAGGTTAGGATGATCCCACTAAATCATGAAAGTGAGTAAGATCCAAACCATTCGGATACCACCTCACCAAAGAAGCTTCTCCTTCTAGAAGATTCGAGAAATCGCTCATTTTTCCCACATGCTGGAATGTTCGCACCCTAGCTATATAGCAACCTGCGAACTGTTCGCACCCTGGCTATAGTGCAACCTGCGAGAATTGGTCATTCTCGCACCCTGCCTATATAGAAACCTGCGAACATTCCTTTTTATAATGTTTTTACATAGGAAAAAGCAATTTCTTTTCTCAGGAAAAGTTCTTCTTCCTTCTCTCTTCAAGAACTCAGGCCACTGTGACCCCTCTAAAGGCAATAGATAGGTTTACATCATTAACGATCATAGGGATGACGAAAATAATGTGTAACAGCTAGTCACGGATGACTTGGATATTTGATGGATCAACATGCATACCATGTGCATCAACAATGTATCCTAGGTATTGGACCCTATCCATGCTGAAGGAGCATTTTTCTAAGTTGGCATATAGCTTGTGTTTCCACAGAGTCTGCAAAACCTATTGGATATGCTGCAAGTGTTCTACCCAAGTCTTATTGTAGAAGAGGATTTCATCCAGATATATCACCACAAAAGAATTAGTGAAAGGACGCAAGATATCGTCCATCATCCTCATGAAAGTTTCTATGGCATTTGTCAAAACAAAGGGCATGACCAGCCATTCAAAAATAACTTCTTTTGACTTGAAGCCATTTTTCCATACATCTGTCTATTCTATTGGTACCTGATGGTAGCCAGACTTCAGATCAATCTTACTGAAGTATTTGTCCCCCTTGAGCTAATCAAGGAGATCTCTAATTCGGGGAATCAGGTATCGGTTTCTGACTATGATTTTATTTAGGTCTTAGTGATCAATGTAGAGTCACCATGTCCCATCTTTCTTCTACACCAGCATGATTGGGCTTCCACAAGATGATGATCTAGGTCGAATATGCCCCTTGTGGAGCAGTTATTGAATCTAATGTTTTATTTCCTCATTTTCTAGTAGAGAGTGGCGATAGACTGGCCCATTGGGTAGAGGTGCGTCGGGGGTCAGATCGATGGGTTGCTTGACCTAAAAAATGTAGAGGTACCCCAATAGGTGGTGAGAAGATGTATTTGTATTCTTCTATGATGTGGCGGGGTCGATCGCGGAGGACATCGATGTGGCTGCAACCTTTCGCTCACTCTGAGAGAGAATCATGAAGAAGAAAAACTTCTCGACCTAAGAAATGACCTTCTTGCATTGATTGGAAGAGATCAAGGAAATAGCACTAGGTGGGACTACCTCGGGAATCCTGTACAATTTCCTGTTCAAAGTAATAATAACATTGTGAGGTCTAGACTCATATACAACATGACATTTCCATAAATAAGGTTGGCCCAAAAGAACATCACAAACTTCAAGGGGAGAAACATAACACAATACCTCATCTTTGAATGGGTTGATTCTGTACGACATGCAACACTATTGGCTAACGCGAAGATATCTTCCTTGATGGAGCCATCCGATGGTGTATGGATGTGGGTGTGACGTTGTCAATAGGGTTAGCCACTTGATGACCTCTCCTGAGATGATGTTCTTCTCTCCTGAGATGATGTTCTTCTAGCTACCTCTATCAACGATGAATCACAACGGAGTGCTTTTTACCCACATTTGTGAAAGAAAGAGGCGCTCGCCTTCCTCTGGCTCATCAGATTCACCAGGCTGGATCTTGGTGGTAGCAATGGTGGGACTGGGTTCTGCATCAATGATTTGTCTCCCTTTTTCTAGTTCTGACTTAGATTCAGAACCTGCATATAATTCAAAGGGTTTTACCTCAGCCACCAAATACTTCTTTGAGAGGCAATCAATAGTGTTATGCCAGGGGCTCTTATGGAAGTCGCACCACTTCTCGATATGTTTCTTCATCTCCCCCTTGTCCTTTTGTGCTTCTGGCTTGGACTAGTTGTCCTGAGGTTACCCATATTTCCTCTATCCTTTTTTCTATGGGTTGGGGCTACCCTTGACCTGATTCTACTGTGAGGGGTTCCCAGAGCCAAACTGTTGCATCTTTTGTTTCAACTTCTGCTCAATTTTGACAAAACATCAATAGTTTGCGCCTAAGGATGGGATGCCCAAAAACTTGATTTATATCTAGACGTATCTATGCATACTATCGTGGTACTTGATCACCATATGTCACTCATAATATTTGATACCCATCTTGGTGTGAAAGGTATGGAAGACATTAGTGAATTATGGCATTGTTTGGTCTCTTTACTGTCGCAGTGTGGTCCATCTTGTATGCAAATTGTCATAACTTCCAATAGGGTAGTATTGTTCCTTAATAGAATCCCTGAAGGAACCCCAAGTGGGTGCAACTGCAAATAATGTGGATCCCTCTATTTCTTTTTTCTCACAGAAATTCTCCCACCAATCTTTGACATGGGGGGTGGCCTTGAGGAGTGCAAGTGTAATCTTTTCTCTATCAAAAAATTTGTGGACAAAAAAATACCCTTCTATAAGGTTTAACCATTCATCTACAACATCCACATATATTTGACCTTCAAATATAGGAATATCAAAATTGATTTGTACCTTGAAGGGGGTGGCACCTCTGATTGAGGTGGATGTGTTGTTTGTCGACAACCATTGAAGGATTTGTGAAAATTTTTCCATCTTCGCGTTCCTCTGTCACTCAAGGGATTCCTCGAGAAACATTTTGAAAGGATATCTTGTCCCATCGTATTTATTTTCTCTCATCATGGACAATTTCTTTGGCGTGCAAGAGAATTTTTCCTCAAGAGAAACAAGCTCGAGACCCAACACTCTATACCCTGACCACATCGGGGACATGTGTTGGGCTCTAAATATGTCCTAAAAAAAAACTCTATGCATCAACCGAAGGTAGGTGCTGGCATAAGCATTTTACTTGTTGCCTACATAGGTTCTTACCTTTTGTTTTCAATACCTAGCCTCCAGAGATGCAACACATGTAAAGGAACAACAATCATAAAGGGAACGTCAATTTTTCTATTTAAATGAACAACACTTCCTGTAAAGGGAAAAACAGTCGTAACAAGGGGACAACAGTCGTTACATTGGGCCGAACTAATGTTGAATTAATTGCACTGTAGTATTTTCCCAACTATCTAATTTGTCAACCCGGAGTTTGTAACTGACGAAGCACATGCAAAGTATATGCAAGATTGAAGAAGGACTAATCTAATCTAATGTTTAAGCTACAATGGAAATTGAATCATTAATCTAATGCAGGAAATTGAAATAGGATTGAAGCTAATCTATCTTAATCTAATGGTAAATATACAACTAGAATTAAATCATTAATCTAATGCAGGGAATTGAAACACATGACATGGAATTGAATTGCTACAACCTACGACTGAAATGAAATTGTGTAAATGAAACTAATCTAGGAATGGATAACTATATGAAGGAAAAGAAAATACAACATGTGAAGATTTGATTGACACAACAACATATGTGACCTCACACCAATGAAGCAATCTTACATTACATTACAAGAATCAAATGGAAAATCATGAAACAATAATGAAAGCATGAATCAAAGCTAAGAATCCCTTTCTCTTTCAAATCCTAATGACTACCATTAATGACTACTCTAATTCCATCCTAATTACCCCCTTCATGAAGAGAGAACACTATCTTTTATACATGAGATCCTTGAAGATAAGATAACCATATCATAATTATAGATCCACTTTTCTCTCAACCTATTTCCCATTATTACAAAATATAATCCCTTCAAATCCTCACACATATCTCTCATATATCTTGGATAAGATATGCCAACCAACTCTCCATGATCTTCTCCTTGGAATAGGCTTGAATTATCTCCTCAAATATTGAAATGGTGGAGGAAGTATTCGAGAAGTCCTTTTGAATTAATCCTTCACATATTCCTACACATTACAAATCTCACACAATTTTTAGATATATATGAAAATATGTCAATTTTCGAACATTTCATCACAAATTCTCTTTTAATACTAAAATGATTAAAGTGGAGAATAATAAGGTGAAACCCAAGTATATTTATGAAAATGATATCATGAAAGGTTAATGGGGCGATGAAATGTGAAGAATTACGAAGGGAAAGGTGGATGCAAATAGGACATTTATGAGCCCCAACAACATGCATTAAAAAAATGACAAGGAGTAGACCGCTCTGATACCACTGCTTCGAATTTATGAGAGAAACAAAATGAAACAATAGATTTATAATATTAATGCAAAGACACAGTGAACAATAATAGATATACAGTAAAACTTGACTTCTATTAAATAATAAATATGCTGAAAACTATAAAATGCAGACTACAAACAAGCTTGCTAGAATGGTGGCAGCTTATCTTTGAGAAGAGATGTGACAACTACACTCATTCGCAAGAAGATGAATACTATGAGAATCTGAAGGAATTTTTTCAATAAACATGAATTCGAAAACCCTAGACTTCCAAAAACCTAACCCTAGGAGATGAAGCACCAAAAGTCACCTGGGCCTCATTGGGGTAAGTTAGTACATCAACTTCCAGGGGTCGTAACGTTTGCATACGATCTTCGTTTAGGGTGCACGATAGCTCGTTGGAAAGGTATTGATGAGGAGATTCATTTAGGGGGCTCAATCAAAGCCTTTTTTCACATTGAGGTGCTAGATCATGAAAAAGCGTCATTTATGCCCTCAAAATGGCCCCGAAAGTTCAGGAACCGAAAAACTGATAAAAATAGTAACTTGCCAAAAAAAAAATTGAGCCAGTTGGAAAAGGTGGGTGGCCACCGAGATCCTCCTAGATAAAAAATGTTAACAACAATTGTTCCATTTAGTGTGTTGTTTACTTAGATGTCACTTATGAAAATAAGAGTTGTGAGCTCCTTTCATAATCTTAACAGTGTTATAGATTTCAAACCAGTTATTAACGTGATGGATTTCTCTTACACACATGAATTCTCACCTGCATGCATTTAGATTCCTCATTGAAATTTCAACAACAATTTTTCCAGTTAGTGCATTGTTTACTTAGATGTTGCTGATGCCAACAAGACTTGTGTGATCTTTTCATAATCTTAACAATGTTATAGATTTCAAACCAATTATTAACTTGATGGATTTCTAGCATTTTTTTTCATCAAATTTTTTAACAGATATAAGTCAATAGCATGAGTAGATGATAATTTCAGGGACAATTTTTCCAGTTAGTGCATTGTTTACTTATATGTCGTTGATTCCAATAAGAGTTGTGAGCTCCTATCATAATCTTAACAATGTTATAGATTTCAAACCAGTTATTAACTTGATGGCTTTCTAGCATTTTTGTTCATCAAATTCTCGAACACATATAAGTCAATGGCATGGGTAGATGACACCTTAGAGAATGACTTTTATAAGTGGAGACATTGATGGTAGAATATAGACTTGTAATATGGCATGTCTGTTATAAGTGGAGACATTGATGGTATAATATAGAATTGTAATGTGGCATGTCTAATGAAAAACATCTAGTGAGGTTAATCACCATGCTAAATAAAAAAAAAAATGATACATTACAATTTATATTGCATGTACAACCAAACCATGAAACTTTTGTCCTAAAATAATTTAATAAATGCCTCAAGTTAAACAATCTAAGGTTGTTCACACTGAGTATCATAATCACAAGCGATGAAAAATTAACAAATCTGGTATGCATATATTTGTCATTACAATAATTTCGCATTAATTGAATACTCCAACTTCACATTCTTTATTTCACATTTACAATAAATAAGTTGGTCAATTTTCCTAACTATCATATTTCATGATTGTTTCTAAATTATTTATGATGCATTCTCTATATTTTTTTTTTCTCAACATCTTGTACACTTGTCTCTCTCTTGTCCCTACTTCAATAAATAAATTGGTCAATTTTCTTAACTATCAATTTAAAAAAAAAATTATGTTGCTTCTCATTCTCTTTCTTTTGTCTTTTTCTCTGTATCATGTACACCTATCTCGCTCTGGTCCCTACATTTGATAAATTTCGACCTACATAGAATTCTAAGATAAAGTTTATCATATGTCATGATTGTTTCTAAATTCTTTATGTTGCATTACATTTTCTTTTTTCTGTTTGTTTCTCAATATCATGTACAATGTCTCTCTCCCTTGTCCCTACATTCGATAAATTTGGACCTCATGGAGTTCATTCCAGTTGGGATTTAGTACTAGATTCACAGAATATGGGGCCACTTTTCGAATCCCAACTCTGTGTATGCTTATTCCATCCCACCTCGCATAAAATAATGCAACCGAAATTTAGATTAGTATATTACAAGGATCCAGACACAAACCCGTCTATTAGACCAACTCTGTTTTATTTTTCTCATTATAATCGCCATAGACACATCATGATTTTCACTTATGGCCACACTTGGAGTAATATATCCTACATTGTATCCTTATCGTACAACTTTCATTCCCATTTCTCTCAATGGACAGAAATGGATGTTTCATGATAAAACCAGTGATTGGTTCAGCAATCTCCATCTCAAAATTTGAGCCACTAAATAAAATAGGATGTGCAACAAGAAATTCTAGATCAAAGGGCATTTGACATTTTTTTATTAATAACATTCATCTTGTAAAAACTAACTTCATATATAATTCAATAATTATTCTAACTGCTAGCAATCTGTCACTTTGTGGAGAACATGTTTATCGTACAACTTTCACTCCCATTTATTTGGATGAATAGAAATGGATATTTTATGATAAAACCAATAATTGAACCAATAATTGGTTCGACAACCTCCATCCCAAAATTTTAGCCACTAAAGCAATAGGTTGTGCAACAAGCAATTCTAGATCAAAGGGCATTTAACATTTTGTTTTATTAATAGCATTTATCTTGTAAAAACTAACTTCATCTATAATTCAAGAGTTATTCTAACTAGCACTTTGTGGAGAACATGTTTCCAAAAATTAATGTGAATTAACAAAAAACAGTGTAGAGGAATCCAATCCTTGAGGCAAAAAAACTTCAACTATGTAATTGTCTTAATTTATGAGATACATAAAACTTTTGATTTAATAAATAGAAAAAATTTCAATAAAATCTATAAATGAAAAATTAGAAGTTTATTAGTTTTTCTGATTGTTTTGATAAACATATGCACTATATACATTTAAACAATTATGATGAAACTATTTAATATATATCTTTAGCAAATTATTTGAGGGGCCAACATTTCAACCATAACCCATGGGCATCTGAGTAGTCAAAATCACACTAGCACACCTTAAGATTATTGAACTTTGGTCACAAGTATTGAACTCTAGTCGCCTAGCAAACGAAACCCACAAATTAACCGGTTAAGCTAGCGAGAATTGACTATTTTAGTATTATACTTGGAAAAAATTCCACATTTAAATTTATTTTGGTTTTTTATTTAAGGTCGACATTGAAATATTTTTTATTATTAATATTTATATTGTTCTAAATGCTACATGTCAACTCCACATAGAACACAAAGTTACACTTCTTCTTCATTCTAGGCATGTCAACTCCACATAGAGCACAGAATTACACTTCTCCTTCATACTAGGGTAGAGAAAGTGCCTCTCTATACAATGATACATCAACATTAACGAAAATAATGTAGACAAATGGGAGACTAGACATGGTTTCCACTCAGATCAAAACTTTATTGAGTGATCTTTTCAACCAATGTAGCATACATATATAAATACATCTCAACCACACACCAAAATAGGAGCCAACTACTTGGAGGGAATTTATCATATCCAACTAGATCTAACAACCTCGTAAAACTTAAAATCAAATTATTCAGGTACTCTACCTCATAACATGACCAATACAATAACAAGCACAATATTTTTGTATAATCAAGTATCACACATTACTATAAGACAAGTAGGAGTTAATAACTCCAACACTCCTTAAAGAGTACTTGTCTTAAAGTCTCTAATAGGTCACATGTTTATCATCATCTAGTCCTTTGCAACACATGCTTCACCATGAATTGATGAAATTATTGATCAAAAAATTCTATATGTTGTCCTACCTGGTGTTAAAATATTTGATGTGCTCGTTTTACCATAAACAATATCACAATATTGTCACCTAACCATAGGCACACAACCACCCCCGAGCACCTTTAACCTTTGACAAAATTATTCTAGAAAGCCATACTAGAACCAACAAATAAACCATAGCTTCTAACTGTAGAAACAACTCAATACAAGTAGAGCACACCTTCACCAAGGGTAGTGCACAAGAGAGAGATTCTCCATATCCACAGAAAAAGTACCATGCACAACTACAACAGTTGCAACTACAATACTCTCTCAAACTTGCGCCATACCTAGCCAGAATATCACCAAGAGTATCACCAAGAATATCACCAAGAGAATCACCAAGAATATCACTTGATAGCACTAGAGAGAGACCAATACCAAGAGATGACCATATTCCCTTATTCTTCCTTCCATCTTCAAATGCATCTCTCCACAAGACTTGCACTCTGATTGGGTGTACAAATGAGATAAAATGTCCTCTACTTATATTAATCTGTCTAGTGATTTTTTTGGCTAGGCCAACTTGACTTTCTAGTAATTATTATTTTTGTTTATATTTTTCTTGTGGAGCTGACTTGTCTTTTTGGAAGATAATATTCTAATATTATTTATTCTGCTAGGCCATCTTGTCTTCAAGGGTTTTCACACATCTGTTTAGGGTTTCCCTTTCTTTCGAAATATTCCATTCTAGTCAAAGGTTACACATGGAGGTTAATATCTCCCATGGCTACCATAACATCAATACTCCCTCCTAGATATGGAGTTATTAATGGTAATGGTCTTGAGAACACATAGACCATTCTATCGGTAGCATAATCATAGCCAAACATGCTATCTCATGATCATGCAGATCAAGTCACGGGCATCATCGTCACTATCAGTATCATCTGATAGCATCCTGGCATCAACATACATCATCGTTTGCATCATCTTGCAAGGCCATACTCCATCTGAGTAATCGGGCATGATGTTGAATAAGTCATGTGTTGAACTCAATGCACTCAACAAAGTGTCTCACATGAATCACCCACTCAACAGACTAATATAGGGACGATTCTTCTAATCCAGACATACATCCTAGAGGAATAGTTGTCCCAACAAATGTTGGAAGCCACGCCATGGGCTACAGAGACCATTCCTATAGGAATTTCAATCTTAGACTATTTTCTAATAGAGTCATATGTACCATAGAGATAAATATCTACCCATATGCCTTATAAAATATTGGTCTTGTATCAACTACCCTAATTGGGACATCATGTCCTTAGGGTGAGGACTATTCAACCTGATCAAGCCAATAACTGTGCCTTAGGATAATATCTTTCTAGAACCATTTTCCTAATCGAGACACAATTTGAGCCTTAGGAAAATACCAGTCCATGATACATCAACAATATATCAACCAGGACCATTCTCCACAGGGAGAATGTCTATCCACCAACAATCTATTCTGCCTGGAGAATGTTTGTCCACCAGCACATTTACTATCCATATAGTTGGCAATCATCTCCAACACTAGTGATAGTCTCCATGGAAATCATATAGTAACATACAACTGCTATAATTCCATCCAATAGAACAAAACTCTATCTCTCCATAGTAGTACATAACTACTGCCCAGTGGTAAAAAACCACTCCTAGTAGCACATGGATACTAACTAGTGACACACACTCACTACCATTGGAACACATCCACCACAATAGCATATAGATACAGTCCAGAGACATACAGTCTCCACAAAAATCAAATCATATCATCTGATATCATCTTGCATCAACAATGTCATTAGCAACATCCTCTAATCTGTATTATCATGATGTGAATGCATCATATCTAAATTGTATTGGCATGATCTGGAGTATCATCTACATCATCTCTAAGCCATACTAGCATGACATATCTATCATGATTCCAATGCCTCATATCTAAGTTGTATGCCACCTCTAAGTTGTACTCGCATTATGTACATTAGTGCCTCATTGTGTCATCTCTAAGTTGTATGATCATATCTAAGATGTACTACCATGGAATATCTAGCATGATGCCAATGCATGATATCTAAGTTGTATGCCACATCTAAGTTGTACTCACATGATCATATCTAGCTTGACACGAACCCTCTGCATCATTGTTATGAAAATATTCTCCTGCGGACAAGTGAACTTTCCCTTGGATTATAGACCCCTATACTAAGAGAGAAAATTACATCTGGACACTACCATTCCTATAAATTTATTTTTTCCATCGAAAACGAGAGGAGGGGAAGCATGATACACCTTGTTTATGATGTTTGTCCAAGTCGCTCCAATCCGTGAGCTTGATCTTCACTCTTGGTGAAAATCCATACCTGCAATGAAAAACGAGAAACAAATGACTATCTCCTACTCTAATGGATTAGACAAAGAAAATTCATCTATGTAAATTAAGTCAAACATAGACAAGAACACGAAAACATACACTTCAAGGAGATAGACCGAGTATATTAAATGAGAACCAAGAAAACTTACAGACCACGAATGATTTCATCTGCAAATCGTCTAAGCTCTCATTTCCCAAACCCTCTCATGAATCCCAAGATCATAAGTTTGATATATCTGTCTGTCTCCCTTTCACCATGGAAATCCCTAATTATATAGGATTTGGAGGCTTAACCACCATGGAGAAGATCACTCACTAGATCCACTAAAATGGGATCTTTAGGATTTTTAGGGAGAAAATATCTCTCAAGGATTTTAGGGAGAAAATATCTCTCAAGGATTTTAAGGAGGAAATATCTCTCAAGATCCACCAAATTAGGATTTTGGTTTGAGAAAATATCTCAACCATCAATGAGACTCTCAAGTTCTCCTTGAGATTAGGAAACTAAATGTGAGGTGTATTCTCACACTAAATTAATTTATTTTTTAATGAATAATAATGAATAATTCACGTGCACATAGTATTTTGACCTTCATATGATATATTTCTCCTCCACATTGACTATGGATTGTCACAATGTTCTTTTATGGTGTCAAGGTGAGAAAACACATAAAAAAGTGCATGTGACACTTAGCAAGGTGCATACGATACTTGACGACTCTTGCGACACTTAGGGTGAGATACTTAAGTGTGGCATTTTGATGTGTTACAGATGCCCCCTAAAGTGTGAGGTAAGAAGAGAAAATGATGGTTGAAACACTTTACAAATTGTTCAATGCAAGGGTGCTGGAGTAGGAGAACCTGGAAGAAGCTGCAAACAATAATCAAACATTATTAATACATGTTCCATTTCTGAGGCAGAAATACCTATCCTTAGAATACGATATGACTCAAAGAATGACCACCGACCAATACACTATGGATCCATGAAAACACTGACTAAGGATATGGCCACCAGAGATACAATATGAATTCATACCTCCATTACATGAACTGATCTCAGCCACGAAAAATACACAGTGAAGCTATGAGATGAAAAAACATAGCCACAGATCAATACAAAGTGGATATATGTAACATTAGATATATCAACATGCTCAAATGATCTCCTTCACATCCTGGGGAAAGCAGATAACAGAGTGAACACTCAACCTAGGGTCTTTCTCCCAATCTCCATGTGGTATGAATCTATCCATGTGAATAGATGATTTCATTTCGAACATGGTAGAAACCAATTGATTATCATTCATTGAGGTAAATCCTTAACAAGTGTGAGGGAAATCACCAATGATGTCAATGAATCCTAAGGTACCCTAGTACATTCCAGTGAATGTGAATAAATGAGCCGAGGTCAAACATTTGTGGAATCATCCAATCAGAGGTCAATGATGTAAATATGTTGTCGAAATCGAGGAGGCCTTCCATTGAGGAATGCAGGTCCCAAGGTACTAACTAGTTTTTGGTTGTGGACCTTGATTATCTTCATGATTTAGGTGTTTGTTTTAGTCGTTCTTGGACCCCATTCCCTAACAGCAGGTGTGGGGGGATTTCTCCCCCACAACTGTCGCCAAGGGGTCCAAGGAGGGGTGGTGACAATTTTTTTATCCTCCCCTGTAGGAGGATTCAGGGGAATCACCCTTGAAGAGAAATATTGGGAAAAAATGCCTTGTAAAATATTGTAATTTCGTAGTCAATCTGGACCGTTCATTATAAGGTTACATATCTGACGATAGAAGTTATTTTAGGGATTTTTTCCTTAGAAGGTAACCGTCTTTTATGAGGTAATTTTTGTTAAGTACTTGCATAGATATATAAATATAATCATCACAAATATTGAATACACAATAGATCCAGAGAGAAATATAGAAGAAACCACACTTTTATTATAGAAAACCCTTGAGGTAGGGAAACACCATACAATGAATCCTATTATGGAAGGGATCCTCTCTTGTGAATTTGCCTCTTCGAGGGGGAAACATCCTAATGAACTTCATCTCCAAATAAAATACTTCTCTCCATATCCCATTACATTGCTTGAACCCCTTTATATATTTCTACCATCACCTAAGAACATTCTAGAGGAGGAATCTTCTAGTAATTCCTCTTACATTTATTATATCTAACTACCATAGTTGGACTTATTTAATAATATAGTGGATCTAGTCCATATTAGATCGAGTGGCGTCCCCTATTATCATTGTGGGACCTGCAGGCCCTCTACTACCTCTCTAGATACCTAACATTCCATCCCCCTTATGAAAGCGTTGTCCTCAATGCTTGTTATGAGGGTGTACAACCATATTCTAGGGTCCCATGGATAAGTGTGGACCATAGTGCTGAAGTAGAATAGAGAACCAGGATCCCATGTAGAAATTAAAGCCACCATGCTAAAGTAGTCCAACCACCATTGTGAAATCATGGTCCCATGTCTAGGTGCTCATGTGAAATCCATGCAGAAGGTATCGAAATCCAATAACCAACTGCAAATGATGCTCCAAAGATTGACACCTGTCATGTGGATCTAAATAAAAAGATACATCCACATAGTGGGAAAGGGTCATAGCTAAATATGGAAGGAATAATACCACTATAAAATATGTAGGATGGACACAATCATCAAATAAAACATGGATACCGCTATAGTAGAGTCATCAAATAAAACATGGATACCGCTATAGTAGAGTCATCAAATAAAACATGAAAATGGTTATCATCCAAAAAATGAGAACTATCCATATACCAAGCATCACAATCGGCCTCAACATCATACCAAGCATATACTTGATTATATTCATCCCTGATGTTTTCCATAAGATATCCCTCCTGTAGGAGATCCAATGACTGTTGAATATTGCGATAATTGTCTATGTGGTTGTGTAGACTAGCCTTGATGCCTTGCAGGTGGTCATGCATATCGACTTTGAGGGCTTCAACCTTTCATAGAATTTCCATGAGTTGAGAGTGCATATCCATTGGAAACACCATATATAATGTACAAAAAGAAAAATATTAAAATAATATATCTAATGGAATTTATCTGGTAGCAATCTGACACCTTGTGCAAAGTTATGAACTCTGCAATCTTGTTGTCGTCACAGAATCCCCAAAAATGACCGATTTTAAATCAGTGATATATTCACTTTCGAAGCTCCAATTTGGGTGATTTGTTTTTTTAAATCAGCTATTTTTGAAAGAGGATATCAGATATGTAATTTGTTTAGAAAAATCAGCCTCCAGGTGCTACATAAATCAAAAAATCGTGTTGTCGTCCATGGAAAAAACCCTGAAATATTGCAGATTTTAAAATATATTGACTTCCTGAACTCTATTTCAAATGATATTTTTTAAAATTGGGTGATTTTATGAGATAAACTCAGATATACAACCTGTTTATGAAAATGTTGCACAAAAATATACAGAAATTGTCTAGAATGTAGCGGCCCTCTTTTTCTTCTTCGAAAAAATATGCAAAAAATAATTTCCCACACATCTTGCCAAGGAAAGTGCTCTGATACCACTTGTTAAGTACCTATATAGATATACAAATATAATCACCACAAAAATTGAATACACAATATATCCAGAGAGTGATATAGAAGAAACCACACTTTTATTATAGAAAACCCTTGAGGTAGGGAAACACCATACAATGGATCCTATCATGGAAGGGATCCTCTCCTGTGCACTTGCCTCTTCGAGGGGGAAAACTCCTAATAAACTTAAGCTCCAAATATAATACTTCTCTTCATATCCCACTACATTGCTTGAACCCCTTTATATAGTGCTACCATCACCTAAGAACATTCTAGAGGAGTAACCTTCTAGAAGTAGAACCTTCTATTAAGTCATGTTACATTTATTATATCTAACTAACATTGTGGGCCTTATTTAATAATATAGTGGATCTAGTCCACCTTACATCGAGTTTCCTCCACTATTATCACTATAATCCCTTCAGGCCCCTCACTACCTCTCTAGATACCTAACAATTGTATTGCGGTTGTGTATGTGTGTGATTTTTGTATTCTAAGAGAGGAGATTGTGAGAGGAAGAAGAGAAAGTTACAGAAGTTGAGTTATAGGTTGTATCCTTTCATTTTCCTAGATAATAAAAAGGAAGGACCTGGAAATTTCTCTGGTGGACGTAGCCCACACTGGGTGAACCATGCATATCTGTGTCTCTATTGTATTGTGTATCTTTTGTGTTTTATTTATGTATTTGTTTTATTTATGTATTTGTTTTATTTAATTTCTCTACAATCTTGTTTTTCTAACACTGGTTTCTAAGTCCAATTCTTGGACGATGTGTTGAATTCAATAGGAAGAGTCATTGAAGGAGGGCCTTAATATATACCGCATCATCGAAATGAAACTGACACAGGAAAGTGATGTAATATGGTGAATTAAATGAGTATGGACTGACACATGAACTGGAAACTAGTAATACTGTAGATGGATGGTTTGAAGCGAAACTTCCCTTGAACATGATGAAGCAAGAAAATTGACTTGGAAACATTGACTCGACAAGTACCAAGATTGTAATGTGATGGAGATAAGAGAACTCTTTGACTGGAAGAAAAAGTATGGCAACACATGGAATTGGTATGACAAAGAGACAAACGGATTACCCAACTATAAGATGAGATGAAAACATGTGTCATGTTCAAGGGAAACAATAGCTTCCATAAAGGATTCCCAAAAGCTTGACCCACTTCCTTCAATTTTTCCCCCAGCCATATAGATGAGTACCTCTTTATTTTTAATGATCTTTAGGAGGATAAGAGGTGCTCGATATAATTTCATCGTTCGGATGAGTCCTTCGGAGTATTTTTAACGAAACTTAGGAAGGAGTGGTTCGGTCCTAAATGAGTCCTGGAGATTGGAATCAAATAGGTTCTTCTATGTATAGTTTTACGATCCAAGAGAAGGTAAACATGTTGGATTACTGAGAGGGGGGGTGAATCAGTAATAGATAAATCTAATCATTTTTAACCATATAATGCAAGTGTTATATCAATGTAGCATTATCATCCAATATTTGCAGAGTAAATAAACAATGAACAAATGAACAATCATACACATACACAGTACACCAGTGTTTTTACGTGGAAACCCAAAGCGTGAGAAAACCACAGAATTCTTTTTCTTATATGTCATGAAGAATTACATTCATTGGAAGCACCAACTTCCTTTGTTTTCCAGCTACAATTGGAAGGAGGCTCCAACCCCCTAGTTTATCAGGATACAACCTGAGGGAAGCTCCAACTCCCCAATTCTCTGGCTACAACAAGAAGGAGGCTACAACCCCCTATGTTCTTCGGCTAACCGGAAGGTGGCTACAACCACCTTTCCTTGCCCCATCCAACTGCCTTGACAAATAAGTAGAATGATGGAACCACTATCACACTATGAGATATACTGCTATAAACCTATACCAATCAACCTATACCAATAACATGAACCATGCATCAACCTGTACCTCAACCTATAATCAACCTGTACCATAAATAAGTGCATCAACCATGCACCAACCTGTACCTCAACCTCAACCAAAATCCCTCATCAATTTCATCATCCAAATATGATTTGTAACTCTATAATATACCTGGTGTATATGATCACATACATGCAAACCTTCCTTAACTTTAATAACAAGAGACTAGCATTTTCATCAAAGTTTACTTTAGTCTCACATGACTAGTTTTGGATTAGTCAACAACCCTAACTTGAACTAATCATAACTATGTACCTGTAATGAATAAAGATCTAAAAATTGTACACAATGTTCCTTAGTGTGTTTTATGCAATTCTTCCAGGTGTCACTACTTGGAACCTCTTAGAAAAGGAGTTATAGCAAAAATTGCATACCTTGTTGAATTATGGATTATTCTAGAGAGAAAACTTGTAGATTGTGCCTCACATAGAATATTTGTTGTATGGATCTGAAAATTGTACACAAAATAGTAAAAACTCTTCTCTAACCAACACATTTTGTCTTACTGAATTTGGATCTGTTATGAAGAAGTTATGACATTTTTACCTGAAACACATGTTTTAGACTAGTTTCAGGACTAGCCACAAACCCTATTTTCCACGGAGTGTAACTCCAAAAATACAACGACCCACAAGATAAAATTCGTACCACAAATACCTTTATATGTTTCCTCAATGGCCTCCAAATTTCATGGTATGAATCATTCTAGAAAACACGTTATTGTGAAAATTGCGAGATGACCTGTAAATAACATACCTTAGAAAGCATCATCAAAATAATTTATCCTCCCTTGAATTTCGGTCTTCTTTACTTCACCTTCCCTCTGAAATTCGTCTTAGATATCCTTTGGTTACCTCAGTCACCTGTAGATATTCAATATGCTCAAGTGTGATTGAAATGAGAGAGCCTTTCCTCTTATTTATACTTTCATGTAACTTCCTTAGAAGCATCTTCTAAACCACTTTCTCCACATAGCCACTTTGTCCACATAGTCACCTATGTCCAACTTTTCCCAATTTGTCACTTGTACATATATCCAATAGCCACTGGACTACTTAACCCATTTTCCTCATTTTAGGGTTAACCTTCTTATAACCACTTTCCATAATTACAAAGTTCTCCATTTACTTTAGTATTTAAATAATCCTCCTTGACTTTGTCACTTCACTTTATTATTTAAATATTCCTCTTTGAATTTGTCACTTCACTTTATTATTTAAATAATCCTCTTTGACTTTGTCACTTCACTTTATTATTTTAATAATCCTCTTTGACTTTGTCACTTCACTTTATTATTTAAATAATCCTCTTTGCAAACACTTTGACTTCTTTGACCTTTTGGGGCTTCAAGCCAACAAATGAGGGTCCTCCAACTTCGTAAGGCCATAACTCTCAAACTGTGAGGAGTTATGTGATGTTCCACATACCACCAGAAATGGCATGACATATACTATCCATCTAGAATAGTATTACCTACAAATATATCAAAACGCATACCATTATATATATAAAAAAACTTGGGTCCATTACCCAAACCTTTGTGCTACCGGAATTCCCTACCAGACTTTCTTCAAGGGTTGACATCAATGAAAACCAACCCAAATAATCAACAATCTCCCCCTTTGGCATTGATAGAAACACTCTGATGCAATACTAAAATCATATCACTCATTGTCCCCCTGGAACCATGTCTGCATCTCTATGACCAACTCTTCCCTTAGAACCATGCCTCTTTCCTATGCACCTGATAAATCTCTCTCCCTTTGTCATCAATGGAAAATGTATATTTCCATTCGGGTCTGCTCCCCTTAGCTAACTCATCTGGTATCTCAACCTGAAATGTCCTCTTTATGGCGCTTCCTTGTGTACATCTAATACATATAAGATAATAATTCAAAAGCATTCATTTTGGAGTAGAAATAACTCTGAGTCTCTAGCGAATATACTCAAAGTCTTCTTGTGGAAGAAGTTTTGTAAAGATGTCTACCACTTGTTCTTTTGTGCCCACATATTCAACTCTGATGTTTTTTTTTGCAACCTGTTCCTATAGAAAGTGATACTTGATTGGAATGTGCTTCGTCTTTGAGTGCATCACCAGGTTCTTTGAGATACTGATGGTGCTTGTGTTATCACAATAGATTGGAATGGGATCATCATACTCAACCTGTATATCTGTCAAAGTTTTTTTTCATCCATAGAACCTGTGTACAACATGTTGTTGATGCAATATACTCTGCTAATACATGTGATTCCTTTGGTGATGCTTGAAATTATGCCACCTATCCAACTGACTGCATTACATCTAGTCTATATTCTATCACATATAGTAGGCTACCAATCATTGACTTGTATTGCCTCTGATCTGTAGACTTTGAATCATCATATTTTCTCAACTTGCAACTGGTTTGCATGGGAGTGATAATGGGTTTGCAATATTCCATTCTGAACCTCTTTAGAATTTCTCTAATATACTTGGTTTGAGAAATAAAAATTTCTTGGTTGCTTTGACATATCTGAAGACCCATAAAGAAGGATAGTTCTCCAAGTAATGACATTTCAAATTCATTCTACATGTCCTTTGCAAATTTCTCGCTTAACATGTCATGAGTACTTCCAAAAATAGTATCATCAACATAAACTTCAATTAATATAATACTATCTTGAGTTACCTTGATGTAGAGGTTGTTGTCTGCAATTCCTTTTCTGAACCCTGCCTTCTGTAGATATTTATCCAGTCTAGATTACCATGCTCTAGGAGCTTATTTTAGACCATACAAGGACTTCTTTAATTTACATACATAATCTGCATTCTCTGACAACTGAAATCCTTTTGGTTGTTCAATGTAGACTTCTTCTTCAAGTTTCCCATTCAGAAAAGTTGATTTTACGTCCATCTGATACACTTTAATATTTTTGGAGCATGCATAAGACAAAATCAATCAAATTGCTTCCATTCTGGAAACTAGGGAAAATGTCTCTTCAAAGTCAATTCCTTCAACCTGTTCATATCCTTTACATACCAATCTAGCTTTGTTCCTTGTAACATGTCCATATTCATGCAATTTATCCTTGTATACCCACTTTGTGTCGATCACATTCTTATCCTTCGGTCTTGGAACCAATTCCCAAGTGTCATTTTTCTCTATTTTATCCAATTCTTCATCCATGGCCTTATTCCAAAATTGATCCTTGCTGGCCTCTTCAAAACAGGTTGGTTCAATCGTAGATGAGAGTGCTAAGTGTGTTTGTTCTGGTGAACAGATTCTTCTTCTAGTCTCAACTCCTGCATCTTTGTTTCTGATAATCTGATCTGAAGGATGATTCTTTTGTACTCGTCTACTAGGTGTCATTGGAGGCACTTGATGAACTTGCTCTATTTTTTCTGTCGAATCCTCTTCATCTTCCCCTTCTACTTCTTTTTCATCTTCTACTTCTTCTTCGTAAAGTTGTTCCATTGATTCATTTTCTTCTTCCTTTAATTCTTGTCTACCTGTTTCATCAATTGTTACGGTGATGTTTTCCACAGCTTTGTTCAATCTCAGATTGTAACACTTGTATGCTTTCCTTGTACTTGAGTAACCAACAAGTACTCCTTTGTCCACACAAGAGTCAAACTTTCCCATTCTTCCATCTTCTTTTTTGATGTAGCATTTTCTTCCAAAAACTCTGATGTGCTTCACATTTGATGGTCTTCCTTTCCATAGCCCGTAGGGATTTTTGTCATTGTTGTTTCTAAGCATTACTCTATTTTGAATGTGAACTGTTGTAAGAATTTCCTGTGTCCAAAAGATATCTGTCAATTTGGAATCCATTAGCATTGTTCGAGCCATTTCCTGTACTTTCTTGTTCTTTCTTTCAACAACTCCATTCTGTTGAGGTGTCCTAGAAACAAAGAATTTCCTTTTTTTCCCATGCCTACTGCAGTAGTCCATAAATTCCTTTGAAGTGAACTCTCCTCCATTATTAGATATCAATCATTTGATTTTTGAATCCATTTCATTTTCAGCCATTTCCTTGTATACCTTGAAGTTTGAAAAGCATCTGACTTATTCCTGAGAAAGAAAAATGCAATCATTCTTGTATAATCATCAGCTAATAACATAAAGTATTTCTCAACTTTTAAAGCCTATGTTGTAGTTGGTCCAACTAGATCAATATGCATAATTTATAGTGCTCTTGTTGTTGAACATTCTTTTTATTTAAACCTGGTCTTTGTTTGCTTTCCTTGTTGACAATGCTTGCATAAAGTGTTGTCAGGTTTAGTGATCTGGGGAATTTCTCTAATTGCTTCCCTTTTGTTGACTTTGACAAGGTTATCAAAATGTATATGACCCATTCTTCTGTGTCATAGCCAACTTCCATCTTCCTTTCCTAGGAAACACTTTTCATTTCCAATTTCACTTAATACATATATGTTGCTTGAAGTTATTGTAGTTGTTGCAATCATTTTTCCTGAACCTTCTTTTATTATCTCGCACTTTTGTGAATCGAAAGTAACTTTATGACCTTGGTCACACATTTGACTCACACTTAGAAGATTATGTTTCATATCTTTTACTAGTAGAACATTTTCTACCTTGGTATTCTTGTTCCCAATTTTGATTGTGCCTTTTCCAATGATTTTATTTGAATCATCATTTTCAAAGAAGACTGATCCGTCTCTTTCCTTTCTTAATGTAAGAAACTTGTCTCTATCACCTGTCATGTGTTTTGAACAGCCATTGTCAACATACCAACCACGCTTATTTTGCTTAGCTTGTAGAGAGAGTGTGCATTCTTCATTGCTATATTGATTCTTCTTTCTTATCCATGTCCTTTTCTGAGGTTCCTGTCTGTGACTGTTGGTGTTATGTTTTGGTTCTCTAGGAGAGAGTGTCATTCTTCAATATTTGGCCATGTTTCCAAAGGTGTTACATTTGTAGCATTCCACTTCAGTGCTCAAAGATTCAAAATTGTTGTAACTTCTTCTCTGTGTTTCACTAGGCCTTCTTGGATAACCCTTTTGTGTATGACTTTCAAAGTTGTTTATGTTCTTGTTGTTAGCTCTGCAAGTCACAAATCTATGTCCAAAATTATTTCATGCATAACATAAAATAAAAAAGATATTTTGATACATGGGAGTTGAAGATATTATGAAAGGAGGTACTCTTATGAATCCTTATTCTTCCCGAGGCCTATATGTTTTTGTCGATTGTTGATTCTGAAATCTGAATCTTCTTGATGGAGGAGTGTCCCTGTAATTTTCTTTGTAGACCTTCCTATCCCCTTCAATTGTTTTTGCATAGATTTTTGGATATGTTTCTTGTTCTGTTGTTTTGGATCTTGATCCCTTTTTCTGTATGATTGTATCTAAGTCTAGACTTTTCATGATGAGGTTTTGACTGTTGATAATGTCATTCAAAAATTTTGAGTTGTTCTTCATATTTGTCTTTTGAAGATCCTTTCTTAATGTGACAATTTATGCTTCCAAATTTCCAATGATCTTGTCTCTTCCTTCAAGTTGTTCTTTGAGTGCTTCCTCAATTCTTTTATCTTCTTCAATTTGAACCTTCAAATTTGTGATCATTTGTTCTAGTTCCTGGGTGTCTTCTTTCTTGTCTAGTTTCTCTTGTAGTTTCTTGTTTTTCTTTCTTTCTCTTCTGATAACTTCTATGGCACACAACAATTCTTCTCAGTAGTCAACTTCTACCTCTTCATATTCTTCTTCGACCCCTTCATATTCTTCTTCAGATTCTTCTTTATCATAGCCTTCTATTTCCATGAATAGAACTCTTTTTGTCTCATTATCACTGACTTCATCTTCATTTGATGATGAGATGTCTTCTTTGGTGCATAAGATTTTCTTGAAAACTTTCTTTGTGGTTCTTTTTCCCTTATATGTTTTTTTGCTATTTGAGAAACCTTCATCATTTCTCGTTTTATTATGAGGACATTTGTTAGAAAAATGACCAATACCATCATAATTGAAACAAATAAAAGGAAGCTTACCTCTATACCTACCATTGGTTCCTTTTTTTCAATATTTTGACAAAGTTGACCACTTCTTCATCATCTTCCAAGACGTCACTGTTTCTGCTATGTTCTTTTTTTCTTTTTTCTTTCCCTTTTTCTTTGACCTTTTGGATGCTTTGAAGGTTGCTTCTTTTATATCTGGATTTTCCTGTTCAGTTCTCATTTCATATGCTATGAATATTCCATGCAGTTCTTCCATGCTTATTGAGTTTAGATCTACTCTTTCTTCTAGTGCTAATATCTTAGGGTCAAATCTCATAGGAAGAGATCTTAGTAACTTTTTAACAATTACAGATTCTTTGATTTCTTCTCTCAATGCCAAGATTGCATTTACTGTTTCATCAACTCATAAAAAGTAAGCTGCAATGTTCTCATCTTCCTTCATCTTTAGTTGTTCGAACTGACCTCTATAAGTTTGAAGCTTTGTTGCTTTGACTTTTGAATCTCCTTCATAAATATTTCAAATTTTGTCCCAAATCTCTTTACCGGATTTACAATGCGAAACTTTGGTGAATATTGATTCTCCAAGACCATTCAGAAGTGCTTTTGTGGCTTTGGAATTATTCTGACTGAGTTTCATATAATTGTCATTTGTAGATGGAACTACTGGTGTTGTTTATCCATCTACAATTGATTTCCAAAGTTCAAATCCATGTGCCTGTATATATGTCTTCATCCTTATGCTCCAAATGGCATACTTATGCCTATCAAACTATGGTATTCCATTTTTATACATGTTGTTTCTCTCCACGATCTACCTTTCAGTGGTTAAACTAATTTCTAAAGGAACCTTCTCTGATACCAATTGTTGGATTACTGAGAGGGGGGTGAATCAGTAATAGAGAAATCTAATCCTTTTTAACCATATAATGAAAGTGTTATATCAATGTAGAATTATCATCCAATATTTGTAGAATAAATAAACAATGAACAAATGAACAATAATACACATACACAGTACACCAGTGTTTTTATGTGGAAACCCAAAGCGGGAGAAAACCACATAATTCTTTTTCTTATATGTCTTGAAGAATTACATTCATTGGAAGCACCAGCCTCCTTTGTTTTCCAGCTGCAACTGGAAGGAGGCTCCAACCCCCTAGTTTCTCAGGCTACAACTTAAGGGAAGCTCCAACTCCCTAATTCCTTAGCTACAACCAGAAGGAGGCTGCAACCCCCTATGTTCTTCAACTAAAATCAAAAGGTGTCTACAACCACCTGTCCTTGCCCCGTCCAACCGCCCTGACGTATAAGTAGAATGATGGAACCATTGTCACACTGTGAGATATACCGTTGTAAACATGTACCAATCAACTTGCACCAAACAACTTGTATCAATAACCTAAACCATGCACCAACATCTACTTCAACCTATAATCAACCTGTGCCATAAACAAGTGCATCAACCATGCACCAACCTGTACCTCAACCTCAACCAAAGTCCCTCATCAATTTCGTCATCCAAATCTGATTTGTAACTCTGTAATAGACCTGGTGTATATGATCACATACCTGCAAATCTTTCTTATCTTTAACAACAAGAGACTAGCATTTTCATCAAACTTTACTTTAGTCTCACATGACTAGTTTTGGATTAGTCAACAACCCTAACTTGAAATAATCATAACTATGTACCTGTAATGAATAAAGATACTAAAAGTAGTGCACAATGTTCTTCAATGTGTTTTATGTAATTCCTCCAGGTGTCACTACTTGTAACCTCTCAAAAAACGAGTTATAGAAAAAATGGCATACCTTGTTGAATTTTGGCTTATTCTAGAGAGCGAACTTGTAGAGCATGCCTCGCATGGAATATTTTTTGTATGTGTTATCACCCCATAAATTATGGGAATCAACTTATGACTTGGATATTATGGATATTATCTGTATCTAGTGTTCTTATTGGAAATTGATTTTTCATTTTAGAAAAAAGAAAAGAAAAAAGGGAAAGAAAAAGAAAAAGAAAAAGAAAAGAAAAAAGAAAAAGAAAAAAGAAAAAGAAATGGAAAAGAGGGCATAAAAGAATTGAAACAAAAAGCCCCATGCAATAATAGTAACTTGGTCATACCTTTCAAGCATGACCAAGTTCTTTTAAATTTTCAATGTTGATAGGTTAGTGAATAAATCTGACCAGACTGTCTAATCCTGGTCAAATAGCCCCTAGGTTAGAACTAGTGAATACATCTGATCAGATCATCTAATCCTGGTTAGATAGCCCCTAGGATAGAATTAGTGAATAAATCTGACCAGACTATCTAATCCTGGTCAGATATCCCTTAGGAAGAATAATATCTTAACCCAACAGTTTAATCTAGGTTATTTGTCTTGTGAAAGTAGGTTAGAATGTAGATTAATTTCTTTACTTGCCTTGCCCAAATAAAACCCACTTGAAGAAAATGCTACATCAAGTCTTCATTGCCTAAGGATAGTTGAAATGGTGTCCCCTTGGTGGTGTCTATGACAAAATTGGGAAAAACCCATAAGAAGGCACTAATCGTAAGTTTTCCCTACACATGACTTTTTCTGCTCCCAACCTATGTTCCATTCACTTTCCAAGGGTCCAGATCATGGCG
Source organism: Picea engelmannii (assembly GCA_009831015.1). NCBI lineage: Eukaryota > Viridiplantae > Streptophyta > Pinopsida > Pinales > Pinaceae > Picea > Picea engelmannii. The sequence continues at coordinate 310,656 of ML794344.1, read as the reverse complement.
CATAGATCAATGGATCACAGAGCATTCCGGACCCCCCCTTGTGTTTTGCCTTTAACGGAGGGGG
>ML794344.1:277018-290888 GCA_009831015.1 Picea engelmannii | reverse complement strand
ACAGGAAAATCATTCATGGATGCCTTGCAGTTGGATATTAGTATCCAACATGAGATTAAACACATATTCATCGTCAAGCCTACATTTGCTAAATATACAGACATGGATGAAGTGTATCGGAGATTGCTTAAAGTCACAGTGCCAGGTCATCTCAGATGGGAAGAACTATGTGATCTACTAGATTAGCAGATGAGCTGTCACAATCCAGTCACCTGTCCAGTCAGAAGAGGTTGCGAAGGCACCTCGCCAACGGCCTACCCCAGAAATTCAGCATACAGTTGTATCGAGTCATCAAGAAGTTTTGATTAGTTAAGTTAGTTAGACTAAAAATAGCATGAGCATGTCCTGATCAGTTATGACAGGAACGATTGTATTTTTGAATTATAAATACTTCATCTTTCGAAGTATTGAGGGTTGTTGATTCGCACACCCTGTTGCTATCAAACTGTAATATTTTTGAGATCGGCCATTAATAAAGAAGAGGCATTTATAGGATTCTTGCGTATGTTCACTGGTGACATTAATATTCTAAGTTGATTGTTTTCCTTTCTCTGTGATCATTTTGTTTTCTAGAACTAATCTTTATGAATAGCGTAATGTTGCAGGATTTATCTTGGATACCCTGTTTCTGATTCTAAAGATTTTTATGTTTTCTTCCAATATCTTCAATTAAGAAATTCTTAACTGCTTGTTAGTTGAAGTTATTTTCCTTATCTTTCTTCTATCCATCATTTTAATTTATAAAGATCCAGTGAGTATATTATCTCGCCCTGTGAAGGTTTTTCTTTAGCATTTCTGGTTGCATCAAATATTTGTTAAATACAGACCCCATAGCCCAATGGATGTGTAGACTATCTCAACCAACTTCAAAAAACTCTTTTACAACAAAACCTACAGTTTCTATACCTAGCCTAATACTTGAAATAAGAAAACAAAGCTAAATCATATAGAGAGATCCCTCTCTGAAGCTGGAAGGGATAGATCCCAACTTTAAAAGCGGTTGGATAAGGTTACCTTAGTAGATTTCTTCTCTTTCAACCTCTAGGAAATTTACCAAGTGCTAACATAATTGGCGACTCCACTGGGTACGAACTAAAACTGACAATCTCACAACTTCTTTCCCCTAAAGAAAGTTTGACTCTGAGAAGAAAGTAATGTTTAGAGGTTGATTAACTCTGTACATATTATTTTCAGTGTTCCTCTATGACTGTCCCTGCATTAGTACAACCTAATATCGAGCCCGGACTATCGAACCAAACTCATATTGCGTCAAACCTTTTTGACATAATCCTCAAAACTGCCAATAACCGGGAAGAACTCGAACGTTCATGGGCAGCCATTGAACAAGACATAACTACTCAGGAACAATTGGAAGCTAGACGACTTCAACGTAGAAATCTCCCCTAGCTTCCTTCACCATAATATATATATATATATATATATAAACCAAAAAGAGTTCTGGCTCCCAAAAAAGTTCACACTCGATCTCATCCAAACCCAGAACCCTCCACAGCGATAGATAATCCCGAGAAGTTGTTGAGGCAAAAGACCTTAGCTACTAGTTCAACGAGTTATACTCCTCTTCATAAGTATCCTTCCTTTTCTGGAGAACCAGATATCTTTCAAAACCTTGATCTTGATCTTTTTCCGTCACGAAACCTTGTTAGAACACGGTTTGAAACTTTTGTGTCTAAGCTCGTCTTTGACCCGACTGTGTTGCAACCCCGAACCCCCGAAGTCTTGTCTCCTATGACCAAACTACAAATCACTACCTCAGCACTGCCCAGTCCTTCATCGTCCTCGTCTTTCGTTGCTACCTCTCCAACCACCCAGGTCATCGCCTCACCTCCTCCGCCCGTCATGGCCGCTTGGTATTCCCCTTTGGTGCTGGCCGCACTGCTACATGCCATGCCCCAAGACTATCAGACTATACTTCCATAGTTCGATGCGACCGGAACCTTAAACGCACAACAACATGTGGATAAAATGAACGACTACTTTGATTTGCAAGAAGTTGATGAAGCTGACGTTCAAATGAGACTGTTCGCCCAGAGTCTAACAGGGGACGTCAAGAAATGGTTCAAAGCTTTACCCTCCACCTCAGTTCCTGACCTTGTCACGTTCCATAGAAGTTTCCTCGATAGATGGGAGGTAAAGAAAAACCCTCTCCAGATACTTTCAGAATACGAAAATATAAAAAGAAATCAAGGTGAAACTGTCCAAGATTACTGCACCCGTTTTAACAACTTGTATAATGCTATCCCAACTGAAATCAAACCTCCCCAGGGTTTGGCATTGATTAAATTCCCTGATGGATTTGATGCTGACATGTCTTACCAATTAAGAGAAAGAAATGCTGCCACCCTTGAAGATATGCAGAAAGGTGCTATTAGTGTGGAGGCTAATCTGTTGGTGAAACGGGCCTGTCAAAGGTCGAAAAGGAGAGTCATGATCAAAGAAGAACCGTCCATGTCAACCACTGATTCCAAATTGGATTCTGTGGTTAGAACTTTGGAATTATTGCTAGAAAGAACGAGTATTGCAGACAGAAATCCTTCGAGAGATAACACACCTGCCCCTCAGATTTGAAACCCCAATTTTAGAAGAAACCCTCCTCAAATCAGGCAAAGAGATCAAAGAGATCAAAGGGATTAGAGAGGTCTTGATCAGCCAATCAGGCCTCCCCTGCAAGAAAACTATGCTGATGAAGGGGGGGAAGTAATTGAGGAATTGGAGGACACTCATATCAACCTCATGGGCATTCATGACAATGAGGCCATTTTCCTTACTCAAGAAGAGCAGGAGCTCTTTCTGCTAAATCAAACAAAGGTAAGTGAGGAAGCCGAAGATGTAGAACAACAATCCTTTGAGAATGCTATTTTGGAGGTGCACCGTCAATACAATCTGAGAAGTAAGAAGATAGAAGGAAATTCCTTGAAAAAGACAACCGAAATGTAGAAGGTAGCTGAGACTGAGAAAACCCTTGAGCCGACTACTGCTGAAAAAGCTCTTAAGAAGACCACTGCTGAAAAGTCTTCTGAGAAGGGTAAAACCGACGCTCCAGTGAAGAAAAACATCACCATACTGAAAAGGCCAGCACAGCCCAAAGTTTCACCTGTTAATCCACCCAGTACTTCTGAGTGGAAGAATACGGTGGACCAACCAGAATCAACGAGTCAGACCCGAATTCCTGCGCCTTTTAGCCTGGAGGGAGAATTGGCCAAAATTAAAATTCCTATCCCACTTACAGAGTTGCTGAGCAGAGGCGGCTATCGGTCACAGGTACTAAAATCATTAGCCATTGAATCTGACATAGGCACCAAGGCCTTGACTATTGGATCAGTGACACATTTAGACACTGTGAACCTCACTGACGATCATCCTGAACTCCTTTTCGGACTTGAAGTAGATGGTCGAGACGATACCGGTGATGTAGCTCCATTCTACATCAGTTTGAACATACATGATCTGATATTGCATAATGCCATGCTGGATTCAGGTGCCTCACATAATCTGATGCCTAAAGCAGTAATGGAAAAACTAGGATTGGAGGTTACCAGGCCTTACAAAGATCTACACTCATTTGACTCTAGCAAAGTCAAATGTATTGGTTTGATTAAGGACCTCTGCATCACCCTGGTTTAGATCCCTTCAAAAAGCATGGTAATGGACGTGGTGGTTGCAGACATCCCTCCAAAGTATGGTATGTTGTCGTCCCGGTCTTGGGGAGCTAAGTTGAAAGGAAACTTGCAGCTGGATATGTCTTACGCCACTATACCAGTGTTCGGGCAATAGAGGAGGTTATACAGAGAAACACTAATGAAGTATATGGTCAGCAGTCAAGAGAAACCTCACAATTACCCCCTTTACTCTGATCATTCCGATTAATATTCGTTCATCTTGTACAATGATGGTGATACTGAAGAGCCAGAAATTCAGCTGGCGGAAGTGGTAGCTAGTCAAGATGAAGGTCCAGAAAATAGTGAGGCAGCAAAGATGAAAAATGTAATCACTGAAGAGTTCACTGCTGATTTCTGGAGTATGGATTTTGATGGAGCTATGAGTAAAGAAGGAGCAGGAGCTAGAGTCTGGCTGCATAACCATAAAAACAGGGATTCAGAAAATCACTCCTATAAATTAAACTTCCAATGCACTAACAACATTGCTAAGTATGAAGCTTTAATGCTCGGTCTGAAGTTGTTGAAAAAAGTTGGTGCTAAGCAAATAATGGTAAGGGGTGACTCTGAATTAATAATCAAGAAAATTAAAGGTGAGTATGCTGCTAAACACTCGCGCCTTAGAGCCTACAGGAATGCTATTCTTGACGCTTTGAAGTGTTTTAATGAGGTTGACTTGCAGGTAATGCCGAGAGGACAGAATATTCTGGCCGACGGGTTAGCTACGTCAGCTGCTGCCTGCAAGATTCCTTTCCGCCAAACTCGCCCATACACTGTTGAAGTGAAATGCATACCGACAGTACCCGATAATATCAGGTACTAGCAAGTGTTTGGAAATGACGATCAGATAGAAGATTTTCTGCAATGCAAGAACGATTTTGAATGTACAAACATAGATTTAGAAAATGAAAACGAAAATGTAAATAATTCTGATTTTGAAATAGATAGTGTTAATACTATAAATACAGTAGATACAGAGGATACAGTAGATTCAGGAGAGTTAGGGGATGACGAAATGGATGCCGATGTTTTACAATTGAAAAGCAATGTTTTACCTAGAGGGCTTGTCCCTTTAGAAGATCTGTTTGACAATGACGATGTAGCTAAGAAACCAAAAATAGAAGCCCATGGGCAAGAGGTAGAAGACTGCAATATAGGAACTGAAGAGAAGCCTAGGATGGTTAAACTATCCAAATATTTACCCCCAGAACAAAAGCTTAAGTACATTGAACTATTCAAAGAATATTCAGACGTTTTTGCCTGGGGCTATGAAGATTTGAAAGCCTATGATACCAGCATCATACAACATAGGATTCCCATAAAGGAAGACCAGAAACCATTTAGGCAGAAACTTAGGAGGATAAATCCCAAGTTGCTTCCCTTGATAGAAAAAGAGATTAAGAAAATGTATGATGCCAAGATCATAGTCCCAATACGTTTCTCTAAGTGGGTTTCAAATTTAGTCCCTACACGCAAGAAAACTGGGGAAATCAGACTCTGCATAGATTTCCGAAATCTGAACAAAGCATCCTTGAAGGATAATTACCCCTTGCCTAAAATGGATCACCTCCTATAGAGAGTGGTTGGGTCCAGTCGAATTTCTCTATTAGATGGTTTCTCAGGCTACAACCAGGTCCTAGTTCACCCAGACGATCAGGAAAAAACCAATTTCACCACACCATGGGGCACTTTCATGTATGTGAAGATGCCTTTTGGTCTGATGAACGCAGGAACCACCTTCCAGAGGGAAATGGACATTGCCTTTGTAGAAGAGTCAGGAAAGTTTATTGTCGTTTATCTAGATGATGTGACTGTGTTTTCCCAATCTGATGATGAACACCTGCGGCATCTTAGACGAGTTTTCGAAAAATGTAGAAGGTTCGAGATTTATTTAAATCCCAAGGAGTGTCTTTTTGGGTTAGAAGAAGGCAAACTACTGGGACACATCATCTCTAAGGAGGGAATCAGAATTGACCCCAGCAGAATAGAGGCCATACTAAAGTTAGAACACCCAAGGAATCTAAAAGGACTACAGTCTTTTATAGGGAAAATTAACTTTCTTCGAAGATTCATTCCTAATCTAGTCGAGCTCCTTCGAAACATTACAAACATGCTAAAAAAGGATGCAAAAATAAAATGGGACTCAGAGTCCAGACAATCCTTTGAACAGGTCAAATGAGCACTCACAGAAGCCCCAGTTTTGATTAGTCCCGATTTCACTAAAGATTTCTATCTTTTTTCTTTCGCATCTGAACATACTATAGCAGCAGTCCTACTGCAGAAGAACAGTGAAGGGTATGAACAGCCCATAGCTTTCTTCAGCAAAGCTCTAAGAGATGTTGCACTGAACTACAATATCATGGAGAAACAAGCTTTTGCTTTGGTAAAAGCTATAAAGGACTTCAGGGTCTATATTCTCCATTCCCACATCATAGCTTATATTCCAAATGCGGTAGTAAAAGATATCTTGACACAAGACAACTCGGATGGGAGAAGGGGAAAATGGATTGCAGTTATTCTAGAATATGACATAGAAATCAAGCCCACAAAACCGATCAAAGGCCAAGGCCTTGCCAAATTGATGGTTGAATCTAACTTTCAGGCTCTTGACATTAATTTTCTATATGTGGCAGATGAACAGGGCGAGATGGCGACTCCAAAAGTTAGAGAGGTTTTTCTAAACTCTCCATGGTATGTAGACCTTATTTTTGTTCTACAAAATTTACAAGCTCCCCCTAGTTTAACCAAAACTAAAGCTATATTTTTAAAGTTGAAGGCATTGAAATTCTGTATTCTAGAAGGGAATTTGTATGGGAAAGACCATGCAGGTATTCTTTTAAATTGTTTACTGAAAGATGAAGCTGATAAAGTGTTGCAGGAGTTTCATGCAGGAGAATGTGGTGGCCATTTGAACTGGAAGGTTACAGCCAACAAAATACTCAGAGCTGGATTTTACTGGCCCACCTTGTTTGTAGATGTACATCAGAAAGTAACAGCATGTCACCAGTGTCAACTGTTTGAGGGTAAAAGGAAACTCCTTCCTCTACCTCTTAAACCAATTTCAGTCGAGGCTCCTTTCCAACAATGGGGACTCGATTTCATTGGAGAAATACACCCTTCGTCATCAGGCCAACATAGGTGGATTCTTACTGCCACTGATTATTTTACTAAATGGATCGAGGCTGTACTAAGCAGGCAAGCCACTGACTCTGTTATTATCAAATTTCTTGAAAATAATATTTTATCCCATTTTGGTTGTCCTAGAAAGATCATTACTGACAATGCAGCTGCCTTTCGGTCGAAGAAACTCATTGATTTCTGCAGTCGTTACCACATTGGCTTGGGGCATTCCATAGCCTACTACCCTCAGGGGAATGGGTTGGCAGAATCCTCAAACAAGACTTTGGTAAATATCATCAAGAAAACATTGCAGGAGAATAAAAAATCATGGCATGATAAGCTGGTATTTTCTTTATGGGAAGATAGACTGACCACCAAAAGGTCAATCGGTATGTCACCATACCAGCTGGTCTATGGTACTGAGGCTGTTTTCCCAACTTCTTTGGGAGTCCTTGTCATGAAGTTACTTCAAGAAATGCAAGCTAAGCCAAATGACTCCTAGAGACGAATCAATCAGATGATTCATTTGCAACAGACTAGGGAGGATGTTTTTAACAAAACACAGGTCATCCAAGAGAACATCAAGAAGATCTTTGACAAAAGAACCAAGGAGGATGATTTTGAGCTGGGAGACCTGGTGTTGATATGGGATGCCAGGAACGAAGACAAGGGAAAGCATGGGAAATTTGATCATCTGTGGACAGGGCCCTACATGATCCAATCTTTCAGAGGAAACAATGCCTTTTTGCTAAACAATGTCGATGGCTCAGATCTGCCAGGAGCACCTGTGAATGGAAGAATGCTGAAACATTATGTCCCACCCCAGTAAGATATTTGAAGAACTCACTCTCCATTGTACATGCCCATTTTAATTTTCGGTCTTTACTTGCATTTTCTGAGTGAAGAACAATGGTCAGTTTGTTGAAGCCCGAAGAGAAGGCCCTAAGCTGCTGATCAATGTTTTTCGAATTTTTCCTGAGAATAAGACCAACGAAGGCTACTAGACATATATGTTCGAAATGACAGGAAACTGGATTTTTGGCACTTAACAGAGCAAGTACCATCCCCAGGTGAAGCCGCTATTATCACCCCATAAATTATGGAAATCAACTTATGACTTGGATATTATGGATATTATCTGTATCTAGTGTTCTTATTGGAAATTGATTTTTCATTTTAGAAAAAAGAAAAGAAAAAAGAAAAAGAAAAGAAAAAAGAAAAAGAAATGGAAAAGAGGGCATAAAAGAATTGAAACAAAAATCCCCATGCAATAATAGTAACTTGGTCATACCTTTCAAGCATGACCAAGTTCTTTTAATTTTCAATGTTGATAGGTTAGTGAATAAATCTGACCAGACTGTCTAATCCTGGTCAAATAGCCCCTAGGTTAGAACTAGTGAATACATCTGATCAGACCATCTAATCCTGGTCAGATAGCCCCTAGGATAGAATTAGTGAATAAATCTGATCAAACTGTCTAATCCTGGTCAGATATCCCTTAAGAAGAATAATATCTTAACTCAACAGTTTAATCTGGGTTATTTGTCTTGTGAAAGTAGGTTAGAATGTAGATTAATTGCCTTGCTTGCCTTGCCCAAATAAAACCCACTTGAAGAAAATGCTACATCAAGTCTCTGTTGCCTAAGGATAGTTGAAATGGTGTCCCCTTGGTGGTGTCTATGACAAAATTGGGAAAAACCCATAAGAAGGGACTAATCCTAAGTTTTCCCTACACATGATTTTTTCCACTCCCGACCTATGTTCCATTCACTTTCCAAGGGTCCAGATCACGGCGCTTAGATCAACGGCTCATAGAGCATTCCGGACCCCCCCTTGTGTTCTTCCTTTAATGGAGGGCGGGGGGGGGGGGTCCGGAATCGGCGATAATATTTACGCAGATCTGGACAGTCCAGAACAGAGCGCATGAATTCACGACCCACATTGGATTCCGGACCCCCCTACCCATTCTGCCTTTAACGGAGGGGGGAGGGGTCTGGAATTGGTAATAACTCGGGCACACATCTGGACGGCTCGAAAAAGAGTGCTTAAATCCAAGGTTCACATTGGATTTCGGACCCCCCCCGTCTGTTCTGACTTTAATGGAAGGGGGGGTTCCTGAATGGGTATTAAGGAGCACGCTAAGATCTGCGGTCAGGAAACTAGTGCACAGATCAATGGATCACAATGGATTTCGGACCCCCCTTGGTGTTCTACTTTTAATCAAAGGGGGGGGGTTCAGAAAGAATATTCTTGACAGCAGGCCCATTTTACAGTTGGCATTGTCCTATTGGTCCGGAAGTCTTTTCACCTTATGCCATCTGACAGCCTCCATCACTCCGGGATGTCATCCTCCACTAAGTCCACTTGTCCCACTTGTTCTTAGGGTTGAGTCCCATCCCATAGCTGTTGTCAGTCCCTACTGTCAGGCCTTTACCCTTTCCATTCATGACCAGCCCCCTTCAGCGAATTTTACCTCCAATCACCTACCTCCACGTCACTCATCCATATGCTTTGGCCACCGTCATCTGCCACCTCATCCCTAGTGGCCCGTTGTCCATTTATTACAGGATAACATATCCGTTATCCTGCTGACCTATCTCCCATGCCAAACCGACCCATTTTTGAATAAAACTACCGTTTCCCTTTTTTATTCGTTATTCATCCATCGTGCCAGAAACCTCTTATTCCTCCATTGCTTCCGCATCACCTTCACCTACAGTCCAGTTGACCCCACTAACGTATTGTTTATTGCAGGTATAGTTGCTGAAATGGTGTCAAAGACAAGACAAGCGGAAGAAGAAGAGAATCCTTTTCTTCCTCCTCCAGTTGACCTGGATAAAATTCCCTTGGTCGATAAAGATCGATTGATAGCAGATACTATATGCAGTTTTGACTTTTCTGATCTGCAGTCATGGCTTCGAGAGGTGTTCCTGGACCAGAGCGACGAAATTGGACTCTGGGAATCCAATTTGCCCCTATATCTCTTTCCCCAGATTCATCATTTCCCAGAATTCACCCTCAAATGCCAAGCCCATTACATCCCTGACCAGAAAGCCATTGTTTCTTCATCTGGAGACGTCCTTTTCTTCATCACCCCTGAAGATATTGACCAGATGATGCAAATTACCCGTGCGGAATCTGTGTCCCCATTCAACTTAGAAATCCTCACCGAGCTATATCAGAAAATGACTTTCCCTTAGAGAGCTCAGATATTCGAGCTTTTTCTTCCCACTTCCGCTCCACTCCCTTCCACCAATCCCCCTTACCCTTATTCCTTGTTCTCCACCAAAGGAAATCAAATAATTTCTTCTCTGTGTGCCCTGCTTGGTTACTATTCTGATCAACTGGTAGATGAGCCCATCCTGGGTTTTCTGTCCATATTCTCAAACGATGAACAGCCTACCACGCAGTTCGACTACAACAACTTCTTGGCCAATAATATCCATGAACAATTTGTGAATTTTGCCACAGAGGGCATGTTTAGGTATTCATCCATTATGGCTTACATGTTCGTCTACTTTCAAGCTGACAGGTTCAATTTCTCCATGCAAAAGATGGACGCCAATGGGAGGCCCCAGCCAGTCACAGCGTGGACTTCTCTTTTGAAACATAACTCTATTGAATATGACTTCAAAGCGTTCATTGACCAGTTTTACCACCCTGTGGTAAGTATGTTGAGTGGCATGCCTGAGCCACAAATAAATGATGAAGTCTGGAGAATTCTACATCTCTCGAACAATGCAAAGACAGGAGACTGGTACTTGTATCAGAATCACACTAAGATCAGAGTTTACGGGTGCGAATTGGTGCCTTACAAACTCCCTCAATATTTGCCGGTAAGGATTTTTGCATTGGAATATATTAGGAAAATTATGAATTCAGATGACATTCATTTTGTTTCCCTGAAGAAAAAATAGCAATTGAGAATCAAGGGGCAGATTGGTTCTTTCATCTGCAATAGCCGAGGCACAGGGGATGAAGCAGATAGAATGTTGAAGGAGATGAAATTCCCTATGAGTTTCACCTGGCACTATGATCCATGTGGGATCATTTCGGAGATGAGGGTGAAAAATAAGAATGTCCCTTATGCTCATGAGTCCAAGCCAGAGATCGAGAAATTCACAAATGAGACTGTATGGGATCCCAACACTTTGATGGACTTGGAACAACCAGTTGATGTGGAAAAGCAGGGGCCCTCGACAAGTGCGCCACCCACTACCACACCTGAGTTTCCCAAGGAGAAGAGGCCCCGACAGGAATCATCTCCTCCTGTGACAGAGGTGTCATCAAAAGAATTCCAAATACACTCCAAAAAGCCAAAGACCATTTCAACGCCTGGCGCTACAGTAGAACAGGAAGTTTCTACTACCACAGGGGTCAAGCCAGTCACTCTACCTTTCGGCTCGAGTCAGCACAAGGGAATTACAACAGCATTAAAATCCACAGATTCTCCCTTAGATACTCCGCCAAGTAAGACTGGGCCCAAGTTGGGCATTTTTGAAAAGTATGATTTGATCAAGAAGAAAAACTAGACTCTCACTAGCAGCACGTATGCCCAGTTTCAGAAGAAGTCGTCCACAGCTCAGCATAGGCTTCTTTCAGCATTTGACACAGAAAAAGTTAGGATGCATATGGCTTACCTTCAAGCACAAGTGTCGGATCCCAAGGTGATATCAGATTACAAAAGGGCCACCTTTGAGTTTCAAGTGAAAGACGTGCATCTAGCAGATCAGATGGATCTGCACAAGCAAACTGGGGAGATGGTTTTTCACACACTGCCCCACGCTTCAGCTTCTGCATCAAAATTTCGGATAGCTTTGAAAAATGCCCAGACCCAACTTAAGCTGGAAAAAATATCATCTTTCACGAAAGACAACAGAATAAAGACGTTGGAGGAGCTGGATCCAAAATCGGTTAGGACCCTGCGAACGTCAAGGCTGTAGAAGAGATGATTAAAAAGAAAAATGCTGACATCGCATCCTTAAGAAAACAGCTAAAGCTCCCTCCAACAGAGGACCCACAAGCAAAGGAGATAGCCGAAAAGGAAGGGGAAAAGGATGAGATGTTAAAATTACTCATGGAGCAAAATGCTCAGCTAAAGGAGATGGAGGCTGAGATGGAAAGACTGCTAAAAGAGAAAGAGCAGGCAAAGCCAATGGAAGGCATTCCATTAAGTGTTATCCCAATTGTAGGATTGAGCACAGCAACAGTGACAGCCGTTCCATCTGCAACATCAGTGCCACTACCAGAAGGAACAACAGACCTAGCCAAGTCCATGGAGAGAATGAACCTACAAGAGTCAGAAATCAGCAGGCTTAAGAAAGAAGTGGAGAATCTCCAAGAGCTAAAGACTTCTTTCCAGAAAAGTCTATCCAAAGAGAAACAGGTGAATGAGAAAATCAGGAAGGAGTTACAGCAGCTCCAGAAACAGACAATGGCAGGAAAGACTTTGGCTGAGGTCAAAGAGATTGTGTGGACAGATATTTCCAAGTCTATAAATGAAATCTGGCCAATGGTTCAAATCATGTTTGAACAAAATGAGTTGCTCGAGAGGAGCAAACAGGCTGTGGAGAAAATCAGAATGGAGCTGGGAGACATGCCAACACAAGCTAATGAAATCATAAGGTTCCTGAATTCCAAGACCATGGAGGAACTCGAAGAATTGAAGATTGAGGATAGGAAAGAAACTATATTGGAGGTGAAACGAGTTCTAACCAAAAGAGGTCTCATGCTTCAGCTTAAGGAAAAGATTCAAGTCATGGATCAAGGAGTGCAGAAGTTTTTCAATAAGATAGATGCTCTTCAAAGGAAGGGCCTGCCTGGTCTGAAGGTCATTAATGAAAAATTAATGACACTCCATGATTACAAGAAAAGGTTGACTGAAGTGTCTAAGGACAGTTCCAAGTTTGCAGGTATACAGGGAAGCATCACAGGAAAAGCATTCATGGATGCCTTGCAGTTGGATATTAGTATCCAACATGAGATTAAACACATATTCATCGTCAAGCCTACATTTGCTAAATATACAGACATGGATGAAGTGTATCAGAGATTGCTTAAAGTCACAGTGCCAGGTCATCTCAGATGGGAAGAACTGTGTGATCTGCTAGATTAGCAGATGAGCTGTCACAATCCAGTCACCTGTCCAGTCAGAAGAGGTTGCGAAGGCACCTCGCCAACGGCCTACCCCAGAAATTCAGCATACAGTTGTATCGAGTCATCACGCAGTTTTGATTAGTTAAGTTAGTTAGACTAAAAATAGCATGAGCACGTCCTGATCAGTTATGACAGGAACGATTGTATTTTTGAATTATAAATACTTCATCTTTCGAAGTATTGAGGGTTGTTGATTCACACACCCTGTTGCTATCAAACTGTAATATTTTTGAGATCGGCCATTAATAAAGAAGAGGCGTTTACAGGATTCTTGCGTATGTTCACTGGTGACGTTAATCTTCTAAGTTGATTGTTTTCCTTTCTCTGTGATCATTTTGTTTTCTAGAACTAATCTTTATGAATAGCGTAATGTTGCAGGATTTATCTTAGATACCCTGTTTCTGATTCTAAAGATTGTTATGTTTTCTTCCAATATCTTCAATTAAGAAATTCTTAACTGCTTGTTAGTTGAAGTTATTTTCCTTATCTTTCTTCTATCCATCATTTTAATTTATAAATATCCAGTGAGTATATTATCTCACCCTGTGAAGGTTTTTCTTTAGCATTTCTGGTTGCATCGAATATTTGTTAAATACAGACCCCATAGCCCAATGGATGTGTAGACTATCTCAACCAACTTCAAAAAACTCTTTTACAACAAAACCTACAGTTTCTATACCTAGCCTAATACTTGAAATAAAAAAACAAAGCTAAATCATATAGAGAGATTGCAAGATACCAGATATATAAAATATGCAGAATAGAAATGAAATTCTAGAAATGACAGAATAACAGTAAAATATCTAGCATAATCTTCACAATACACAGAAATGATATACGAAATAGCAACAGAAATAACACTTTGAATCAGATAGCAATGTTCACAGGCCTCTTCGAGGGGGCAACCTCCAATCGAG
>ML794344.1:239937-271973 GCA_009831015.1 Picea engelmannii | reverse complement strand
AAAATATGCAGAACAGAAATGAAATGCTAGAAATGACAGAATAACAGTAAAATATCCAGCATAATCTTCACAATACACAGAAATGATATACGAAATAGCAACAGAAATAGCACTTTGAATCAGATAGCAATGTTCACAGGCCTTTTCAAGGGGGCAACCTCCAATCGAGCAGTGCTTTGTTACAATAATATCCCAGCTAGGGTTCTCATACCCTCGACTCCTATTTATACTAAAAAGAAGCATCTAGAGGAAGATCCTTCTAGAAGCGGAAGCTTCTATTAGGTCTTCTTACATCCGCCTTATTCTATTTTATTGAAAGGTCTTATTAATATTGACCTTTATTACATCCGAATACATTGATCTACCTATGTGCGGGTTAGGACCTTAACAAGATCCCTCTCTAAAGCTGGAAGGGCTAGATCCCAGCTTTAAAAGTGGTTGGATAAGGTTACCTTAGTAGATTTCTTCTCTTTCAACCTCTAGGAAATTTACCAAGTGCTAACAGTATGGATCTGAAAATTGTACACAGAATACTAAAGACTGTAATCTAACCAACACATTTGGTATTATTGAATTTGGATCTGTTATGAAGAAGTTATGACATTTTTACCCGAAACACTTGTTTTAGACAAGTTTCGGGACTAGCCACAAACCTTATTTTCCATAGAGTGTAACTCCAAAAAAACAATGACTCATAAGTTTAAATTCGTACCATGGCTACTTGGATATGTTTCCTCAATGGCCTCCCAATTTCACAGTCTGAATCATTCTAGAAAAAACGTTATTGTGAAAATGGAGAGATGACCTGTAAATAACATACCTTAGAAAACATCATCAAAAGAATTTATCCTCCCTTGAAGTTTGACCTTCTTTACTTCACCTTCCCTCTAAAATTTGGATTAGATATCATTTGGTTACCTCATTCAACTGTAAATATTCAATAAGCTCAAGTGTGATTGAAATGAGAGTCTCATGCCTCTTATTTATACTTTCATGTAGCTTCCTTAGAAGCATTTTCTAGACCACTTTGTCCACATAGTCACCTATGTCCAACTTTGCCCAATTTGCGAATTGTCCATATATCCAATAGACACTTGACTACTTAACCCATTTTCATCATTTTAGGGTTAACCTTTTTATAACCACTTTCCATAATTATAATGTAGTGTCCTCAAGGCTGAGCCCTATTGTAAATCTTGCATTATGAATTGTAATTATGTTTTATAGGTTGGTGAGCCATGTTTATATAAGCTGGTGGGATTATGTGATTATGAGGCTAGAGAGCCTAAGTGTTGAAGGCCAGGAGCCTAATTTTTGTACATGTAACTAAGCACAGTATTAATACAAAACATCTCTGCGTGTGGACCGACCACGATGAATGAGTGATGGCGGACTAAGCATCTACAAAGCCTGGGTAAGGGATTGGGGGCTGGAAGGTTGGGAAGAGAGGCTAAGTGTTGAGCCTAGGGGCTTAAGTCCTTGGGAATAATATTTTAATATTATTCCAAAAAGCCTTGTGAAATGTGATGTTTTATCCTAAGTTCTTTGGAAGGATGAGTGACTTCCAAATGTGAAGGAACGAACTTCATGGGTGACAAGTGTCAACCCAAGTGCATGCAGTTAAAACTGTTGAAATGAGCCATGTTGGGAGTTCCTCCTCCATTCGACCATCGATTGCTTGAACCCGTGTTTCCTCTATGTACCCTCATGCAACTCTAAAACCCAAAAGGCCTGTGTTGATTTCTGGAGGAGTCGGTACACCCTCTGTCTGAACCGTCAAGTCTATGTCCGACCTCTGTCTGGGGTTTTGTTCTCAGATCCCTTGCTTGAACAGTTTGAGCCTATGTGTTTGGAATCTTTGTAAACCTTGCACACTCCCAAAACCATAACTGTGAGTCTATTTCGTAATTGTTGAGCCTAGTTGGGTTGAAGTATGTGTCCGTCACCTGTTTGGTAAGCCTATTTTTATTTTCCCAGTTGACTGTTGTGGTCGTGCAATGCTTGAGTGCATGTGGCTTGTTGGCCAGTGTATAAAACACTCTCTCTAGGTGAGAGAGGTGGTTGATATTGAAGGAACAGGTTGCTTGGCCTGTGAGCGATCTCTCCAAGTGAGAGAGTGCATGGAGGAAGGAGACAGCTCCTGGAAGGAGCCCTGTAGCTACTACAGAGCTCGGATATTTTCGGTTCGATCTATTGCTGAAGCCTAAGGAAAGGGAGGTTAGCAGCCGAAGGACTGTTTAGGTGACAGAGAAGGTGTATACTCCTAGTGTGGGACAGGCATGTGGGGAAGGAGAGTCTATGAGAAGTGGGCATAAGTGGTTCCTGGGAGAGAATCCTTCCTCTGTGACTGTGTGTCTTCCTGTATTCCCTGCCTAGCCTAGGAATCCCTACCTGGTGGAGCTTAGCCCCAGCTCGGGGGTGACCTACTACTGAGAGTGATGAGTAGTGCGGTCTAAGGCTGGGAGGTTCATGGAAGGTATACACGTAGTTGGTGGTGTGTGACAGTTTCAAAGATAAGTGCCACTATGTTTTGTAATTCTGTAATTTAATAAATTGCATACCTGTGATTCTTGCAGTGTTATCACGTATTTTTTTGCACATATGGATTAATGCTATTTCCATTAACTCTAAAATGGTAGAAGTAATTCTATGTTTGACTGTAATTACGCATTTTAAGTTCATTAGAATGCATAATGTGTTACAGAAGTATTTTCCGCACAGTATCATTTTCCTGACCATGGGGTTGATGGCCGAGGGTGTTACAGTATGGTATCAGAGCCTGATTTCAACGTTGAGGCTGGATGGGTCAGATAAGTGGTCTTTGGACTGAGGTTTTGAGAAGAAATTGTGTCTGGAGGACTAATTTCAGACCTTAGAATGTTTCTGAGTGTCGACGGCCTACATGACCATGTTACAAAGCTCAGGAGGTATAGCGGTATTATAAAACTTCAGTTGATGTGGTATGTGGCCACAGGGAGAGAGAGAACTCCACACCAGAAGTGTTGGAGCCATAGGATATGTTCAGGAGGAAAGGATAACCCTCACGACCGTCAGATCTGGAGAATGTGCACAAGGCTTAAAACCCTTTGGAGTTGCACAGGAGTGTAGAAATCACGGTACGCAAAATCCCAAAATTGTGAGGACCATCCATCGGAGGGACACATGGTTGTTGGCTAGCATTTAGACACCCAGGAAACCAAAGGGAAAGAACCCTCATTTTTGCAAGTCGCAAAATCCAGGTTACCGAAAACCCGAAAACCCGAAGTCCCGAAATATTCAAAGACGGAAGAGCCGACCCGAAATCCTGAAACGATCTACACCGTAGATCGTAGGGGATGAACTTGAACCGTTGGATCATTTTGAAATTAAGGGATTGAAATGATGAGAGACTTGGAGTCACTACATCGTGAACTCCTGGTTCCCAAAAACCTGAAACTCTGAAATCTAGAAATGTCGAAAGGATCTGCATCGTAGATCTGAGAGAGGTCTTAATGGCTACTCGGCCCCTTCACAACCCATGGATCGTAAGGTCCATGCGCACTCACAGGATCTTCTTCTTCTTCTCGGCCCGAAGAACTCCAAGGTCCTTCTATTCCCCTATCAGGAAATCTGCACCCACAGATTCTCTTCTTCCTGACTTCCCTTTGTTCGCTTATCGGGAAATCGAAACTCGCTATTTTGCAAGTTCTCGGTTGGTTGTTGGGCTCTCGAATCCCCGAGACCCGATGGTCAGTCAAATCACTGACTTTTACCTTGTCGGGACTTCTTCTCTATCGCGACTTTAGCTCTATCGTAACTTCGGCTCTCACGATACCAAACACTCGGCTCTCCGACTCCCGAGTCCTGATGTGCCGAAACTCTGATACGATCCTATCGCGCTTTCGCTACTCGCGACCTCGCATATTTGCGACTTGGAGTACCCAATTCTTGGTCTCTCACCCTGCGAACTTCCAAGTTCATGAGATCTTCTGATATCTGCCACCTGTCTTCCACTCACTCCTGCGGTCCCACACGACTCTCTCATCAGGATATCACATTTCGTGACTTCGTTGCTTCTGTTGCCAAAATCCCAAGCTTCAACCTACGAAACCCCGATACACGATCTTACGTGTATGTCCGACGCTCCTCGGAACTACGCGAAACCCTCTCGGAGGTTCTTGACTGTCTGTTCTCCCTTATGAACTCCACGAATTGAAGAACTGCCTCTCCTCGAGACGTTTTGCTCGCTCACCAACCTGCGATGCTTCTCTTTGACTTTTCCACGGCAGCTTCCCTGCGCTTGCTCTTCAATGGATTCAAAGGTCTATTCCTCCTGAGCTTGTTCTCGACTTCTCAAGTCCTTCAGAGAACTTCTTGCATGCACTCCTTGCAGCAAATATTCAACAACGTCTAAGTGTTGAAGTCCTTCGACCCTACACACTCCTGTAGCAGCAGTCTTTCAATACTTTTGCTCAGAATCACAACTCTGAGACTTCTCCTTGGCCTGCACACTCCTTGCAAGGCACTGTGCCTAACTGCACCTTCGAGAAATGAGAACAATAGCTATCACTAATTGAACCCTTCTGTCAACGCACTCCTTGCAGACAATTCGCCTGCACTCCTTGCAGGAATCCTCTAGCTCAATTAGAGAAACAATTGAAACTCATTCACTCACCCTTTCAGACTTCAATTCAACCGTGAAATCACGTTCACAACATATAAGAGAAAATGTATGACAGGAAGCAAACATTCACGAGCATAACATTACACATAGAGAATAGACACATAACCATGGGTTTGAATCAAAGCTTTCTTCTATTAATTCAATATCTGTACATGGGTGTTCTTTACACAGCTCTCTGCTTGCTCTTCTCTTCTTGCTCCTTCAATATGTTACAATGATACAATGAGGGTGCCTATATCCATTTTCCCTCTTGGACTCTAAAGCTATCAAATCTACAATTAAATATTCTATCTACTTTACATTAACTATCTTAAATGCCTCATCTACCTAAGGACGAGAGCTATCTGCTCAAGGTCCATTACAATATACAAGTGCGCCATCTCTTAAATGACCCATTTAAGTTTTGTGCAACAATTCCAAATTGTTTCAAAATTCGCGCTGGCTAGTCTAGTTGTCTTCCACTCCATGCTGGCTCGCTTGATGTGCTGGAGATGCTCGTGCATCATACTCCTCGGCTTGAAAACTTTCATGGGCTCCTGTCCATGAGCTCCTGCACGGTTTGTCCATGCTTTTGTATCACTGCTTCAGTCTCCCAGCTGGCATCCTCCACTAGGTGGCCCTTCCATTTGATCAGATACTCGAAGTATTCCTTTCTTCGAGTCTTCTTACCCACTCTCTTGTCCAGTATCCACTCCATTTGCGGCTTCTCTGCTATCGACATCTGCTTCGTCCACTGGATCATTGGTTGCTCAGTTGCAGTCTCTGCTTCTCCAGCCCTGTATGGGTATAAATCTGCGATGTTAAATATCGAAGATATCCTAATGCCATTCGACAACTCGATCTCATAAGCGTTCTCTCTGAATTTCTTCAGGACCTTGCATGGCCTAATTTTCTTCATTTTCAGTTTATTGTATGTTCCCCTTGGGAACCTTTCCTTCCTCAAGTGTGCCAGAACTAGATTGCCAACTTCAAACTGAAGTTGTCTCTGATGTTGATCTGCTCTGTGCTTGTACTCCTGATTTGAATCTATCAATCGTTGCTTCACTTTGCTGTGAAGTTCCTTCATCGCCTCAGCAAACTCCCCTGCAATAGCACTGCTAGTAGCAGTCTTTTCTGACTCCCTGAGTTCAGAAACTCCTCTCAGCAGCATGCCATATACAACCTGAAATGGACTTTTCCCTGTGCTCCTGTTCACAGAGTCATTGTATGTGAACTCTACCTATGGCAATATATTGTCCCAACTGCTATGGTGCTCTGTCACCAAGCTCCTCAACAAGTCTCCCAGACTTCTGTTGACCACTTCTGTTTGTCCATCCGTCTGAGGATGGTAAGTTGAACTAAATGCCAAATTAGTTCCTAGCTTCTTCCATAAGGTCCTCCAAAAATTCCCTATGAATTTAGTATCTCTGTCTAAAACTATGCTTTTCGGCAATCCATGCAGTCGAACGATCTCTTTAAAAAACAGATTTGCGATGTGTGTCGCATCGCTGGTTTTCTGGCATGGAATGAAGTGTGCCATCTTAGAAAACCTTTCCATGACCACAAAGATGGAATCAACACCTCTTTGTGTCCTCGGCAAACCCAATACAAAATCCATGTTGATCGCCTCCCATGGTCTCTCTGGTATGGGCAATGGCTGATAAAAACCTGCATTCTGCTTTCTCCCCTTCGAATGCTGACAAACTCTACATATGTCAACAAATCACTTGACCTCTTCTCGCATCCCTGGCCAAAAATATGATTTGCTCAGCTTCGCGAATGTTTTGTCATGGCCAAAATGTCCTGCTAAGCCCCCACTGTGTTTCTCCTTCAACAGGTTCTCCCTTATGGAGCATTTCAGAATACACAGTTGATTGCCTATAAATAGCAATCCCTCCTGGATCATATAATCTATCCACGAGATTGTTTCTCTAAGAACTGGATTCTTAGCTGCTTCATATGCTTCCCCAAAATTCGCATCTCCTGCGTACATGTCCTTGAGATTTTCAAAACCCAATGTTTTGACTCGGAATTCCTGCAGCAACAAACACTTCCTGCTCAAAGCATCAGCCACTTTGTTAGTAGTACCTGTAATGTGTTTAATCACAAATGTGAAATTCTGCATATACTCTACCCATTTTGCATGTTTTTGATTCAACTTCTCTTGTTGACTCACAAACTGTAATGCATGATTATCACTATACAAAACAAATTCCTTTGGGATCAAGTAATGCCTCCACTTCTTCAGTGCCTGTATGATAGCATAAAATTCTTTATCATACGTGGAGTATTTTAGTTTTGCTTCATCTAGCTTCTCACTGAAATAAGCAACTGGTCTGTCCTCCTGACTCAAGACCACTCCTGTGGCAAACCCACTTGCATCACATTTCACCTGAAATGTCTTCTAGAAATCCGGCAACACCAACACTAGTTGTTCCGTTATCTTCCGCTTCAACAAGTTGAAGCTCTTCTCAGCCTCTGCTGTCCAATGAAAAGAATTATGCTGCTTCTTCAATTTGTCCATCATCGCTGCGCTAATTCCACTAAAATTCTTGATGAATTTCCGGTAGAAACTAGCTAAACCATGAAAACTTCTCACCTCGAAAATATTTCTCGGTGATGGCCAATTCTTAATCACTTCCACCTTATCTGGATCCATCCTCAACTCATTAGCCAAAATAACAAAACCCAAATAAATGAGCTCTATCTTCATAAATGAGGACTTCTTCATGTTGATCAATAGCTTCTCCTGCTGTAGCTTTCTCATTACAATGGCCAAATGCTTCAAATGTTCAGCCTTTGATTTAGTGTAAATCAATATATCGTCCAAATACACGACGACAAATTTTCCTATGAACTCTCTCAGGACTTCATTCATCAACCTCATAAAGGTACTTGGTGCATTTGTCAAGCCAAACGGCATGACTAGCCATTCATACAGTCCTTCGTTTGTCTTGAAGGTTGTCTTCCACTCATCGCCTTCTCTCATGCGAATCTGGTGATATCCGCTTTTCAAATCTATTTTCGAAAAATACTTTGCCCCACTCAGGCAATCCATCAGATCATCCATTCTCGGCAGTGGAAACCTGTACATGATGGTTATTTTGTTGATCGCTCTTGAATCAGTACACATTCTCCAACCTCCATCCTTCTTTGGACTGAGTATAGTCGGAACAACACACGGGCTCAAACTTTCCCTAACGAATCCTTTGTCCAATAACTCCTGGACCTGCCTCTTAACCTCATTCTCCTGCGGCGTCAACCTATACACAGCTTTGTTCGGAAAACTAGCTCCTGGTATGAGGTCTATATGGTGACTCACACTCCTCATCGGTGGCAATGAATGAGGTAATTCGTCCACTATAATATCAGCGAACTCTTCCAGCAGTTCCTGAATCTCATCTGGTAGATCATCCACTCTGGTGCTAGTCGGAACAATTCTCGGCTTTCTGACCACGAAGACTTATGGATCTTCCTTATTCTCCATCTCTGTAAGAAGCTCCTTCCCACTCATTAGAAGTATTGTGTTGCTTACTTTCGGTTTCACCTCCTTATCCTTTGTCGGAAGCAACCTGTGTGTCCTCCCATCTCTAAAGTATATGTGTTCATTCTCCCATCATGAACCACATTTCTATCATATTTCCATGGTCTACCCAGCAATAAATGACATACATCCATGGGAATAACATCACAGAGTACTTTATCATTATATCCACCTATATTGAATTCAACTAAACATTGTTTAGTGACACTCACCTGATGTCCCTTCTATAGCCATGAAACTTTGTATGGACTTGGGTGATCAGTTGTTTCCAGCTCCAACTTTTCTACCATCTTGGTTGAAATGAGATTATCTGTGCTACCACTGTCAACAATAACCTTGCATACCCAGTCCTTGGTTTTGCAAGCTGTCCGGAACAGTCTGGTCCTCTGAGCTGAGTCCTCCACCTCCTTCCCGGGTGTTAAGAGAACTTTACACATCATCAGTGACCTTCCACCTTCTGTGTCTTCAGTCTCAACATCATGCCTCTGCGCCTCAGTGATATGAGCTTCTCCAATGTCTTTCTTTTTCTCTGGACACTCAAATGACTTGTGCCCGTTCTTTCCACATGTGAAGCATGTGATTACTCCACCTCTTCCTCTTCCTCTACCTCTGGTACAAGGAAAAGTATTGCCATCAGCATATCCTCCACTCTGCTCTATATGCTGCCCTCTCTGTTCAAAATGTGGTCCTCGCTATGAGGTCCCACCTCTTTCAATCTTACCCTTAGGTTTCCTCCATTCCTCTTTGGGCTTTGGATATTTATCCTGGGCAACTGCGTTGCCTCTGGGCTGAGTTCTGCTTCGCCCTCGCTGACCTTTCTTACGGCTCAGCTTCTCTTCAGCTTTCAAAGCCATCTGATAAGCATCCTCCACTGTTCTGATGGTAACCATGCTTAATTCATCCTGAATGTCGTATCTCATACCATTCAAATATCTGGCAACCTTCTCATCATCGCTCTCTCGATGACCTGCTCTGATGTTCAGTCGATAGAACTCCTCAGTGTATTCTTTCACTATCATCAGCTTCTATCTCAGGTTCTGCATCCTCCTGAACAGAGTAATTTGGTAGTCCCTTGGGATGAACTTCACCTTCATATTCGCGATCATCCGATCCCAACTCTTGATCTTCTGCGCAGAGTCTGTCAGCTGGTAGCTCGTCCCACCACAATGTTGCATGTCCTTTCAAACATGTAACAACATGCTTGACTTTCTTATCTTCTTCGACATCTTCATAGTTGAAGTAGGTGTCAAGAGCTCTAATCCAATCTAGTAGCTCTTCTATATCCAAATTCCCCTCATAGACTGGAATGTCCATCTTTTCCTTCGCACCCATTCTGGTGGTAGCTTTTATCAACCGCTCAGTTGATGCATCTTTGGCTGCAACTTCCTCCTCTCGTTCAGCCTCAATTTCACTATCGGAATCACTCAGATCCCCTGCACTAGCTGTGCGTCTTTGAGCTGTCTCCATTTCCTCAAGCCTTTCTCTAACATCTCGCATCTGTCTCTCCATTTCTAGATTTCCTACCGGCCTGCCTCTTCTTCTCACCTCCTTGTCTTCGGGATCAGGTGACTGTCTTTCTCTTCTAGGCAGCATGGTGAATTTCCTCCTATGCTATAGAAAGCAAAGAAATATTCTGGATCTGATACCACTCTTGATGGCTACATGGCCCCTTCACAACCCGCGGATCGTAAGGTCCACGTGCACTCACAGGATCTTCTTCTTCTTCTTCTCAGCCCGAAGAACTCCAAGGTCCTTCTATTCCCCTATCGGGAAATCTGCACCCACAGATTCTCTTCTTCGTGACTTCCCTTTGTTCACTTATCGGGAAATTGGAACTCGCTATTTCTCAAGTTCTCGGTTGGTCATTGGGCTCTCGAATCCCTGAGACCCGATGGTCAGTCAAATCGCTGACTTTTACCCTGTCGGGACTTCTGCTCTATCATGAATTTGGCTCTATTGCAACTTCGGCTCTCGTGATACCAAACAATCAGCTCTCCGAGTCCCGAGTCCCGATGCACTGAAACTTCGATACGATCCTATCGCACTTTCGCTACTCGCGACCTCGTATCTTCGTGACTTGGAGTACCCAATTCTTGGGCTCTCACCCTGTGAACTTCCGAGTTCATGATATCTTCTGATCTCTGCCACCTGTCTTCCACTCACTCCTGCAGTCCCACATGACTCTCCCGTTGGGATATCGCGTTTCGTGACTTTGCTACTTATGTTGCCAAAATCCCAGGCTTCAACCTACGAAACCCCAATACACGATCTTACGTGTATATCCGACGCTCCTCGAAACTACGCGAAACCCTCTCGGAGGTTCTCGACTGTCCGTTCTCCCTTATTAACTCCACGAATTGAAGAACTGCCTCTCCTTGAGACGTTTTGCTCACTCGCCAACCTGCGATGCTTCTCTTCAACTTTTCCATGGCAGCTTCCCTGCGCTCGCTCTTCAGTGGATTCAAAGGTCTATTCCTCCTGAGCTTGTTCTCGACTTCTCAAGTCCTTCAGAGAACTTCTTGCACGCACTCCTTGTGGTAAATCTTCAACAATGTCTAAGTGTTGAAGTCTTTTGACCCTGCACACTCCTGCAGCAGCATTCTTTCAATACTTTTGCTCAGAATCGCAACTCTGAGACTTCTCCTTGGCCTGCGCACTCCTTGCACGACACTCCTTGTGGACAATTCGACTGCACTCCTTGCAGGAATCCTCTGGCTCAATTAGAGAAACAATTGAGACTCATTCACTCACCCTTTCAGACTTCAATTCAACCGTGAAATCACGTTCACAGCATATAAGAGAAAATGTATGATAGGAAGCAAACATTCATGAGCATAACATTACACACAGAGAATAGACACATAACCATGGGTTTGAATCAAAGCGTTCTTCTATTAATTCAATATCTATACATGGGTGTTCTTTACACAGCTCTCTGCTTGCGCTTCTCTTCTTGCTCCTTCAATATGTTACAATGATACATTGAGGGTGCCTATATCCGTTTTCCCTCTTAGACTCTAAAGCTATCAAATCTACAATTAAATATTCTATCTACTTTACATTAACTATCTTAAATGCCTCATCTACCTAGGGATGAGAGCTATCCACTCAAGGTCCATTACAATATACAAGTGTGCCATTTCTTAAATGACCCATTTAAGTTTTGCGCAACAATTCCAAAGTGTTTCAAAATTCGCACTGGCTAGTCCAGCTGTCTTTCGCTCCATGCTGGCTCACTTGATGTGCTAGAGATGCTCTTGCATCAGGTCTAACCATTGGATTTCACTTGGAATGGACGTGGAAACATGGGTGTGTACCACGTGCCAGTGGGTCGAAACGAAAAGTGAAAGTGGTGGGACCCTATGACATCGTCGGAAGTGATGTGGACCTTCTTAAGGACACCATGTGTCACTACCTTGGTTGGCGACAGCTGTGCTGTGGGCTTGAAGGGTAAAGTAAATTGGAATTTCGAAAGTCGATAGTTGGAGAGGAAAGCGAGTGCGAGAACCCTCAAGACCAAAACCCTGAAACCCAAAACTCTGAAGCCCTGCAATCCCGAAAACCAAAGTTTAATTTGGAGAGAATTCAGAATTTCATAAGTCAGGAGTTGGAGAGGAAAGAGAGTGCTAGAACCTCATGGACCGAAACGCCGAAACCTGAAGTCCCGAAGTCCCAAAATTTTCAGAGACGAAAGAACCGTATAGGATTTTAATTGTTGGATGCTTGTTGAACGAAACCCCGAAACCTGAAGTCCTGAAGTCCTGAAATCTTTGAAGGTCAAAAGCCTGAGTGGCACTTGGTAGTCTAGCACTCGGTCATGACCTTTGGTTATGAGGGTAGGGAGAAAGAGGGAGCTACCACTCGAAAATTATAGAGCCGAGCAGAACTTGGAAAAATTTATGAAGTCGAAGTATTTTCTTAAAATCAGAATGGTTTTGAATGTGTGGAATTTGCTAAGAATGACGACCTGACAAATCCCTGTTGTTTGCACGTGTGTTTGCAGAATCTTAGCAAGTGCCAAGACTGAATAGGGTTGTCGTTGAGAGTAGAGAATGGAAGAGGTGTGGATTACCTCCAATTCAGAGAACGAAAGAGAAGGAAGGAATGTCGACTTGGGAGTCGAAGGATCAAACTCCAATGGGCATGGAAGGGAATTGGATAAGGAAGGCCATATGATGAAAATCATTAAAGGATTGTAGAAAGAAGCCCAGGCTCGCTGAGCCGATAGTCGAAATATCATGAGGGTCAGGGATCGGTCGGGTGAATTCAACCTAAATATGTTGAAGAGTCTAGAAATAGTAGAAAAGAAATTGAAAAAGGAAAGTGACTCAAGAAAGACAGAAAGTTGCAGGACCCCTAAGAGGAAAAGAAGATTTAGGAGTGTCAGCAGACATCATTGTCACTACCCAAAGCATTCCGGTAAGGAAGCACACAATAGTTCAAGCCCATCTCCTACCAGAAAGCATAGGAGATCTGGGATGGATGAATTGAAAGGGGAAATGAACAAGATCAAGACTCCAATGTTTGATGGAGAACATAAGAAGGAGGAAGATGTTGAAACTTGGTTGCTTGGCATGAGGAAATATTTCCAACTACAGAATTATTCCTCTCATGTAGAAGGAAGAATTGCAATGTATCAACTAAAAGGAAAAGAATCCATGTGGTGGGATTAGCTTGTGTAGGTGCAACACATTAGAGAGAAAGATATCACTTGGAAGGAATTCAAGAGGTATTTCGAGAGGAAATACCTGACTAAAAGATACTATGACAAAAAGATGAAGGAGTTCTCCAAACTCAAGCTGGGAAGCATGACCATTGATGAATACGAATGAAGGTTTTTGGAATTACCGAAGTATGTCCTATTCATCAAAGATGAGGCTGTCAATATTAAAAGGTATCTGAGTGGACTACCACCTACCATTGGTGAAAAGATTCAGTATGATGATCCTAAGACTATGGAAGAAACAATAAGAAGGGAGAAATGCTTGTATGAGCAGCAAAGAGAAAAACCTACTTTTTGAAAGTCTTGGGATGATCAGAAGAAGTTCAGGAAAAAGTAGAGGCAGAAGGGAAACAAGCCTCCCTTTTTCGGAAACAGTCCTCAGGGACAACCATCTTTTTGAGAGCCCAAGAAAGTTGAAGTGGGTGGGCAAATGCCAAGACCGCCACCTATGGAGTGTTGGGGTTGTAAAGGAAACCATAGGCACAGAGATTTCACCCACATAAATGCCAAAGTAAGAGTTGTCCATAATGTTCAACAAGTTGAAATAGTGGTGGACATGGGTAGTAGAATGCCAAGGATCTATGCGGCCCTGGAAAACAAGCAAGCTAAATTTCAGTTGCACATGATTGAAGTGGAAGGTATGATTAACAACCAACCATTTATTATTTTAATTGATTTAGGGGCTAGCCATAGTTATGTATATCCTAGGGTGGTGGAAATTTTGCATTTATCAAGAAGAAAACATGAAAATTCTTGGTTAGTGCAGTTGGCTACAGGAACCAAGAGGAAAGTCACTAAGTTGGTTAAGTCCTATCCTGTGGACATGAATGGATTAAGCAAGAAGGCTGAATTGAATATTTTGCCTTTAGGATTTTATGATTGTTTAATTGGGATGGAATAGTTGGACCAGCACCATGCCCTCCTGGACTGTCGTAACAAGGAATTTACATGCCTGGATAAGGAGGGGAATTGGAAAACCGTCCAAGGAATTCCCAGAGTTGTGGTTGTTAGAGAAATCTTAGCAATGCAGTTGAAGAAGTGCTACAGAAAAGGTTGTCAATTGTTTGCAGCCTGTGTGGAGGAAGCATCCATTTATTATTTTAATTGATTTAGGGGCTAGCCATAGTTATGTATATCCTAGGGTGGTGGAAATTTTGCATTTATCAAGAAGAAAACATGAAAATTCTTGGTTAGTGCAGTTGGCTACAGGAACCAAGAGGAAAGTCACTGAGTTGGTTAAGTCCTGTCCTGTGGACATGAATGGATTAAGCAAGAAGGCTGAATTGAATATTTTTCCTTTAGGCTCTTATGATTTTTTAATTGGGATGGACTAGTTGGACCAGCACCATGCCCTCCTGGACTGTCATAACAAGGAATTTACATGCCTGGATAAGGAGGGGAATCGGAAAACCATCCAAGGAATTCCCAGAGTTGTGGTTGTTAGAGAAATCTCAGCAATGCAGCTGAAGAAGTGCTACAGAAAAGGTTGTCAATTGTTTGCAGCCTGTGTGGAGGAAGCATCCAAGGATGAAGTCTCAAAGATTGGAGACCATGCAGTACTAACAGAGTTTGAAGACATATTTCAGGAGGTACCCAGACTACCTCCGAAGAGAGACATCGATTTCTCTATAAATTTGATGCCTGGAGCAGCTCCAATATCGAAAGCACCTTATAGAATGAGTACGCCAGAGCTGAAGGAGTTGCAATTGCAGTTTGAAGAGATTCTAAAGAAGGGGTACATTCTCCCAAGTGTGTCACCTTGGGGTGCCCCGGTCCTGTTCATGAAGAAAAAGGATGGGGCGTTGAGGTTGTGCATTGATTTCAGATAGTTGAACAAAGTAACTGTCAAGAACAAGTATCCTCTGTCGAGGATCGATGATCTTTTCGATCAGTTGAAAGGTGCGAAAATATTTTCGAAGATAGATCTCAGATCGGGATATCACCAAGTAAGAATAAAGGATGAAGACATCAACAAGACCTCCTTTAGAACAAGGTATGATCATTACAAGTTCACAATAGTACCGTTTGGGCTGTCGAACACACCTATTGTTTTTATGTGCTTGATGAATGGTGTGTTCAGGGACTATCTAGACAATTTTGTCATAGTATTCCTAGATGACATTTTGGTGTATTCCAAGTCAGAAGAAGAGCATGAACAACACCTGAGAAGAAGAGCATGAACAACACCTGAGAATGGTGCTGCAAGTGTTGAGAGAACACCAGTTGTATGCCAAGTTGAGAAAATGCTTGTTTTATCAAAGGCAGATCCATTACTTGGGGCACATTATTTTAGAAGAAGGTATCATCATGGATCCTGAGAAGGTTGAGGTCATCAGAGAATAGTCAACACCAAGGAATGTGGTGGAAGTTAGATCCTTTATGGGTCTAGCGGGATATTATAGAAGGTTTATCGCAGGGTTCTCAAAGATAGCTCACCCTATCACTTCCTTGCAAAGGAAGGAGAAAACATTTCAGTGGACTGAAGAATGTGAGGACATTTTCTAGCCATTGAAGCAGTTTTTAACCAGTGCTCCAATCCTAAGGATTGCAGATCCAAATGCATATTTCATAGTATGCATTGATGCATGCAAAGAAGGACTGGGAGGGTTCCTAAGTCAGAATGGATTCATTATCTGTTATGAGTCCAGGAAATTAAAAGAGCACAAAAATAACTATGCAACCCATGACTTGGAGTTGGAAACCATAGTTCATTCTCTAAGGAAATGGAGGAATTACCTCATGGGAAGGATATTTGAATTGAGAACAGACCATAACAGTATGAAACATTTGTTTGATCAACCAACCTTAAATACTAGACAAAGAAGGTGGTTGGAATTTCTGTATGAATACGAATTTGATATCAAGCATATCAAAGGGAAGTAAAACAAGGTGGTCGATGCACTCATCAAAAAGGCACATGAATTACATGCTATAGCCATTAGCATGTACAGGACTGATATTAAGGATAGAATTTTGGAAGCTGCAAATGAAGATTTTCAATACAGAGATCTGGTAGCAAAGCTACAGCAGAGTGAGAGACCACAGGAAGAGAAAAATTACACCTTGGAAACTGATGGAATACTTCTCTACAAAAATGGAGTGTATATACCCAATGTCCAAGGTTTGAAACTTGCGATTCTAAGAGAAATGCATAACGTAACTTATGTTGGACACCCTGGATATCAGAAGATTGTGGCAGTAGTCAAGAGCCATTACTTTTGGCTGGGTATGAAGAGAGAGATCGTTGAATACATCGCCAGATGTATGGAGTGCCATAAAGTTAAAGATGAGCATAAGCACCCAGCAGGGTTGCTGCAACTTGTACCCATTCCTAAGTGGAAGTGGGAAGTGGTGACAATGGATTTTATTATAGGATTCACCAGAACAAGCAAGTTGCATGATTCAATCATGGTGGTGGTGGACAAGCTTACAAAATCTACCCATTTTATTCCACTGAAAACTACTCACCAGGTAGTAGATGTTGTTGATATTTTCATAATGGAAGTGGCACAATTGCATGAAATTCCTAAAACGATTGTGTCTGACAGAGACCTGAAATTCACCTCAAATTTCTGGAATGGATTGTTCAAAGGATTCAGAATGAATCTAAACTTTACTACAACTTATCATCCTAAGTCTGATGGATAGATAGAGAGGGTGAACAGAGTAATAGAAGACATACTAAGAATGTATGTGATGGATAAACCATCAAGATGGGAAGACTACCTACACTTGGTCGAATTCGCCTACAACAATGGGTATCATGCATCATTGAAGATGAGCCCATTTGAAGCACTTTATGGAAGAAAGTGCAATACTCCAGTGATATGGGATAATCCAGCTGATAGAGCAATAGTTGGGCCAGAATTGCTCAAGGAGATGGAGGACCAAATGATAAAAATTAAGCAGAATTTGAAAGTTGCCCAGGACAGGTGGAAAAGTTATGCTAATAAGAACAGAACCAATAGAGAATTAAAAGTGGGTGATCATGTTTTCCTGAAATTTAAAGCTAACAGGAGTTCCCTGATGCTAGGAAGTTGTGCCGAGTTGGCAGCCAAATTTTGTGGGCCATTTGAAATCCTGGAAAGGATTGGGCCAGTTTCATATATGCTTGCATTACCTGCATCTATGAATATACATAATGTGTTTCATGTTTCATTTCTTAAGAAATATATACCATATGATAATCATGTTATCGATTGGAATGTGATTCAGGTGGAACAAGAAGGTGTCCTGCAAGTGCATCCTGTGCGCATATTGGACAGGAAAAACAAACAACTCCAGAATCGAGCTATAGGGCTTGTAAAGATATAGTGGACCTGGTACGGTCCTGAGGACGCGACATGGGATCATGAAGATGTTATGTGGGCAGAGTACCGACATATTTTTTAATATTTTGAAAAGCTTGCAGATGTAGTGTAAAGTTGCACTAAGGACTGTGCAAAAATAAGGGGAGGGGATTGCAATGTCCCCAAGGCCAAGCCCTATTGTAAATCTTGCATTATGAATTATAATTATGTTTTATAGGCTGGTGAGACAAGCTTATATAAGTTGGTGGGATTATGTGATTATGAGGCCAAAGAGCCTAAGTGTTGAAGGTCAGGAGCCTGATTGTTGTACATGTAATTATGCACAGTATTAATACAAAACATCTCTACGTGTGGACTGACCACGATGAATGAGTGATGGGGGACTAAGAATCCACAAAGCCTGGGTAAGGGATTGGGGGCTGGAAGGTTGGGAAGAGAGGCTAAGTGTTCGGCCTATGGGCTTAAGTCCTTGGGAATAATATTTTAATATTATTCCAAAAATCTTTATGAAATGTGATGTTTTATCCTAAGTTCTTTGGAAGGACAAGTGACTTCCAAATGTGAAGGAACGAGCTTCATGGGTGAAAAGTGTCAATCAAAGTGCATGCAGTTAAAACTTCCAAAATGAGCTATGTTGGGGGTTCCTCCTCCATTCGACCGTCGACTGTCTAAACCCGTGTTGTCTCTGCGTACCCTCACGTAACTCTGAAACCCAAAAGACCTGTGTTGATTTATGGAGGAGTTGGTACACCCTCTGTCTGAACCATTGAGTCTGTGTCTAACTATTGTGTTAGACTCTGTCTAACGTAATTACAGTTAAACACATAATTACTAATAGCATTTCAGAGTTAATGGAAAGAACATTAATCCATATGCGCAATAAAATATGTGATAACAATGAAAGAATCATAGGTATGCAATTTATTAAATTACAAAATTACAAAACATAGTGGCACTTATCTTTGAAACTATCACACACCACCAACTGCATGTAGACCTTCCACGGACCTTCTGCACAGTAGCGTTTTCCCGACCATGGGGTTGATGGCTGGGGGCATTACATACAAAGTTCTCCATTTACATTATTATTTAAATAATCCTCTTTGACTTTGTCACTTCACTTTATTATTTAAATAATCCTCTTTGGCTTTGTCACTTCACTTTATTATTTAAATAATCCTCTTTGAATTTGTCACTTCACTTTATTATTTAAATAATCCTCTTTGACTTTGTCACTTCACTTCATTATTTAAATAATCCTCTTTGCAAGCACTTTGACTTCTTTGACCTTTTGGGGCTTCAAGCCAACAAATGAGGGTCATCCAACTTCATAAGGCCATAACTCTCAAACCATGAGGAATTATTTGGCGTTCCACATACCACCAGAAATGACATGACATGTACTATCCATCTAGAATAATAGTACCTACAAATATATCAAAACTCATAACATTATACATCAAACAAACTTGGGTCCATTACCCAAACCTTTGTGCTACCAGAATTCGCTACCATAATTTCTTCAAGGGTTGACATCAATGACAACCAACCCAATTAATCAACAAAACTCATTGTTTTTTCACATTTAGAGAGGATAAAAAGAACTTAAAGGTGAATCCATGGATGACTTTTCGTAAGTTTAGTCTTGCAAGCCTGAAAAAAGTGTAAAACAATACAGGGGATAACTCTTTTAATAATGCTTGATTAGAGTGTTCATTATTCATAATTAGTCTAACGAGGCCGAACCTAAGATAAAATACCACTTGAAAGATTCCCTTTCAAAAATTTTAACGAGTGTGAAAGGAAGCAAGATCACTCGACAATCTTTTCATGTTTAGGGAGTTGGAAAAGAGCTTAAAGGAGACTCCAAAGAGTTCATTTTTCATATAGCTTTCATGAGCCCGAAAAATAGATAAAAATATACTTGGTAACATGTTCGCATGTTTTAATGAGCACGAGAAAGAAAAAATTATAAGCTCGTTCCCGGAAAGAGTTACTACGTCATGATGGGGACGACCCTTGAATGAGGATTACTCCTAGTAGTGTGTCTCTCCATAGGTGGTTTGCCTCTAGCTTGCATGATAGAATCTAGTGGTTTTTCTCCATCATGATGTCTAGAGGCTGGAGACCTTCTCCCCAAGCATTGTTTCCTCCAACGACTCTTCTTATTTTCTGGTTTGGGCATCTGGTTACTAATGGGAACATTTTCATGAGATAGAGGAAAAGAAGGTTCAAGCATGTGATCTAGAATGAGACTCGATTTTAATGTAGGGGGGTCTGTTTCATTTTTTAACAAGCTCGACAGAGATATTGAACTATGCTCGCTAGCATCTCTTTCATTTTTTAGCGAGCTTGGCACAGGAAAATAACTATCCTCGACAAGACTAGGTACTCCCAAAGGTTCATATAATTCTAAGGATTGTCGCACCTTAGTCGAAATCATATTTAATGTGGTAACCCTTGGGGTGGTGGGAAAGGGCAAGCGAATAACTATTATGGGCATGGAATCCTTAAGAATACCTACTCCTTCTTTTAGAAAAGGGAGATTATTCATTTCAGTATTGTGGTGGTCTCGAGTTGTATACTCAAGTTGGTGAACAGTGATAATTTTTCCTTGATGGGGAAATCGTAAGTTGTGAAACACCAAAGATGATATGACATTCATTGCATAAAACCAATTATGACCAAGTAGCAAGTTGTAATCCAGGGGCACGTCGATCACTTCAATTTCAACCAAAATGGTTTTACCCTTCAACATCATAGCAAAAGATTGCAAGAGTCCGTGAGGTTGGAAACCACGGCCATCAAATGCTTTCAAGGTTATAGGAGACGGGGTAAGTTTAGTAAAACCAAGGGATTTATAACAAGGAAAATACATGACATAGGTGGAGGCTCCCTCATCCAAAATAGTGTGATGGAAGTTCTTTCCACCACCCAAAATTTGAATTTGGAAGGCTTGGTGGTGTGAAAGTCTCTCCTATAGAAAGTCTAGATTAAAGGTAATTATATTTGAATTGAAAGGGGTCTGATTACCTAGAGGAGTGTCAAAATTAGTTTCTTGAGTCATGACATTAACCATCTTAAACATGCACACCTTAGAGGTGCTTTTGGAAGCATCCCCATGGTGGGAATGAGTTGTGTTTCCCCCTTACGGAGGGGCAGGGTTTTGTGCAACCAAATGTTGTTGTTGAACTAGTTGGGAGATATCCTTCAAATATTTAGCTACAACCTCACAATGAAGGAAGTATTTCATGTAGTGGTCTTACTCACAAATTATGAAAGGATATTTAGGCTTCCTTATAGATTGAGTACCAACAGACTTAGGATTATCCTGCATGTTATAAGGTTTCTTGGATTTTCCCTTGTTTTCTTTCTTACCTCCTAGTTGTTGAGACGAAGTGAATTGGACTGCATCCACCTCAGAGGTTTGAACAAGAGTGGAAGTAGTTGTGGTGTTTGGAACAAAACTAGGTTCTAGAGTAGGTTTTGCAGGATCGTTCGATGGATGAGGAGCGTTAGGGATCAAATCGTAAAGTGTGCTAGACTAGGAGTAAACCAAGTCCAAATACTATGCACGGCTAATAGCTTTCTCCTCAATAACTGCATTTCCCATAGAAACATCATGGGCGATGGGAGGCAAGAGCAACTTTGTAAACCAATTCACAAGGATTTGGTCTGGAATGGGAGCCTTAATCAACCGTATTCACCGCCTCCACTCATGAATATGATCGGATATGTGGGTGGAAGAGGATTGTCGAAGTGAGATCAAAATATCTATATCAGTCTCATACTGTATAGGCAATTGAAAATGCATCAAGAAATTCATGGTAAGAGAGTTAAAGTTGACAAAGGAGTTATGTGACAGTTCAATATACCATTTGGTTGTTGCACCTATAAGTGTTCCATGAAAAAGTATAAGACAAATGGAATCGTCCATCAAAGAGTTGGAAGAACACCATAAATGAAAAGTCATAACATAATTCTTAGGATATTCCCCTGGTTTTCCATCGAATTTCGGTATTTCGGATGGTAATTTGGCAGGGATGGAAGGCCAAAATGGGGCATGAAGGATGGGATCATTGGTTAAATAGGACAAATATGGAAGATCTAATGTAGCCAAGAATGGTAGTTGTGGGTTAGGTTGTTGATATTGGTGATAAACATATTGAGTGGGAACACTAGTAGGACCATATCCAAGTTGTGGCGAGGTGACAAAACTATATGGTCCTCCCATAAACGGTGGTTTTCCTGGTTGTCCACCCATGTGAGGTGGTTTTTTGTTTTTCCACCCATATATTGTGATGGAATGGAAGGACCTTCTGCGTACTGAAATAGACCCGATGGCCCTCTGATGTATGGATGTGGAAGGGACTATTACATCAGAATCGTGGGGTTGACAGATCTATAGAGCATAGTTCCTTGCGGAGGAATGCCCACTGGATTGGGTTGAGCCCACAAAGGATTCACAACCCCTGGATATGGATGTATAGGGTACAGGCCAATGGTAGTAGGGACATAAGGGCTTGTAGGAGGGGCTTTACCCTAGGCTTGTTTATTTTTCATCCATGTAGGTTTCCCTCCAGTAAAAATTTGTCCTACAACTAAAGTTTTCCCCCCAACTGAAGGTTGGCCTCCCATTGAAGATTGACCTCCAATGTAGGGTGTACTAATATGACATGTATGAGATGGAGGCTGAGTAGATTGTGTAATCATGGTTGTGTGAGTGTCTTGGCTTCTATCCATTTGACTGATGGAATGACCAAGTAAGGCACTTGGTGTGTGCATGTGCAGAAATAATGCAGCGGGGATATGACCTGACTCATGTGTGAAGGGAGATGAATGCGCAAGTGGTTGAATCAGGGTTACCTAGGTCACCAATGTTTCTAATAGAGAATAATCACCAGTAGTATCAACTACAGGATTTTTTTAAAATGATGAATTCCCAAGTCCTTTAGAAAAAAAAAAAATCGATGGGTTCATGCCAAATGATGGTGTAGTGGTTGAACCAGGATAGTAAGAGGAAATGACATCAAAATATCTCGTAGATGGTGGATCAGTGAGTGGTAGGCTGAGTGGATCATTAAGAAGTGTATTTTTGTAAGATGCAAGGCTTTCTATGAAGGTTGTAACTAGTTCTTCAACGTGTTGGCTACTTCCAGGAGCGACGCTTCTGATTTCAAAAGTCATGATCTGCAATCACTGCTTCGTAAGAAAGATTGTGTCGAGGTTCCTAAGTGTCAGGTTCCATACCTTGTATACTGTGAAATATCTGATCCTAAAGTCAACTATGAAAGAAAAAGAAACAAACTCCTACGAAAAATAAAAGCAATCAACCAGGAAACAACATATTTAAGGATCTTTCGAAGACGTGATATCAATTTGCTAGTGAATAAGAGAAAATAAGTTACCCAGACCTCCATGTAACATCCCTTCTCGGTGCAATAAACCCTCACTTTCACGGGATAACCCTCTAAGGGTACTGAGAGTGTGACATGATGTCTGTCCCAAGTACCGTGGGAATCCCCCCATAGTCACCTCTGTTGGTACCTAGGAAAGGCCACTAAGGTTACCAACTCATGGTCAACCTTTGGGCAGGTAAAGTCGACAGTCGAGACCGAATGTATGGGAAAGATATCAAAGTCTGAATCTCTTCAAGAGAACTGAAGACAAGTGTACTGATAGGACTCCAAAGGACCCTGAATGGATTCAGAGTTCATGAAGCACCGAGACCAAATGAAACCAGTGGTTTCTCAAGAAAAACCCCAATATACAGTTGTCCACTACGACTGGTTAATATTTGGAGGGGTAATATCCACTGCTCTCCCACACACGATCTCGTGTTTAGCCCCTGTGTGGGAGGGAGTTCCCATATATGATTATACGAAGGTTGGATTTATATGCTCTTCAGTGCTCTATAGTCTATTTAGTAGTCTTGGACAATTTACTCACTTCACCTAGTCCAAAGACCCTAATCCTAAGCTATTGTTGGTGTGCTAAAACAAAAAAATGTTCTAGTTGATTTTATTAGTGCGTGGTTTATTTTATTGGATTTTAACTCAAAGGGTTTTACGAAGATGAAAATGATGATGTGTAAGAGAATCGGCTCCAATAGAATGCAAAAGAATGATATGCAGTTCTTTCTTTTGATGAATTATATGTACAAGAAGGAGAAGAATTCTATTCTTCTTAACACAAGAAAGCACTCAAAACACTACAACTTTCAATTTCTAGGATCAATACGACGCCAAACTACCAAGAAAATGTTTCCAAAAACTGAAATGCACATGCAAAACTAGCTCTTTTTCCAAAACATGAACCAAATTGTTTTTCCTAATGATTGCAAAATTTCTTCGTTTGATTAACTACGCAAAGAGATATGAAAACTTTTCCCTTCTTAACTTTCAAATGAAAGAGATCTAAGTTTAATACAAATAACTATGAGATAAAATGAAATCAAACAAAGTTCACTCAAAGTGATCATAACTGAATGAAAACAAGTAATGGATAACCTGTTCAATCAAGAACTCAATGATGTAAAAGACAAAGAAGACAAACACTCACGAAAATCCTCAAACGATGAGAAACAAGAAACATAAATCAAGCTAGGTTTTCATAAGAGTCCTAATCATCTAGAAAAGAGAGATGCTTCAAATCAAGACAAGAAGGGTCAATACCAAGAAACCTTTGCAAACCCTAGTTGATGAACAAACCAAAACAACTAAGCAATATGAAATCTTTACGAGACGAAGATCAGACAAAATCAAAGGAAGAAAGAACCAAGGGATCATATTAACCCAAGGGGACCACAACTAAGAGAAAATTTTCAAGCTCAACGGATAAACATAAATGAGTTATAAATGTCAAACTCTTAGCAAAACAAAGTCAAAGATAATCAAGGGTCTCTGAGAAAAAACCCCTCAGGATCAGACTAAGAAAAAAGCAAGCAGAAAGGCGTAGAAAACCCTAGAAAAGGATATCACCGCTCCTATTTCCAAAGGAACAGAGTTCACCAACAGTCTGGTATACAGTATAGGTGAGTGTTGATCCTATATCAACACCCTAGTGTACATAGTAGAGGAGCGCTACCCTTCCAAAAAAATCAAAGATAAGGCTAAAAAATCAGAAATATTTTTCAAAGACTCTATGATATCTTCATTGAAGAAGAGAGAAAGGGAAGAATATCAGAACAAAATAGCAAACAATATCTAAAGGTAGGAAAAATATGAGATGATCCAAGGAAATACAAGTCAATGTCCTTCCCTAGTGGAGTTGTCAATTTCTGTTAGATAGGTGAAATTTCCCTTGGATTATAGACCCCTATACCAGGACAGAAAATTACATTTGGAAACTACCATTCCTATAAATTCATTTTTTCCATCGAGA
Organism: Picea engelmannii; assembly: GCA_009831015.1. NCBI lineage: Eukaryota > Viridiplantae > Streptophyta > Pinopsida > Pinales > Pinaceae > Picea > Picea engelmannii. Next base: position 247,371 of record ML794344.1, on the reverse strand, counting down.
AAAAGAGGAGGAGAAGTATGGTGCACTTCGTTTATGACGTTTTTCCAAGCCGCTCTAATCCATGAGCTTGATCTTCACTCTCGACACAAATCCATACCTACAATGAACAACAAGAAACAAACAATTATCTCCTAATCTAATGGATTAGACAAACCACATTCATATATGTAAATTAAGTCAAACATAAACAAGAACATGTAAAAATACACTTGAAGGAAATATGCCAAGTATATTAAATGAGAATCAAGAAAACTTATAGACCACAAATGATGTCATCTGCAACTCCTCCAAGCTCTCCTCACCCAAACCCTCACATGAATCCCAAGATCATAAGTTTGATATCTCTATCTGTCTCCCTTTCAACATGGAAATCCCTCATTATATAGGATTTGGAGGCTTAACCACCATGGAGAAGATCACTCACTAGATCCACTAAAATGGGATCTCCAAGATTTTTAGGGAGAAAATATCTCTCAAGGATTTTAAGGAGGAAATATCTCTCAAGATCCACCAAATTAGGATTTTGGTTTGAGAAAATCTCTCAACCATCCATGAGACTCTCAACTTCTCCTTGAGATTAGGAAACTAAATGTGAGGTGGATTCTCACACTAAATTAATTTCATTTTTATGAATAATCATGAATAATTCATGTGCACATAGTATTTTGACCTGCATATGATATATTTCTCCTCCACATTAACTAAGGATTGTGAGAAATGTTCTTTCATGGTGTTAAGGTGAGAAAACACATAGAAACACACATAAAAGTGCATGTGACACTTAGCAAGGTGCATGCATCACTTGACGACACTTGCGACACTTAGGGTGAGATAGTTAAGTGTGGAATTTTGATGTGTAACAATCATCTCTAATATGTATGGTCATCTCTAAGCCATACTAGCAGGACATATCTAGCATGATGTCAATACATCATATCTAAGTTGTATGTAACATCTAAGTTGTACTCGCATGGCCATATCTAGCATGATGTGGCTCACCAGCATTGTCTCTAAGATTTACTAGCATGATGCAAATACATCATGTCTAATTTGTATGCCCACCTCTAAGTTGTAATAGCACGATGCTCCTCGGGCCACTGTATCAACAACTCCAACCATCTATATCATATATGAGTTGTACTATCATGATCATATATAACATGATGCAAGCATAATCTCTAAGATGTATGACCATCTCTAATTTTTACTAGCATGATACATATACACAACTCACTGGCAGTCCATGATGCCACATATCAGTGATCCCTCCCAACTGAGGAAGTCATCTCCTCCCTTTTGACCAAGAGAGAAATCTCCACGAACCCCAGTTTGTCCCTCAAGTATGCAAACTTTATCTTGGACAAAGGTTTCGTCAAAATATCTGCAGTCTGCTAATCAGTGGAGATATGTTGGAGAACCACTTCTCCCATTTATCATGGAGAAAATAGTACTTGATCTCAATGTGCTTCGACATGTCATGGAACACTGGGCTCTATGAGAGATTCACACAATTTTGGTTATCACAATATATCACGGTCGAATCCAACACCTGATCAAATAGCCCAAAAACCAGCTTACAGAGCCACATTTCTTCCATACAAGCATCACAAGCTGCAATATACTCTTCTTTTGCAGTGTTAAGTGCAACAAACTTATGTTTCCTTCTCTCCCATGAAATCTAATAGATCCCAAACTGAAACACATATTGTTAGCGATCAAATAATTCATTCTAAAATTTGTTTGAAAAATTATTCCTAATCTTGTGGGGGACTTTTGACTACCTTCTTGAGCTCTAAATGCATATTTCAAAGTACCATTGGAAATCTTAGGATTTCTAGATGTCAATTGACTATTCAAGCATGTAAAACGGGCTCTCCATGGCTCAGAAATTCGATTTTTCCCAAGGCAGTTTTCATTAAAAAATTTGCGCTTTCACTAGCTCATTGGTTTTGAAATTTGCTAGTTAGCTATTGAAAGATTTCCTTTTCACCAGCTAAAGGGGCAGATCCAGAACAAAAGAGCTGGTGAAAGCACAAAAGAGTCTAGAAACAACTTCTTTCTACCCAGGTCACAATTTTTTAATTCCTGAACACGTGGGAAAGGTGTCAAATGATGGATAATAATTAGGAGAAGCTAGAATATCTTTCTCATCAAGTTTTAAAGACATATGGTAAGGAAATAACACCAAATGGCATGATTTCTCTTGGCAGAAAGTGCCTAGTTATCAAAGATAGATTTCTGAATCTGTGATTTTTATCAGCAAATTGCCAAATAATGCTTCAGCTATCAATTTTGATTTGTAATGATTAGATTAGATCTATTTGGTTAAATATTATGTCTATTTTAGGTATTTCAGATCCATTAAAATAGGATCTGAAATCTTGATGTAAAGGCTATAAATCCACAAACTATTGATGAACCAGGTGGTTCGATTCTATATAGAAGACTATATTATGTTGTAAACATACTTTTACTATGATAATACAAATCACAGTTTTCTCTCTCTATTGATGTCAAATTTTCATTTTCCTTCTGTACTTTCTATTAAGTTGTTTCAGCTACAGAATGATGGTTATCTCATTGGTTATCTCATAACTTGATATTAAGTTTTTTATCATTGTTTAAACCCTACACTTTGTATTTGGTTTATAAACATTGTTTTCTCACCCATTTAAAGCTATCATTTAATCATCAATCCTTGAGAGCACTGGTTTGTTTGATTTTCATTTTAATGTTTGAGTGCCATACTGTAGTTGAGTTATCCCATTGATCCACATATACATAAACACAAAAACAAGTTTACTCTAAGTTACCAAGCATTTTTTACCTACAACCTCAAAGAGTTTCTTAGAGAGATAACAAATTGGTGTCGTTGTCGGGGAGAGGAGATTGAAGCTCAGCTTCCTTGGGACATGACATAGATCCAACTTTGATGATAGACAAAGCCTGGACATTTTCTTGGTTGTAGTCATCTATCTGGAGACTCCATGAAAGACGGATTCAATGGCGACTCCACAATATTCATATGTCAAAAGAATTTGTTTCTCTTTTGGCTCAGAGGTTTGCACCTCTGGACTTCTCTTCAATTCCTGGTTTCCCACATCCAGTACCTCATATGTCAGAATGGGAAGATTTTCTACCTGTCTTCAAAGAGGACAAAGAAGATAATCCTGCAGAACACCTCAAAAAGTTTCATGAGTGCATGGATCTACTAGATCTACAGCATGAAGATGTTCATATGAAAATGTTCATGCATTCATTGGAGGGTGATGCACGTAAGTGGTATTTTTATTTACCTTCTTCAAGCATTTCATCTTTGAAAAATTTTCACAGAGTCTTCAATGAACGTTGCAAAAGGTTCTTTTCAGATCACTTTTTATTTGGTAATTGTTGTGAAGAATATAGATTGGATAATAAAGTTGAAAATGCAAATAGAGAAGAATTTCTCCCTCTTATCCTGTAGCAACTCCCAAATGATCTTCATGATGATGTACTTTCCCATCAAAACGAACTAGAAGTGGATAATAAAGGAGCTGAAGATTCTCCCATTAACATTATCTCTGATTTTCATCAATCTGAAGAATTAATTTCTTTAGCTAAGAATCATGAGAATAATTTTTCTGTTGGTCATACATCCATTGAAATCAGTAAAGGTAGTTCACAGTTTTCATATTTGTGTATCAAGGGAAGCTGCAATTATGATGAGGAACAAGGTGATATTTTTCAAAATCTATCTCAGAATCCTATTGCTGATAACTCTATGCCACGATTTTCATCTATGTCATTAGAAATGTTTCTTAATCTTCCTATATTTGATAAATATAACGATGGGGAGGAAGTTGTTGAGGTTTTTGAAGATTTGGTTATTTGTGGAATTTTATTTATTTCTATTGTTCAGCACAGAGATGATAAAAAATGTATGCACAATGTGGTTAATGATAGCTATGAAGAGTATGTTGCTATAGAGGATATTTTTATTTATGATTGAGATATTGGAAATCCACACTATGATAACCATAGTGATTCTTTGAACATTGTATTAAATGCATCTACTAAAGATGTTTGTCATGAAGATGAGATTGTCCCCTTTGAAAACCCCAAAGATGATTATCAGATCGATATATTAGCAGGTGACAATTGTAGATCTGCAGCAGATTCTAAAGACAACCCTCAGCTTTTTGATTTGTAGACAGAGGGAGATTGCAGCAAGCAGGAGGAAGAAAATGAGCAAAAAGCATCTCAAGAACAAAATACTGACATAATTTATGAATTAGATATCAAACAAGAAGGGATTATCACTCAAATCAACTCACTACTATTTTCAAAATTGTAGAAACCTGCTTATGAGCAGATCCATATATCAGAAGGAGAAGAAAGGATTAAATAGCAAACAAAGTTGGTTTCTTTCTATGATCCGCTAGCCATTTATATGGAGTTATGTTTTTTAGAAGCCTTCAGTTCTGCAATTTTTGGAATCAAAGCAAATGATGATTTTAAGTATGCTCTGCAAGTTGAAATTATGTTGCACAACATGAAGTGTTCTCTGAAATTTATCTGGATGCAAAGAGATTTTGTAAATAGTTCCATGTTATCATGGCTTCATTGGAAGTATGATGTCACATTATAAGAATTTTTTTACTGGTTAAGGTTAGCAGTAGGTAGCTAAATAAGCTCTTCATATGAGAAAATAGATTGCTTTTAGTTTTCTTGAATAAGCAGGCTACAACAAACTACAAACAATTTTCAATTTAGCATAGGATTAGGTGAAAAAGTCAGTTTGTTTCAGTTTTAGTGATAGCATGGTCATAAATAGAGTTACATACATTTTTTAGAAATTCAAATGTTGAAGTATAGGTTATAATTTATTATTTCCTATTGTTATTTCTCAATAATAAATTGATTGTCAAAGGTTTGTTCAAAAAAATCGAAGAAACGATTTTCAATAGCTAACATCTGTTTTGAAGTTGAAGTTAGTCGGTGAAAGTTCAAAGTTTCAACGATTAAATGGCACTCTCAGTAGCAAGTGAGCCAGTGAAAGTGTTGATATTGGTTTTTTCTCCAACGCCTTAAAAACCTGAAGAGACATGTTGTACACATGTCATATAATCATGATGGCAATTTAAATAGAGGCACATCAACAGTTACACGTTTTCACCATTTCTTAGTGGAATATGATGATGGATTTGGTCATATATTCCATGTGGCAGACAGAGGATAGTTTTAAGAGTGGTGAATGATCTGATCATTATTACATCCATACATTCAAAATCATTTTCACCAGCACCCATGTTTTCCTCGTTTTGGCAAAGGTTATTGTGTCAACCGTGTGCAGATAAACTGGTAATTATTTACAGATGGCAAGGAAGTGAGGAGGACCACCTCTGTGGAGAGCATTAAGACAACATAACTTATTTGTAGTCACACCCAAAAGTTTATCAGTTTTTCTCAAACGTAGGGTGTATAACCTATGTTGAAAGATTGCAGGAGGGTTATCACCAGGCAATAGCAGATATTTTTGCAAAATCATATGATGGAAAGAAAGCTACAATAGGCTCTTTGGAACTGATAGTTGATGAAGTTGCCATTGCTTCAGCTATTGGCTTACCCAGAATAGGTCAGAGTTGGTTTAAAATGACAGTAACCAAGAACCTGGATTTTAGATCATATTTGAAACGGAATTCCAAAGTATAATATGGAAGAAGAGTATTCTTATTTCCTAAATGGAAGATGAATGGCAAGTTCTATTTAAATCCATTCATTTGTATGTAACCTCAGAGGGCAGGTATGATAAGTTGATGTTATATCATTTTAGACTTCTAGACCACTTCACAGGGAAAGTCCTTTTGAATCTACCCTTCTTTCTTCATAGAAGTTTAACAAAGGCATGCAACAAAATTAGAGCCAAGTCTTTCAGCATCAAAAATACCCTTTGTCATTATGGTCTAATTAAAATGATTATTTTGGAGAAATTAAGACAAAGAGACAGAACCTGGCAACATTGTTTTTTGGGGGAAGGATTTGAAAATCTACCATAGCCTAGAAGTGAAAAGAAGAAAAGGGGTAAGAAATAGCCTACTCCTCACAACGGCTCAAGAAAAAGGAGATCTCTCTCACCTATACCACCAGGAGAAGAGGAAAGCCCTAGTTCAAAGGCAAAGAGAGCTAAAAAGAAACTTGATTTTGAGACAGCTATAGAATAACCTGCAGTAAAGAAGGAAAACATTTTAAATTTTCCTTATTCAGATTCGGATTCAAAATCAGAGCAGGAGGAGATACCAGCTAATGATAATCCATAATACCCCATGGAACCTGCACAAAACTTTGAAAGTTTTACCACCTTCGAAGAAGAAGAAACATCCAGCAAGAGAAAGGCAGATGATCGCAAGCTTACTAAGAAATTGAAAAGGAAAATCAAGCAACATGAGGTTCTAGAGAGAGTCATAAAGGAAAGATATGAAATTATGTCAAATAATTTCACTAAAACTGATGAAACTTTAAAGAAATCGGCATTGAAGAGAGTCAAGAAAAAGAAACAAAAAAATAAGATTGTGAAAGATAACAACAAGCTTTGGAGAATAGCCAGATGATAAATTGTAAAGGTTGAATGAATCCATGCCCAATACTAAAGGCACAAGGTCTGCCAGGTTCTTGGAAACATCGCAAGCAGGTCTCCATCCCAGTTGGAGCCAGATGTTAGCGATCAAATAATTCATTCTGAAATTTGTTTGAAAAATGATGCCTAATATTACGGGGTACTTTTGACTACCTTCTCGAGCTCTAAATGAAGATTTGAAAGTACCATTGGAAAGATTAGTATTTCTGTATGTCAATCGACTATTCAAGCATGTAAAACGGAGTCTCCACAGCTCAAAATTTTGACTTTTCTCAAGGAAGTTTTCATTAAAAAATTTGCGCTTTCACCAACTCATTGGTTTTGAAATCTGCTAGTTAGCTATTGAAAAGATTTCCTTTTCACTAGCTAAAGGGGTGGATTCAGGACAAAAGAGTTGGTGAAAGCAAAGAAGAGTCCAGAAACATCTTATTTCTTCCCAGATCGCAAATTTTTAATTCCTGAACACGTGGGAAAGGTGTCAAATGATGGATAATAATTAGGAGAAGCTAGAATATCTTTCTCATCAAGTTTTAAAGACATACGGTAAGGAAATAACACCAAATGGCATGATTTATCTTGTCAGAATGCACCCAATCATCAAAGACAGATTTCTGAATCTGTGATTTTCATCAGCAAATTGCCAAATAATGCTTCAATTGTTAATTTCTATTTGTAATGATTGTTGGTCACTATAATTGCTTAATTAATTTTAAACAACCAAGTGAAACATAAATTATCAACCCAGGGAAGTATTTTGTTTCAAAGATAGCTGCGCACTATATATGCTCAATTCCAAAAGCACTTAGTGTTGTAGTAAAGAA
>ML794344.1:198423-219992 GCA_009831015.1 Picea engelmannii | reverse complement strand
GTGGGATAATCGTTATCAAATATGCATAAGATTAATGCCAATATAGAAAGTATTTGCGATTTCACACATCACTGTATCCATTTAATCCAATCACAGTTCTCATTCGTTAAGTTTCAAATAATCTTGCAAATAAATCCATAACTATAATTGCCTAATTACAATCGAAATAGCATATCGATATCATTCACACAATGCATGAATTGTTTCCAATGTAATCGAACTGACTCCACAAGTATCGATTCAACAGTCTCCACGTTAGATCACTCTACAGTCATCACACAGGGTTTTGACAGAGTCATCAAACGAGATATTTAATTATAGATACAAATCAAAAAGATTTGATACAATCAACCCATTCATGTAACCGAATCAAACATTTGTTATCATCAGAATACAACTAACATTGTAACAATCGTTATCCATTCAAGACTTGATCATTAAACAGAGGATATTCGAATCGGTCTCAACATAGAAACTACAATTAACACAGTCAACCGATTAGCTCATCGCATCGCACAGGAGATAATCAAATCGAACAGAGATACCATTCGTGTTCCAGAAATAGAAAATATATCAAATAATAACATTTTCAAAATCGATCATAGTCAATCAAAACAAATCTAATCACAGTCAATCCAGAAATTGATAAAACTTATGCATGACAGAGCGAGTCAAACCTATAAACAGAGCATATGATCTCACTGTATAAAAGAGGGAAAACCATACCATTACATCTGCTGAAGTTATGTCAATTTGGAATTAACAATTGCGGTCACAGACTCAACGTTTTTAAACAAGATTGATCCAGTGGTCCGTTGATTTTTATCATTAGGTTGCCCCTTATCATTGCGACCAGTGAGCCTTGCTACTTGTCTCTCCAAATCCTGAATCTTGGATTGCATCTTTGGAACGTCCAAATAGTACCGTTCTAGCCACAGTCCACACTGGTCACAGGGTGTAGCAACCTTTTGAGCAGAAGGAGGGTTTGACGATTCACCACGGGTTTCAAAAGGTGACTTGATACCAGGATAGTCTGGGTTGTCCCGAAGATAAGAAGGCAAATTATCAACGAAATCGTAGGGAGGTTCATCATCACAGAAGCCCTCTTCGGCGAGAAAACGCTCAATGCTCGAATCAGAGTCGTCACCTACCATGATGGGCTTTGTCTTGGCAGGAGGCTTGGACTTGTTTCTCTCCATACGAGAGATCATCCTTGCATTCTTTTTGTTTCTAACAGCATTCTTTGCCCTGGCCTTAGTGGTTATGGGCTTAGCAGTTTTAGTCACGGCCATAGGTGAATTCAAAGGTGAGTCAGGTTTAGGTGCGGGTAGCGGAACATTGTAGGGTACAGGGGTAGACTTACTCTCGGATACCATAGGCTTATCGACAGGAGGAGGGTTTGATTCCTCGAAACCATTCCGGTTGAGAAAATTGTGCCAGGAATCTCGACGCAGCCCCAATTCACTAACAACCAACATCTTAATCAACCCAACATGAAATAGGCTAGTGTCAGCCTGATTTCGTTTATACTTCTTAGCCATTTTAAATAGACTTCGGTGCAAATAGTGCGGCATGCTGAGCTCAAAACCCATAAACACCATAAGCAAACGTAGATGAAACAGGAAAACAAATCCATACCTGCCTTCACACGTTATGAATTGCTTGAGGATCATCAATAGATCATACCAGCGGGGTTTCAACATCTTCGCTGGTAGTCCTCTGTTGCATGAATTTACAGTGCGAGACCGAAACAATAATGTCCATGGGACATCCTTTACCCTGTAGCTCTTGGACCATTTTTCTCCCTTAATAGGCAGACCGGTTGCCAGGCTGAGAGACTGCTCGGTGATTTCCAACTGGAGGTCTCCGACTTTGGCTCTGCAACCGTCAAATGACAGTGCGAATTGTCGAGCAACAACAATATTGAAACCATCGAACTTCCGTATAAACGAAAGCCACCCAAATTCCTCGAGGTCGGCGTATGCACCATCGAATGTTAACAGCGCTTGGTTGCCATTAGGTTCGGCCCTCACAACAGGAGCCATATCCTCTGATCATGGTAGGGTTCACACCTAATACATAATACACAGAGTGAATTACGATAGGGTTTCCATAGTTTGAATGCTCGACGAGACCGAAAACAACTCAGGCGTGCGAAGGTGGTGGGATTACCATCACAACGTATTACATTAATGAGCCTGTTCCGAGCTGTTCAAAACTATAATCATAAAAATAAATGCATCGACCAGCGAGTGGGTGATTCACCACTTCTACGTGCCAATTATCCAGGTCAGAACCAGCACATCATATGACATCAAAGCGCCAAGTGTTAAGTTTAAAACCAACACAGTACCAGCATTAATTACCGATTTAACGTGCCAATTCCACCATTTGATCAACCGCTTAATCACAGGGTTTAGTGCTAACTCATAGCTCGGGGTTATATCAATCATCGTATAATCTGTTTTACTTGCAAACATAGTATGTCAAGTATTGATTTGTAAAGTCGAATATGATTAACTCATGCACCTTGAAACCATTGCTATCATACCTTAAACTTGTCTATGCATTTGATGCATATTGTATGTGTTTGTATTCCAAAGTCTTAGAACCATACAATCAAAATTTCTTCATATAATAATCAAGTGATAGTCCAAAGCAAGGATAAAGATAATATGACCAAATTCATTAGACAATTTTCATAGATCAAAACAAATAACTTTCATGTCCAAAGGTTCAACAGTGAAACATATCCAAATGCGCAATCGAGGTAAGATAATACTTGAGAATATGAGTTCAGTACAACATTTAACAATCATGCGATAAGCCAGTGATCAAGTATCAACCAAAGACGACGACAATCTAATCAACGAAAGAAGTGTTTTCACACTTGCAGTTGTGAAAACTGGGTTGAAATTGAAATGTAATGGTCGCAAAAATAAGAACAATGTCTATTAGTACAATACGACAATGGTTTCGTCGTAATACGACGAGGGGTGTAGGCAGCTTTTGAGAGCAGTCGAAAAAAAATTGGGTTGGCTGCCAACAGGTAGCCTCCATGAAATGTTGTAAGATAACCTTGAAATCTTTGTAGCATCGTCCAAATTGTCTTCCAATCTGAAACTAGATACCATCTTGGCAAGGAGAGGTTAGAAACTAAATCAGAAGTTTCAATGATTAAAACAAGCTAGAAACTCTAACATTTCATCTTTGACCACAAAGTCAATTTGACCAAAAGTCAACCTTTGACTTTGAATTTGACTAGTTAACCTTTGACTTTGACAGAAAACTCAAACTTGGCATTTTTTCTAGTTGAGGTTACCAAGAGGTGTGCTAATATATGGTGCACTAAGATGTCAAATAAATATGCCAAATGCGTCACTATAGGTACTCGAACAAATGGGTTAGGGTGTGTTGCCACTGTAAAACCTGACTGCAACTAGTGTTATAACGAGCTTGACAATGAATTTCCCAATCTACCTTATAGTGGTTAGATTTTATGAAGATAGTGTGGCCCCATAACCTGTTAAAATATTTTATGTGCTCGTTTTACCATAGAAAATATCACAATATTGTCACCTAAGAATAGTCATACAGCCACCCCCGAGCACTTTTAACCTTTGACAGAGTTATTCCGGAAAGCCATACTAGAGCCAACAGATAAACCATAGTTTCTAACTGCAGCAATAAATCAAGACAAGTAGAGTGCTCCTTCTCCATGGGTATCTCACAAGAGAGAGAGTCTTCATATCCATAGAACAAGTACCATACAAAACTGCAGCAACTGCAACTGCACTACTCTCTCAAACTTGTGCCATACTTAGCCAGAATATCACCAAGAGTATCACCAATAATATCACCAAGAGAATGACCAAGAATATCACTTGATAACACTAGAGAGATACCAATACCAAGAGATGACCATATGCCCTTATGCCTCCTTATAGGTGCAACTACATCTCTCCACAAGACTTGTGCTCTGACTGGGTGTACAAATGAGCTAAAACATCCTCTATTTATATTAATCTATCCAATGACTTTTCTGGATGGGTCGACCTAAAGTTTTGTTAATTATATTTACTTTTTATCTTTTACTTGTGGAGCCGACTTGTCTTTCTGGAAGATAATATTCTAATATTATTTATTCTTCTAGGCTGACTTGTCTTCTAGGGTTTTCACACATATGTTTAGGGTTTCCCTTGCTTCTGTAATATTCCATTCTAGTAAAATGTTACACGTGGAGGTTAATGCCTCCCGTAGCTACCATAACATCAACACCTGAAACTTTCATCTCCTATGTCAATCATGTAAGCATCAACAAACTACCAATGTCCATATAAAAGATCAACCATATACCGAAATAGATGGGTACCTAACCATAATAACCATCATTCTAGTAGGATGTCCTTTAGGTACATGGTTGATTCAATTGTTTTTGAACTCCCCCTAAATGTCAAGAAAACTTGAGGTGTTTTAGGTAATTCTTAGATTCTACAACCAACACGGTCCACTCATAGAACATCCAACTAACACATGGACCACTCTTGCAAGTGTTAGCGACTCCATAATAGCGGTTTTGTACTATACCAACAATTTTATCCAAATAATCAAGGACACATCGCAAAGGGGTATGCATACCTATCTAGTTCTTACAAAATATTCCCTTTACATGTTAATACTCATGGAGACACTAGGAACAAGCTTTGAAAAAAAAAATGCCTAGTTACCATTATAGCACTTGTCCTAAGTACCATCTCTAGGTAAAATACAAGCTTAAATAAAAGGTGTGATTCACATTTCCACATGGTCACTATTACCGCTCTAGGAGGTAACCTACATTTTTCATATGGCTACACCATTGTAATCCCAAGGATGCAAGCCAAAGTTTTATAAGCCGTGTGGAATATTGTGTATTATGGACTCTTAGACTTGCTAGTCAGCCATGATCAATATTTCTATACTTCATTCTCACATCCCTTTGTCCTGGATAGGATTGGGGTACTTGAGGTGAACCTGTTGAGACACATGGTCTACGGGATCCAGGTTCATTGTAGGAGTGATCGCACATTGTAGGGATTATCCGCCCATGGTCATGTGCACCCACATGATCATTGTCTTATAGACTGTATGCATCTATTGGCCATGGTGCATTTATCATTTTCAGTTCTCAACATGGCAATCTCACAAAATTCTCAGCATCTCACATTTTTTCTGAGGCAGTTCACGAATCCTACACGGGATCCCAAATCTGAAAATAGAACAAGAGCTTAGATTGATCGTCATCATGCATACTTGACATGCCATGTTGAATTTTTGGAAAAGGGTCAGGTTATATTGATGAAAGAACCTCCATGTATGAGCATCCAACAAACCAAATCGTGGCCTCAACCAGTGAATTCCAACTGTCACTAAACCCAGTCGTTGGATATGCCAACAAAACATGGGGCCATATCTCAATGCCATTGTCAAAATTGAAGGATCGATGGTCAATTAAATCCACCCAACCAATGAAGGTTAAATTAAATCAGGAACATAACCCAACCGTTATTATTCCAAGGGTTGTGGAGCATATTCAAACCAACCAATGCCCAAATCAACCAAATTAGTCATCTCTGTCAGCCGTTAGTGTTTCTGAGAAGCTTGTTGGGTCAAATATTAACGTCGGTATGGAATCAGGTGGAAGGAAATGAACGTTAAAGTGAAAATTCAAGCTAAGTGAATCGATCCACTTATTCAATATAGTCGTTGAATACCACTCTAGTTTATACGTTGAGCCTCTTGGTTAAGTTAACCTCTTTTGTGGGTAAATTTCATAAAAAATATTATTTTTGCTAAGTGACTTTGTCTTCAACATATGGATGACAAGTTAGATATTATATTTTAATGAGAGAGGGAAAACTAGCCATTACAATGAAAGATATATAATGCTAGTTTCTCCTCTCTTTCAAGTTGTTGAAGTTTTGTGAGATCATAATGTCATATTTTTTAACTTTCATCTCTTGTGTCTTGTGGATCAATTTCTTCTATGTTTGTGTTTCTTGGTTAATAGTTTTTTTTCTTTGTATCAAGATTGCTAGTGGAATTTGTAATAACCAATTTGATCAATCCATTGATGGGATACCTAGCCATGTGGAACAAGGGAACCAGACTCCTCGTCTCTTCCTCTTCCTTTGTTGGTGTTAGTGGTTCAAATCTAGGTGTTGGACAAACTTCCTTAGAGGTATATTCAACCGTTGTTGGTTCTCACTCTCGCCAAAGTTGATCCATTTGTTTGGAAAACATCCTTCAAGGAGATTTCCTAGTAAACTCAAGAACAATCATATTCTAAATAGAATTGGGGGCGATTAGTCTTTCGACTCCAAACCCAATATATAGGCATCTTCCAAAGTCGATTTAAGACAAGTTGTGGTTGTGATTCCTTGAATCAAGAGGTAATAAAAAGGTAAAAAGGTAAAAAACTCACCTTCTTCAACCATCATTATTCAAAATCCAAAATCTATTTTTATTTTTTCTTTTATAAAATATAAAAACAAAAAAAATCTTACCCTAGCTTTGCATTTCAATTTTTATCTTACAAGCTAGTAGATCTATTGGGGATTTTGCTCTAGAGAATTTTTCTACCCCAAAGATAGGTTTTCCCTTGGAATTTGTGCTTCTAACATTGTATTTTACAAGGGTTTTAGTTGAGAAAGTATGCAGGTATACAATATTACAACAAACATATATGTAGATATACACTAATTTTCCTCACTTGAAGGGACTATTAAGTAAGTATTTCATCACTTAAACCCTTTCTCCATTTCCAAAATTGTTTGCAAAGGTTGTATCATTTATTTTCTAGCTATGTCAACTAAATTTCAGCCCCAACAAGTCCCCTTATTGGCTGGAATTTATTTCTAAGTTTCGATCCTAGGGGATTTGAACCCCAAATTTGTACTGTGATTTTCAGCTTGCTGGAGATCACATTTTATTGCATATTCAAGGCTCTAAGGAATTGGTAATCATTCATATATTGTCACCCTAAGCTTCCCATCCATAGATCTGTTGATCTTAAGGGTTAATACACTTGTGGGAGGCCTAAAAAGACCATTCTCTGTGTTGGTTTCTGTGGTTTTTTTTCATTTTGTAGATTTGATATCTTTAAACATCGAGGAAACACTTTGTTCCCAACTGCCTATTATCAGTTACACCAAGAAAATATTCTAGTAAAGTGGTAAGGATATCTACATCATCATTTTCTATTTGTTTAGTGTTATATTTCTTAATATTTGGGTGAGTTTAGCTTGTTGGTATAAGTTTACTTTTTAGTTCATTATACCAGAAAGGTTATTTAAATAATTAACTCCTACCTTCATCTAGTGTTTACCATAGGCACTGGTCTGCTGATCCTTATGGTGAAGTCTTGTTTAGGGAAGCCTCCCAAAGTCCATTAGTGAAGGAGTTTGGCTCAAATAGGGAATAGGCAGGTGTTGTAGTGAAATTTGGACACCTACCCTTGTGGTACCTCCATAGCAACCCAAGGACCTTGACAAGCTACTAGTTTTGTCAATAACAGTCATTGTTTTTATTGAACATCATACACAAACTTTACCTCATTCTTCCATCAACATTCCTTTGGTCCAAACTCCAAAGAAAAACTCTCTGCTCCATCCAAAACATCACCATGTCTTCCTTGTTGCAAACTCATAGTTCCAACTCAGAATTAATCCTTCCATTAATGTGTGTCTTATTCAGCGAGAACAATGTCAATTATTGTATCTTTCACTGCCACAATAACCAACCAATAGTTATTAACTGTAACAACTCGCTTCAATATTTAAACCAAAGTATCCATGCTACTCCATTCACTTGTAGGATTGTCATCTTGAATAACATACCAACTGGGAACCAACTGTACATTTAAGTCAAACAATGGTACCACATAGATTGACTAGGAACCAGTTGTCCTCTAGGGTCTAACATCAACAACATAGTTACCAACTTAACGAGAACTCTACAAAGTTCTTGTTTTTTTGGGGGGGCAATTTTTTACCCTGTTTTTAAATATGGTGCTACCTGTAGCACCCTCCCTGCCATTTTTAGGTGGTTTTTCGATATTTTAAATTTTTCGATCCACAATGTTTCCACATTATTTTTTTAAATGCTTATTTTTCATCTATTTTCAATTTTTTCTAATTTTTTTTATTCAACGGTGGTTTTAGTCATTTTTTCATGTTTCTTTCAATCTTAAAAATGTTTTTTACCATTTACTTTTTTGAAGTTACGTTTTTTCATAGAATTTTGTCTCCTTAATTAATTTATTGTTCCATACTTTTTAAATATAGTGAAAAACATCATTTTTAACACATTGTTTACCTTCACTTCAATACATCGAAAACAATTGTAGTTAAATAACACTATTTTTGAATATTTAGCAAAAAAATACACATTTTATAGCCATATATAATAAAAAAAACTTATACATTATGGTACATATTCTTTAAAATAACATGTCAAATAAAGCATTTTTATGGACATAATTGAACAAAAAAAGTCAAAAATTTATAAAAAAATTATCATTTTCTTTCATATTTTTATACATTTGAAGTAAAAAATGACAACATTTAAGAAAATTTTCCAATGTATAGTGATTCATGTACAAAAAAAACAATAAAAAGATGCATCACAAAACAACAATAGATACATCTTTATTCTTATTTTAAAATCTGAAAGTCAAAACATTACAGTTATAGATCATCAAAAAATTGGAAAATTGAGTATCGTCTTCAAAGGCATCTTAAAAATAATCAACAATATCATATATCCCAAATTCATCATTCTCAACAGACATATTATCATCTTCTTCGACATCATTTTGTGCTTCCATTGTGTCATTTTGTTCTTCCATTGGCTCTTTGATATCTGCAAGTTCTCAAAAGTGATCATTTTCAATCATTCCTCCTAATGGTACTTGAGGTTCCTTTCACAAATTTTCCACCTTTAATTCACTAAAATCTTCTTTACTCAAGCCAAATTCTTGCATTTCATCTGGAAGAGTTGGAATAACATTAATTCTTTGTTGAATAAAACTGCATCGCACTGGGTCACTTTCAATGGCTATGTAATTCCTTCCTTTCTGTAGGCAACATGTTAGTGTTGTACCTAATCACCAAATACAAAATAAATAATGAAGTTAGATACTGTAAAATGACATAAATTAAAAATAATATAAGATTGAAGTATGATTTCACAAATATTAGATCATAATTCTTACATGAACCTGAGAACAAATCCAAAACCCAATCTCCTTCTTTTGAAAATGTATCTATAAGATAATTAATTAATGTTTGTGATTTTTTATAAATGCTAACCATCTCTCCTTTCAAATATTTTTCCTCATATGTTAGCTTTCTAACCATGACATTGTATACCAATATACTACTAGGAGTCTCTCCATCCTTTGCATTAACAAGAATAGAATTATAAGAATCATGTTTTGTCCAGGTTGCAAGATGTATACTCTAAAAATCACGTTTAAATGATTCTCTATTGGATCTCTGAATATTAGGTTTGTTCTTGTAACATAAATAAGTGAAAATTCAATTAACTTGTGAATTAATAAAATTGTTTTCTAATTTTAATTGCTAAACATAAACTTTCAATATCTTACCAAATAAACTACATCCTTGTCTTTTCTTTCCCCTTGAAGCTTGATTGTACTAATCCTTGTTGTGTGTCTGAATGAAATACTATAAATCTCCAAAATGGTGTTGTTGTAACTTCCGTAAATCCCATAACCACTTTATTGAAAGCTTGGTAAGTATAAGGCTCAGTATCATATCCATTTTTTTGGATATTATAACCATGAGGGATATCCGCAATAACTAGGGAGTATTCTTTTTAAGGAACAATATTTGAAAGTTTTTCACAATCACTTAATATCATTGTATATTGAATAGTGTCGAGCCCATTCGAAATGCAGTGATCAAGGGTGTCATCAAGTTGAACATTTTGAACATGTCTCCTTCTTTCTCTTTCAAACTTGGCTTTTTGAATAAAACTTTTGAAAGTTTCAGGTACTCCATTTGCATTCTTCTTTTGCATCTTTAATGAAACAAACAAACAAATAGTTACATATCTATAACTATTAAAATAGAAATAAATTAACTTACAAACGAATAATATGAATGTAATAAATCAACATACCTTTTCGAATGCAACAAAAAATTGTTTCAATATTGTTGAAGAGCTTGAATCTAGATAGTTGAGATTAACATCATCCCAACTTTCGTTGTTAAACATCTTGACCATTTCCTATTGTATTCTCATATACACCTTGTGACTAAATAAAATAAAAATAACGTTAAACTGAAAAAATTAATTTTCTTGTCCTAACATAAATAAAAATAACTCAACAAACTTACTTTTTAAATTCATCACACATTTCTTCCATTGACAATTCTCCTGATCTAACACGTGATAATATAGTTGTGATAAGTTTATCATCCTTCACTCCGCGTATTGATCTCCAAGGTGTTATAGCCATATCATCTAGAAGATTTTTTATGTCAGGACCTGTCTTACTTGTGCCACATATCAATGGTTTAGCCTTCTTAACTCTTTAAATTTTTATACTAATATTTTCCCATAAGGTGAAGATTTCATCTATCAAATCTCATACATGTCCAATTCTAAATCCCAATTGAAAATAGCTATCCACGACTCTAAATATATCACTTCCTTTGCAATTTTTTTCTTTTGTATTTTCATCATCAAGTGAGAATCTTATTTCCATGCAACATTGCTTCCAAAACTTGACATCAACATTTCATCTCTCCCCATGACATATTTCAGAAAATTAATTATGGATAAATCACACCCTTTCAATGAAAGTCATAGACATTATGTACTCATTGTCTATGTTATGATCCCATGCCAGTAACTTTACTTCTAAATCTATTAAAACGACATAAATTATGCATTTGACTATCTCAAAAAGAGGATTATTAGGATATTCTTTCATCAATTCTCTTCTAGCCTCTGCAGAATGATTTCCTCCAACCACATAATATTTGTAGTCAAAACATTTTGATCTATCAAATTCTTCCCTCGTAGGAACTTCCATTGGGTCAACGAGAACTAGGTACTCAACCACATGTGCATATGGATTGTACCTAATAAATGATTTCAAATTGTGAATATGCAAGTGATGTGGTTTTCTAATTTGATATTTTTCTTGCGCTTCTGTGGGTTTATAAAGTTGTTTCACATTCAACTGAAAGGTGTGGCCATCATCAACTAAGTTCTTAGTCCTCATTATAATTCGAATGGAATTTTGTGTTGCTTTCGTAATACCATCCTCTAGATCAACATCTGGTGTTATTATTTCTCTGCTACCTTTAGTACTTTCACTATAATACTCTGAGCTAACGATGGCTTCTTGAACATTATCAACTTTTTTTTTCTTCCCCGTATGATTTAAATGTGTTTCATCTAAATCAATGATTTCTTCATAATCAATAGGAATAGACTCATCATTAGCCATCACTCTTTTGTGTTTATCTTGTTTATTTTTTTTTCAAGAAGGAGTGATAACCTCCTTCAGACCAATCTCAACAAAATTTCCATTTGGAGTTTCCTCATTTTCAAATGTAAGCCTTTTAGGATTTCTAGAATGAGGATTTTTCTTTCTTCTTTCATGTTCTTCTTTGTCTACTCGTGCAAGTTCAACCTCCATTACTTTTTGTTTATTTTTCCTTCTTGTGTCTTTTCAATATGAAAATCATTGATGACATCCATGATAATATTGTCTGTAGAGTAAATCCCCACTAACATATTTGAAAGTCGTTTAGAAAAATCCTGTAAAAATAAAATATAACATTTTAATGTTAAATAAAATTAAAACATTACCATGATACTAATAATAATAAACAACACAAAAATGAAAATAAAAAAATTACAATGCTTTTCTCAATGTCATCAACAATCGATGCACATAATTTTGAAAAAAAATCATTCTTGTTATAATTGTTCAATTTGAAACAATATCTAAACTTAATATAAGTTCTTCCTTGTTTGACAAGTGCATAAAAAATATTTGTGGCTAGCACCAAACACATATCTCGTATCAAGCCAAATGCCTGATAATTTCCTTGCACATGTTCTAATTCGACACAATACAAATATATATGATTTCCATTGTTGCCTTGCTTGTCTTTAACAAACCAAGAGTATTCCAGTTTGTTTTCACCTTCCACAAATTTCCTCTCTCTAACATTCTGCATTGCCCTTGATAGCTCAGGTGTTATGCTATCATTTTGTTGCCTAACATTCATGGAGGTTCCAGTTGGAATTTTGGATGCCATTATTGCAGGTCGTGATCCAGATATATTCATAGATAATCTCTTTCCTGTCATTTTCCTATAAGTTATAAAAATAAAGTTAGGCCTTTTACATTATAATGAACTTAAAAAAAACATTGAATATAAGAACTAATTTAAAAAAAAAAATTAAAAATTTTGACCCATATTTAAAAAGTTTTGACCCATGGAGTTATTAGGCTTATGTAGGGACTATGCCTTGGCCATGGGGGGCTAGGGCGATGCCCGACATCGCCCTAGCCCGGCCAACCCTGTGTGCCCATAGCTTGGCCACGGGGCTATCCGAGCTAGGGCGATGTTGGGCATCGCCCCAGCTCCCGCAACCAAGCCCCAGACATTGCCCAGTAACAACCATGGGCCAAAACTAAAAAACTTTAAGTAAAAAACAATAAAAAAGCTAAAGTTTTTAATAAAACTATACCTAAATTTGACTTTTTTTCTCTTTTGTTTCAAAAAATCTAAAGGATTATGTTGATTGTTTTTGAAAAAAGTCTCAATTTTTTAAAAAGGTTGGGACTTTTTTAGAAAAAATTAGAAAACATCTAAAAACAAATTTAAGGTTTATTAATTTTCGCATGAAAAGTTAATATGTAATTCGAAGATGATCTTATAATTGTTGTTTTGGTAAATGGTAAGAATTTAAAAAATAACTAACCTATGAAATGTTAGATTCTCCTCGGATGTATTCTCGATGTTTCTCCCTTGTAGCTTGATCCAAATCCTTTAACGCATACTGCCCAAGATATCACACAATGTAAAAAGATAAAACAAGATTGTGTATATATAACACAGATGATATAACTTATTGTTAGTATTGTTAGCACTCAAAAGCCCACCATCAAAATTTTCAAATTTTGTCCAAATATTTGGTTATTGTGTTGTTTCTAATCAAAATTTCATATGTCAAACTTTCATTTGCTAGAGTTTTACCTTGTTGTTGCTAACGAGTCTCCTAAGGTTTCGAATACTTCTTGAGTTGATTTGAAATACATGTAGGAGGATAATTTAGTTTTTATCGTTACATTCTTATCATAAATATAGGTTCAACTTTGAGACCTTTTACTTTCATTTGAAATATCAAAATTGGTCTTGATTTACCCTCTTGAGTCTAGGATTTTATTACTATCTTGAAAAACAAAAAGTGGTTTTGACCTAGATTCAAAAGAAAAGATTTGAGCGAGATTGTTACATGAAGAAGCAAAAGGATCTTTTTGGCTTTTTAGCTAATTTGGTTTCTTGGGATTTCTATTTTGGCCAAAAAATATTGGGCCCACAGGCCCAATATCCAATTATCCAAGCCCACAACTATCGATCCAAGCACCTAAACCAACACGTAACACAAAGCCCAGTGCCAAACGCCAAGCCCCCAGGGAGGAGGAGCCTACAAGGATTCCTTTGTGCACAACAAATCGAAATACTTTAGGACCGTTGGCATTCATAAAAGAAAACTTTTTCTTTTTTCCGAGCAATGTGGGATATCCTTCCTGCATATAAATAAAAACACATAGCATAACAACCAGCTGCCAATTGGAGAGGTCCATGCCTGATGCCCTGTTCAACAACATTTTCACCAATTTTCATGGGAAGATCCCATGAGGGCTTTGCACAATGCATTGATACACCAAGTGTTAATATTTAAATGCTAACAACCCTGTGCATCATGGATCTTTTTGTTTTGAGATAGACAATATATAGGAGCGCCAAGCTAAGGAGAAATAATAGTTTTTAGAGACAAGCACCCAGTTGTCAGAGACAAGCACCCAGGTGTCAAGACGGTTGTCGAGTGTCAAAGAGGATGCTGAATTGGTATCAAAATCTAGAGTGGAATTGCCAAATTTTGAGCATATTTCGCCAAATGATTAAGTTTGTCTTGTTACACCAGTGCTTGCTTATCGGTGCATGGTGAGCAAATATGATAGAGATTCCCTGAGTTTCTTGTTCGAAGCTATGGAGCAAGCCCAGTATGGAACCAATGTGGTCCTTTTAGTATTGTTGGAGCACAACTTGCAATGTAAATTATTGCTAAGGAAATTTCAGTTACAATAATTTACCATGAGCGAGGAACTAGGGAGGACTACTTCACCAGGAATCCAAGGACTGTGCCTCCAGGCATAAAGTCAACCTGGAAACTAATGTTGATTGAATAGTTTCCCATTTATTTTTTTTGGTGGATGGATTGGATATTTTTCATATGACATTGTGAGGGTATTAAACAAAAGTCTGATGAAATACCAGAGGACACGGTTAGAAACCAGGAGAAGCTTACCAGTGGACAGTTGCAAAGCTACACATTCAATGCATATGATATAAATCAGATTATTATGAACCTTAAGTCATCTTATCTTGTAACCACATATGTTTGGGAAGATATGGAAATTCAATAAGGATGCAAAAGTAACTGTTAACGCTCTGTAAATTCCCAAAGGTTTTCAGAGTAGAAGAAATTTACAAGAGGTAACTTTATCCAACCACTTCGAAACTGGAATCTAGCCCTATCAGCTTCAGAGAGGGATCTCTCTATATGATTTAGATATGTTTTAACTTTGAGATATTAGGCTAGTTAAATAAAATAATATTGAAAGGTTTGTTGTTGTTTTTGTTAAGTTGGATGAAAAGGGCTTTACGCCTCCATTGGGCTATGGGGTCTATATTATAAAGATAGAGATCCAAACATAAAATAAAATATTCTTTTCACATGGCAAGATAATGCATTCATTGGATTCTTTAGTAGTAAAGTGATGAATAGCAGAAAAGATGAGAATATCAATTAAAGTAAAGAAGCATTTAAGAATTTATTCACTGTAATATCAGAAAGATACACATAAAGATCTTTCAAAGACAGAAACAAGGTATACAAAGATAAATCCTGCAACATGCATTACTTTTAAAATATTAGATTAGAAAACAATATGATAACTGAGAAAGAAGAACATTTAACATAGAAAAGAAAACATCACCAATGAATAACATGCGAGAATCCTGTGAAACGTCCCTTTGTATTACTAGAAGATCTCTTGATAAAAATTACAGTCTTTTTGGCTTACAGGGCATAAAGATCAACCCTCGGCACTTCAAAGTTTGAAGTATTTATAATCAAAAATTACATACGATCCCGTCATTAAAGATCAAGACGTGGAAAATTCTAAATTTAGCTAACTAACTCAACAAGATACAAAAATTTAGGAACTATTTGATGATGTGTTGAAACTTCATGCTGATTTCTGGGGTAAACCGTTGGTGAGGCCTTTGAACAACCTCGTCTAAATGGATAACTGACTAGGCTTGGACACCTCATCTCCTACTCAATCAGATTGCAAATCTCTTCCCATCGAAGGTGACTGGGAACGACGAATTTGAGTAGTCTTCGGTATACTTCATCCATCTTTGTATACTTGGCAAAAGTTGGCTTGACAATGAAGATGTACCGGATCTCATGCCGTATGCTGATGTCTAACTATAAAGCTTCTAAGAAGGCCTTGCCTGTGATACTGCCCTATATTCCCAATAATTTTGAGCTATATTTATCCACAGTGACTAGTTTCTTTTTATAATCAGAAAGAGTCATTAACTTGTCATTTATGACTCTTAAACCAAGAAGGCCTTTCTTCTGCAGAGCTTCAATTTTGCTGAAAAATATTTGCACTCCTATGTCCATGGTCTGGACCTTTTCCTCCAGTTGTAGCATCAATCCTATTTTGGTCAGGACCCTCTTGACCTCAAGGATGGTCTCCGTCCTATATTCAATTTTCAAATCCTCTAACTCTTCTCTAGTTTTTGAATTCATAAATTTAATGATCTCAATGGCTTATGTGGGCATCTCTCCCAGTTCTCCTCCTATTTTCTCAATAGCTTGCTTGCTTCTTTCCACTAGTTCATTTTACTCGAACATGATTTGTACCATAGGCCATATTTCATTTATGGACTTGGTGATATCCATCCAAACACTTTCCTTGACCTCAACAAGTGTTTTTCCTGCCACTGTTTGCCTTTGAAGCTGTTGCAATTCCTGTTTGAGCTTGTCTGATATTTGTTTCTCCTTGGAGTAGCTGGTTTTGTAAGAAGACTTGCATTCCTGAAGGTTCTCAACCTCCTTTTTAAGTCTGTTAATCTCTGTCTCTTGCAAATTCATCTCTTCCATGGATTTCACCAGTTCTACTATCTTCTCCAGAGTTGTCAGTGGAGTTGCTGAGGGAATTTCTGTTGCAGATGTTGTGCTTACTCTTGTGAGTGTAACTGCGCTTAATGGAATGGCTTCCATAGGCTTTGACTGTTCCTTCTCTTCCACTAGCCTTTCCAATTCTGCTTCCATTTCTTTCAACTGTCCATTCTGTTCCATGATCAACTTGAGCATCTCATCCTTTCCCCCTTCTGTCTCAGCTATCTCCTTTGCATGTGCATCTTCCATTGGTGATAGTTTCAACTGTTTCCTCAGAGATGCTATATCGACATTTTTTCTTTTTAAGCATATCCTCGACTGCTTTCACATTCGAGGGGTCATACCCGATCTTGAGGACCAATTCTTCCAATGTCTTAATTCTGCTATCCTTTGCAAAGGATGATATCTTTTTCAATTTCAGCTGAGTCTGGACATTGCTCAGAGATACCTGTAATTTAGTGGTCACAGTAGAAGCATTTTCCAACGTGGAGAAAACCATTTCTCCATTTTGCCTGTGCAGATCCATTTGATCAGCAGGATGCACATCTCTAGTCTGAAACTTGAATGTTTCCCTTTTGTAATCGGTGATTACTTTCGGGTCTGGCACCTATGCCTGCAGAAACACCATGTGCATTCTACCCTTTTCTGTATCGAATGCAGACAACAGTCTATGTTGTGTCATTGATGTTTGTTTCCAAAATTGAGCATAAGTGTTGCTGGTCAACATCTGATTTTTCTTTTTGATCAGGTCATACTTCTCAAAAACACTCAACTTTGGTCCTATTTTGCTCGATTGGTCGACTGGTGGAGTATCTGTGGGCTTCTTAGAAAAAACTGTAGACATGATTTGCTTGTTGCTTGTGCTAAGAAGCGACTGATCATCCTTCATAGTTGCAGTGGATTGGATTCCCTTTTCACCAGTCGTGTCAGGTGCATGACTAGTTTTTGGCCTTTTGGTGTGTAATTGGAAATCTTCATCCAAAACTTCGGTGATGGAAGGTGAAGTATCCTTCCTGGGTATTTTCTCCTTGGGAACCTGTGGTGTAGTATTCTGTGAGATGATGACCGAAGGATCTTGCTATTTTATCTCTACCAGAGTGTTCGGCTCCCATTCTGTTTGATTTTCGAATTTTTCTATCTCGAGCTTGGGTGTATGAATATATGGAACATTCTTATTTTTAACCCTCATCTCAGAAATTATCCCACATGGATCATAGTGCCATATGAAACTAACCTGAAAATTCATTTCTTTCAACAGTCTGTCTGCTTCCTCCCTAGCACCTCGGCTATTACAGATGAAAGACCTTATTTTCCCTTTAATTCTAAGTTGTTGTTTCTTTTTCAAAGACACAAAATGTATGTCATCTGAGTTAATCATTTTCCTTACGTATTCCAGGGAAAATATCCTCACGGGTAGATACTTGGGCAATTTGTATGGGGCCAACTCACATCCATATACTTTGATCTCGGTGTGGTTTTGGTAAAGATACCAGCCTCCAATTTTTGCAAGGTCTGAGAGGTGTAAGATCCTCTGAATATCCTCATTTATTCTCGGTTCAGGTCTGCCACTGAGCATGCTCACCATTGGATGGTAGAACTACTCGATAAACTGTTTGAAGCTGAATTCTGTAGAATTTTGTCTGAGTAGCGAAGCCTAAGTTGTTACCGCCTGCGTCCTCCCGTCCTTGTCCATCTTCTGCATTGAAAAGGAGAATCTGTCCACCTAAAAGAAAGTGAATATGTAGGCCAGTATTGAGGAATACCGGAACATGCCCTCTATGGTGAAATTTGAAAATTATTCATGAATATTGTTCACCAGAAAAGTGTTGTAATCGAACTGAGTGGTGGGTCTTTCTTCTGTGGAGAAAATGGATAGAAAGCCCAATATGGGTTCATCCACCCATTGGTTGGAAAACTACCCCAGCAGATCACAGAGGGATGAGATGACTTGGTTTCCCTTCTCTGAGAATAGGGATGAAGGGTACGGGGGATTTGTCTTGGGGAGTTGAGTGGCCTGTGGGAGGAAAAGTTCAAAAATATGGGCTCTCTGAGGGAAAGATAGCTTTTGGTAAATCTCTTTTATGACTTTGAGATTAAATGGTGAGGTGGATTTAGCTCTGGGTATCTACATCATCTGATCGATGGCCTTTGGTGTGATAAAAAACAAAGTTTCTCCTGATGAAGACACCATGGCTCTCTGGTTGGGGATGTAATGGGCCTGGCATTTGAGGGCAAATTCAGAGAAATGGTGAACCTGGGGGAAAAGATACAGAGGAAGGTTGTATTCCCAGAGGCCAATTTCATCGCTTTGATCTAAGAAGATATCCTTTAGCCATGACTACAAATTCGTGAAGTCAAATTCGCACATGGTGTATGTGATTAAATGATATTTGTCAGCCAAATGGATCCTGGTGAGGTTGACAGGAGGTAGGAGGAAAGGATTTTCCTCGGCTTCTGCTTTCTTAGATTTTGGCACCATCACTACAAAAATACCTGCAATTCAAACAAATGTTAGTGGGGATGACTGTGGTTTTGGATGACTGACTTAAACAGAGAGAAAACAGGGAAAAATATTCTCAGGTGCAACGACAAAGTAAATAATGGGAGAATGAAGGGAAAAGGTAGTTTTGAGAAAACAGATACCCATTGGGTGTGGGAGACAACTCAGTAGGCTAACGGATAAATTAGCCTGTAATAAATTGCTAATGGGTCTTTTGGAGCGTGAGATGGCAGGCGACAATGAATGACAAGTACGACTGGCTGACATGGAGGGTGTTGATTGGGACTTGACCATGGTGAAGGGACTTGTAACGGGTGAATATGGGGGAATGGACTAACAGAGTAATGAGATGTGATCTTTAGGGGAAAACGTGGAAAATGATGTCATGGGGTGACGAGGTATGTCAGAAAATGATAAGTGGTAAGTGGTGGGAGTCTAGACCAATGGATTCCTTCCACATAGAGAAAGGGGCCCACTAGAAAAACACTCCATTCCGGATCCCCCCCATTAAAACTAGACTGGTCGAGGGGGTCCGAAAAACACCATCAGTCGTCCATCAGTGCGCCTACCCCTGGACCGTAGATCTGTGCACAATGTTTAACAAATATTCCAGACCCCCCCCCCCACCATTAAAATCAGAATGGTTAGGGGGGTCTGGAATTCAATCTTGACTGTGGATCCAAACGCAGATGCCTCAACCATTCAGATGCACGCCTTTGTTATACAAGGTTCTGGACCCCCCCCCCCTACCGTTAAAGGTAGAACTTTCAGGGGGGTCTGGAAAAACTTGTCAACTGTAGATCTAGGTGCCCACTCTTCAGTCGTTCATCTATGTGTTGTAACTCTGTGAGCACAAAGTTATATTTTCTCTGAAAACTTATAATAAGTGCATTATGTGGGTTTTCTCAAGCTTTCCCTATTTGTATCACCATGGGCGTTAGACATCAAACTTTTAAACATCAAAGATATGGTTCAACATCAATCATCATGCATGTTTTATTGAGATAAAGAAAACTACCCTATGTTCTAACCTAGTTACCTATGACATTTATCCCAGATTATAATGTTGGATTAAGAAATTACTTTATCCTGGGGTTATTTGACCAATATTAGGCAGTTTGGTCAAATTTATTCACTAGCTAACCTAATCATTTTGGCTAAGATTAAACAGTTTAGCCAAGCTTATTCACTATTCCTATCAACATCAATTTAAAGGACTTGGCCATGCTTAAACTGTATGAACCAAATCATTGTTATTGCATGGGGCTCTATTGAATTTCTTTTATGCCCTCTTTTATTCTTTTACTTTTTTTTCTTTTTTCTTTTTCTTTCTTTTCTTTTTCTCAAATTATTTACAGAATGGAAAATCATTTGACAAACAAAACACTAAAGTGATAACATTTCAGTCACCAGTTGATCCTATAAATTATAGGGTTATAACAGTGACAATGTTGGGTTTGGTACCAAGTATGGCACAGTCTTGTAAGCATATTGATTGTGTTGCTAGTCATAACTAGTCAAGTATTCAATGCTTGGCATCAAATGTTGATTAATATCAATCAATAATGGGAAGAGCCTTTTAAAAATCCAGGGAAGAAGTCTGAGCCTGAAAGCTAGAAATTATCTTGGCCAATTCAAATTCAATGTTCATGCTCCAGACATGCCATTCATCTAAGAGATCAATGTGAAATGCTTGATGGGAGATTTATGAAGGAACTTAACTATGTAAATGCCAAGGAAAAAAGACTGAGTCTATAAGCTAGGAATTATCTTGACCAATCCAAATGTAGAGTCTGTCTTCTGAAACCTTGGACAGTGTCAATATTAAATGTTCAGACCTGAAACATACAAAGTGTTGGATGATGTTGTCATTGATGCCAATGGTTTGATTGATTGATGTCAAAGGATTGATTGATTGATTATTGATGTAATATAATATGTATTTTTCTTGATGAGAATGCATAGATGCAGATGGATCAATGAGTTGTCATTGGTACATGATGAAGATGGATCATTGTGGTTTCATTAGTATATGATGCATTGTTGGAAAAAAGTATAGATGACTCATTATTGTCTTATCATGATTGATAAGGTGCACAAATGTATGAACTCCAAAGTGGTCCCCTTCTAGTGAAATCCCTCACGGGAAGATGCTTTGCGGATTGAGTTATCCCAGAAGAATGGTTGGAGGACCCTTGGTCTCATCATTTTCTTATCATGATTGATAAGGTGCACAAATGGATGAACTCCAAAGTGGTCCCTTTATGGTGAAATCCCTCACAGGAAGACGCTTTACGGATTGATTTATCCTAGAAGAATGGTTCAAGGACCCATGCTTGTATGTGGAATAATGAGATGAAGATCAAGGAAATTGTTGGTGAAACTATCCTAGATGGATAGTGTCTGTCATTCCATTTCCGGTGGTATGTGGAATGTCACATAACTCCTCATTGTTTGAGAGTTATGGCCTTACGAAGATGAAGGACCCCCACATGAAGGCTTGAAGCCCCCAAGGTCAAAGAAGTCAAAGTGAACTAAAAGAAGAAATCATTAT
>ML794344.1:137737-158332 GCA_009831015.1 Picea engelmannii | reverse complement strand
AGGTCAAAGAAGTCAAAGTGACCTAAAAGAAGAAATCATTATTTAAATGATAAAGTAAAGTGAGAAAGTCAAGGTGGATTATTTAAATAATAAAGAGAAGTGACAAAATCAAGAAATGATAAAGTAAGGTGACAAAATCAAGATGGAATATTTAATGATAAAGTATTGAAGAACCTTCTATTTATGGAAAGTGGTTAACCCTAAAAATAAGGAAAATAGCTTAAGTGACCTAAAAGAAGAAATCATTATTTAAATGATAAAGTAAGGTGACAAAGTCAAGGTAGATTATTTAAATAATAAAGATAAGTGAAAGAATCAAGAAATGATAAAGTAAGATGAGAAAATCAAGAAGAAATATTTAAATGATAAAATATTGGAGAAATTTCTATTTATGGAAAGTGGTTAACCCTAAAATAAGAAAAATAGTTTAAGTGACCTAGAAATGGGTTAAGTGACCTAAAAATGGGTTAAGTGACATAGAGGATAAAAGTATAAATACGATAGCAATGGTCTCTTGTAGATCATCATTTTTGAGGATCAATGGAGAGCTTCTTGTGAGAATATCTTTTAGAGTATTGATGGAGAGCTTCTTGTGAGAGTTTCTTGAGCATTTTTGGTGTGGAACACTTGAGAATATTAAATATCTATAGGTGACTGAGGTAACCAAGGATATCTAAGCTGAATTTCAGAAGGAAGGTGAAGAAAAGAGGGTCGGATTGAAGGGAGGATAAATTCTTTTGATGATGCTTTCTAATGTATGTTATTTAAAGGTCATCTCACCATTTTTTCTATAACGTTTTTAATATAATGCTTCAGATCGTGAAATTGATATGCCATTGAGAAAACACACCCAAGTATATGTGGTTAAAACTTCATCTTGTGGGTCATTTTATTTTGGGAGTTACACTCCGTGGAAAACAGGGTTTGAGGCTAGTCCTGAAACTAGTCAAAAACGGGTGTTACGGGTAAAAATGTGATAACTTATTCCTAAAAGATCAAAATTCATTGAGACAAAAAATTTTGGTTCGGGTACAGTCTGTATTATGTTTTGTAATAGTTTCCGATCAATTCAAGGAATATTTTATGCGGGGCACGCTCTACAAGGTCGCTCTCTAGACTAAGATAGAATTCAGAAGGTATGCCATTTTTTATATAACTCCTTTTCTGAGAGATTTCAAGTAGTTCCATCTGGAGAAATTTCATAAAGCTCACTGAAGAACAATGTGTAGAAGTTTCAGATATTTATTCATTACAGGTACAAAGTTATGATTATTTCAAGTTGGGGTTGTTGACTAATCCAAAACTAATCATGGTTGAGACAAGCAGTTGATGAGTTGGCACATACATGAGGTGTATAGTT
This sequence comes from Picea engelmannii, assembly GCA_009831015.1. Classification (NCBI taxonomy): domain Eukaryota; kingdom Viridiplantae; phylum Streptophyta; class Pinopsida; order Pinales; family Pinaceae; genus Picea; species Picea engelmannii. The sequence goes on along the minus strand of ML794344.1, from coordinate 156,972 downwards.
GATGATGTTGGTACATATTGATGAGTCATTTTTTATGAGTAGTTGACACATTATTGGTATAACTCGGTACATGGTTGGATGCACTTGTTTATGGTACAGGTTGATTACAGGTTGTTTGGCACAGGTTGGTGCATGGTTGATGCACTTGTTTATGTTGACATATTGATATCTGTTGAGGATTGTTGCCTGATCTCAGTTGGTGTTGAGAATGTAAGATGAGTATTGCATATAGATATGGTTCTCTTGTAGAGTTGTACTCTATTCAGTTGTTGCTGAAAAACCCACGGATTGAAGTCCATAATAAAAGGAAAAATTGTACATACATCTTGTGTTCTGTGTGTTCCTTGTGGAGATGATTTGTTGATGATATGTTGATGATATATGTTGCTGATATGTATTCACATATAAATGATTATAAATGACATAAATGAGTAATGATCAAATTTTGAATGTTAACTAAGGAGTTTTTGTGTAAGAGGTAAGTTTTGGGAAAAAGATCCACACATTCATTCCCCGCCCCCCCACCCGTCTAAGTGTGGTAGTTGTGTCCAACAATTGCTATCAGAGCAGGCCTTCACTACAAGCCTTAACAAGATTGAAGGAGATACATAGACACACAAATGGATGATGAAGTTCCAATCCTTGATGAGGAAAACTATTCTCATTGGAGAAAAGAGATGAGATTACATTTAAAGACAATGAGAGCAACAATTTGGAAGGCACCCATTGGTGGATCAGTTTCAATGAAGAACAAGTCAAAGTTTGCATATCAAAGGGAAGGAAAGAAGAATGATGCATTGGCTCTCAATACCATTCTTAGTGGACTCTCAAGACCTATCAAAGATAGCATGGGACAATGCACCTCCGCCAAGGATCTATGGCTAAAGCTAGAGGAAACATATCAAAGAAAGAAGGAGAAAGAAAAAATTGAAGATCACTCCATCAAGATCACTAAAGGTAAATAATCTCCAAAAACTCTTGAATGCATTATTTCTAAATGTGATTTTGAAAAAAATTTCAAGTGAAGATAAAGAATCAAGTGATGATGGCACAAAGGAAGATCTTGAAGACATTTCAAATGAAGGCAAAGAATTATGTGTTGATGTTGGCAAAAAGGAAGACCATGAAGATATTTCAAATGAAGGTAAATAACCCTAAAAAACCCTTGATTGCAATGATGATGATGAATTTTTTTCTACAAGTGAAGAAGAAGATCTAGAAACAGTTTGTGTAAAGTTTGATGATAATTATTCCATGAAAAGAATAGAAGGAAATCTATTAAAAATTCAAAAGGAAGTAGAAGAGGGTTTACATAGATATAGAAGTGATCATTATTATATAGACTATAACTATCTTTCAGATAACACTAAGAAGTTTCTTAGGAGAAGTCTAAGGCATATATTGAAGTTAAAAGAAATGATCAAGGATCAAGAAGAGAGTAATAAGACTCTATTAGAAGAAAAGGAAGAAGAGATCACAAGACTAAAGAATGGAAAAGAAGATATGAATGTAGATGATAAGATTAGCAAAAGTTTTGAAACCATTGTTCATCTCAAGACCCAAATTGAAGAAGCCAAAAGAATAGAGGAACTATTGAAGATTCAAATAAATGAAAAGGAAGAGTCATGTTGTAAGTTAGAAGCTGAAATTGTTGACCTTAGAAAGAAGGTGGAAAATTCAAACAAATTCTTGAATAGCTCAGGAATCTTGGATGAGATATTGGAAAGTCAAAGATCATCATGTGATAAATTAGGTATTGGATACAAAGGAGAATATACACATACTGAAGCAAGAACTTCAAAGAAGCATGAGGTAAATTCATCAAATAAGGAAGACAATGTTGCAAAGAAACCATCTACACAAGGAAAAGAAAATTTCAAAAGAACAAAGTAAGAATATATTCTTGGGACACCAAAGCAAAGGTATGAAAGTATTTTTGATAGGAATTGTTATTCATGTAACGGATATGGTCACAAAGATTTTGAATGTATATCTTATGAAAGGAGATATAATGGAAGATTTTATAACACCATGAGGTGTTGGTGATGTGATGAAGTGGGACACATTGTTGTTCATTGTAACACTATGAGATGCTACAGCTGTAGTGGATTTGGCCACAAGTCTCATGAGTGTTGGAACACAAGAAGAACGCTCATGATGAGAACTTCAAATAGAATGGATAGAAGAAGGAATGAAGTAAGGAAGGGATACATCTTTGAAAATATGGATTCTCAAAGCTCAAGTCCTGAGGAGCAGGGACATCTACAGAAGTGGGTGAAGAAGACAGAGAAACCAGAATAGAATGAAAGACTGAAGGGAATCTCAAGTAGCTCATCTACTGAAGCATACACAGGTGATAGTGGTATCAGTCACATACATACGTAGGATGACCTTGTATAGGTCGCGTACATACGCGAGCTGTTGTGCAGTAGACTGCGTATATGTGGTGAAACCTTGAGAAGAAGGCTATGCACATGGATTGCAGCTTGATGTGATGGTATAACACTCTGTTGCAGGGTTTGACATTGTTTGTTGCAGGTTCTGACACTATTTGTTGCAGGTTTAAGTGTTCATCTATTGGATTATGCAAAATAAAATGACACTAACCCATGAGTATGGATTGATGTTGATATGTTGATGTACATGTTTGGTACACTCATAGATGGCATATGATTGATGATCCTACACCATTGGTACTACTTGATTAGCACAACATTGGCATTTGTTTGAGATACCTGATTGTGGCACTTGGTTCATGATGGAGACATATCATGAGTGATATGATACATTGTTTGGCATGTTGGTAGATGCACATGGTTGGCATGTTGGTAGATGCAAATGGTTGGCATATTGGTGGATGCACATGTCGGCATGTTGATAAAGGCATATGATGGATACATTCCATGGATGATATCTTTTGGCACATTGCATGACATTGATGTACATGGTTGACGTACATAGGTATTTTGCATGATGAGCACACATTTTGTATAGGATGTACTTGGTTGATATTTTGATCATGATTCTTTATTTCATTGTTGAAATATATTTTGCTTCATGCTGCTTGGTATGGAATCAGTTTGATGTATGAACAGGTTCAAGGATCGTTATATGGTAGCACAATGTTCATCTTGCAGAAAATATAGGGGAGACATACCCATAAGGAGAGTCATTCTTCTTCTCATGATTCTATGAGGAGATATTCGTGAGATGCATATCTAAAAAACAGCCTTATACTTGAAGAAAGAGAACAGGAGCATAATTTCAAGGGGAGCAATGGTCATAGGGGGAATATGTTTGATGTATCTTCATCATTACATTAGACTGATATCCCTTCTTCAAAAGGGGAGATATTATTCAGAGGAAGATCAAAGGCATTTAGACAGGGGGAGCAGCCCCAAGGAGAGTTCAAGCAATGGGAGCAACCCCAAGATGAGAATGGCCCTTTTCCATTGATGCCAAAGGGGGAGAGTTAATCACATTGATGTGATTGATGTTTATTGATGAGGAGAGATAGTCACATTTACTATTGATGTAGAGCATGCCTTATCTACATGTTGACATCAATAATTGGTAATTGGTGTTGACATCAATGTTGGTATTGCCATCAATGCCAAAGGGGGATATTGTTGGATCATGTTGTCATTGATGTCAATGGTTTGATTGATTGATGTCAAAGGATGGATTGATTGATGATTGATGTAATATAATATGTATTTTCTTTGATGATAATGCATATATGAAGATGGATCAATGAGTTTTCATTGATACATGATGAATATGGATCATTGTGGTTTCATTGGTATATGATGCATTGTTGGAAAAATGTATAGATTAATCATTATTGTCTTATCATGATTGATAAGGTGCACAAATGGATGAACTCCAAAGTGGTCCCCTTATGGTGAAAGCCCTCAAAGGAAGACGCTTTGCGTATTTAGTTATCCTAGAAGAATGGTTGGAGGACCCTTGGTCTCATCATTTTCTTATCATGATTGACAAGGTGCACAAATGGATGAACTCCAAAGTGGTCCCCTTATGGTGAAATCTCTCACGGGAAGATGTTTTACGGATTGAGTTATCCTAGAAGAATGGCTGGAGGACCCATGCTTGCATGTGGAATAATGAGATGGGGATCAAGGAAATTGTTGATGAACCTATTCTAGATGGATAGTGCTTTTCATGCCATTTCCGGTGGTATGTGTAATGTCACATAACTCCTCATGGTTTTAGAGTTATGCCCTTACAAAGATGAAGGACCCCCACATGAAGGCTTGAAGTCCCCAAGGTCAAAGAATTCAAAGTGAACTAAAAGAAGAAATCATTATTTAAATGATAAAGTAAAGTGACAAAGTCAAGGTGGATTATTTAAATAATTAAGAGAAGTGACAAAATCAAGAAATGATAAAGTAAGGTGACAAAATCAATATGGAATATTTAATGATGAATTATTGGAGAAACTTCTATTTATGGAAAGTGGTTAACCCTAAAAATAAGGAAAATAGGTTAAGTGACCTAGAAATGGGTTAAGTGACCTAATAGAAGAAATCATTATTTAAAAGACAAAGTAAGGTGACAAAGTCAAGGTGGATTCTTTAAATAATAAAGAGAAGGGAAAAAATCAAGAAATGATAAAGTAAGATGAGAAAATCAAGAATAAATATTTAAGTGATAAAATATTGGAGAAATTTCTATTTATGGAATGTGGTTAACCCTAAAATAAGGAAAATAGGTTAAGTGAACTAGAAATGGGTTAAGTGACCTAAAAATGGGTTAAGTGACCTAGAGGATGAAAGTATAAATAAGATAGCAATGGTCTCCTGTAGATCATCCTTTTTGTGGATCAATGGAGAGTTTCTTGTGAGAATATCTTTTGGAGTATTGATGGAGAGCTTCTTGTGAGAGCTTCTTGAGAATTTTTGGTGTGGAACACTTGAGCATATTGAATATATACGGGTGATGGAGGTAACCAAGTCTATGTAAGCCTAATTTTAGAAGGAAGGTGAAGAAAAGAGGGTTGGAATTGAAGGGAGGATAAATTCTTTTGATGATACTTTTTAAGGTATGTTATTTACATGTCATCTCACCATTTTCGCTATAACTTTTTTTCTATAATGATTAAGACCGTGAAATTGCTATTCCATTGAGAAACCATACCCAGGTAGATGTGGTAAAATATTCAGATTGTGGGTCATTTTATTTTGGGAGTTACACTATGTGGAAATTAGGGTTTGTGGCTAGTCCTTAAACTAGTCAAAAACATGTATTTCAGGAAAAAATGTCATAAATTCTTCATAACAGATCCAAATTCATTGAGACAAAATTTTTTGGTTAGGCTACAGTCTGTAGTATGTTTTTTAATAGTTTCAAATCAATTCAACGAATATTTTGTGTGGGGCACGCTCTACAAGTTCGCTCTCTAGAATAAGCCAGAATTAAGCAAGGTATGCCATTTTTGCTATAACTCCTTTTCTGCGAAATTCCAAGTAGTGCCACCTAGTTGAATTGCATAAAACACACTGAAAAACATTTTGTATCAGTTTCATATATTTATTCATTACAGGTACAAAGTTATGATTATTTCAAGTTGGGTTTGTTGACTAATACAAAACTAGTCATGGTTGAGACAAGCAGTTGATGAGTTGGCACATACATGAGGTGTATAGTTGATGATGTTGGTACATATTGATGAGTCATTGTTGATGAGTAGTTGAAACATTATTGGTATATACTTGGTACATCGTTGGATGCACTTGTTTATGGTATAGGTTGATTACAGGTTGTTTGGCACAGGTTGGTGCATGGTTGATGCACTTGTTTATGTTGATAGATTGATATCTATTGAGGATTGTCATCTCATCTCAGTTCATGCTGAGAATGTAAGTTGAGTCTTGCATATAGATCTAGTTCTCTTGTAGAGTTGTACTCTATTCAGTTGTTGCTGAAAAACTCCCGGATTGAATTCCATAATAAAAGGAAAAATTGTACATACATCTTGCGTTCTTTGTGTTCCTTGTGGAGATGATCTGTTGATGATATGTTGATGATATATGTTATTGATATGTATTCACATATAACTAATAATAAATGAAATAAATGAGTAATGAGAAAATGTTGAATGTTAACTAAGGATGTTTTGTGTAAGAGGGAAGTTTTGGGAAAAAGATCCCCACACTCATTCAGCCCCCATCCCCCCCCCTTCCCCCTCTAAGTGTGGTAGGTGTGTCCAACAATTGGTATCAGAGTGGGCCTTCACTACAATCCTTACAAGGCTTGAAGGAGATCCATAGACACACAAATGGATGATGAAGTTTCAATCCTTGATGAGGAAAACTATTCTACTTGGAGAATAGAGATGAGATTACATTTAAAGACAATGGGAGTAGCAATTTGGAAGGCAGCCATTGGTGGATCAATTTCATTTAAGAGAAAGTCAAATTTTGCAGCCCAAAGGGGAGGAAAGAAGAATGATGCATTGGCTCTCAAGACCATTCTTAGTGGACTCTCAAGCCCTATCAAAGATAGCATGGGACAATGCACCTCCACCAAGGATATATGGCTAAAGCTAGCAGAAACATATCAAATGAAGAAGGAGAAAGAAAAAATTGAAGATCACTCCATTAAGATCACTAAAGGTAAATAATCTCCAAAAACTCTTGAATGCATTATTTCTAGATGTGATTTTGAAAACATTTCAAGTGAAGATAAAGAATCAAGTGATGATGGCACAAAGGAAGATCTTGAAGACATTTCAAATGAAGGCAAAGAATTATGTGTTGATGTTGGCAAAAAGGAAGATAATGAAGTATTTCAAATGAAGGTAAATAACCCTCAAAAACCCTTGATTGCAATGATGATGATGATTTTTTCTCTACAAATCTTTCGAATGTAGATCTTATGAAAGGAGATATAATGGAAGATTTTATAACACCATGAGGTGTTGGTGATGTGATCAAGTAGGACACATTGTTGTTCATTGTAACACTATGAGATGCTACAGCTGTAGTGGATTTGGCCACAAGTCCCATGAGTGATGGAACAGAAGAAGAAAGTCCATGATGAGAACTTCAAATAGAATGGCTAGAAGAAGGAATGAAGTAAGGAAGGGAGACACCTTTGAAATGATGGATGCTCAGAGCTCAAGTTCTGAGGAGCAGGGACATCTACAGAAGTGGGTGAAGAAGACAAAGAAACTAGAATGGAATGAAAGACTGAAGGGAATCTCAAGTAAGTCATCTACTGAAGCATACGCTGGTGACAGTGGTATTAGTCGCATACATATGCAGGCTGACCTTGTATAGGTCACGTACATATGTGATTCGTTGTGTAGCATATCGCATATATGTGGTAAAGCCTTGAGAAATAGGCTATGCACATGGATTGCAGCTTGATGTGATGGTATAACACTCTGTTGCAGGTCTGACATTTTTTGTTGCAGGTTCTGACACTATTTTTTGCAGGTTTAAGTGATCATCTATTGGATTATGTAAAATAAAATCTCGAGTGCATGACACTAACCCATGAGTATGGATTGATGTCTATCTATTAATGTACATGTTTGGTACACTCATAGATGGCATATGATTGATGATACTACACCATTGGTACTACTTGATTAGCACAACATTGGAATTTGTTTGAGATACCTGATTGTGGCACTTGGTTCATGATGGAGACATATCATGAGTGATATGATACATTGTTTGGCATGTTGGTAGATGAACATGGCTGCATATTGGTGGATGCACATGTTGGCATGTTGACAAAGTCATATGATTGATACATTCCATGAATGATATCTTTTGGCACATTACATGATATTGATGTACATGGTTGATGTACATAGGTGTTGTGCATGATGAGAACACATTTTGTACATGATGTACTTGGTTGATATTTTTCTCATGATTCTTTATTTCATTGTTGACATATCTTTTGCTTCATGATGCTTGGTATGGCATGAGTTTGATGCATGAACAGGTCCAAGGATCGTTATATGGTAGCACAATGTTCATCTTGCAGAAATGATAGGGGAGACATACCCATAGGGGGAGTCATTCTTCTTCCCATGATTCTAGGAGGAGATATTTATCAGATGCATACCTAGAAAAGAGACTTATACTTGAAGAAAGAACATAGGAGCATAATTTCAAGGGGAGTATGTTCGATGTATCTTCAGCAGTACATTATATTGATATCGCTTGTTCAAAAGGGGAGAGATTATTCATAGGAAGATCAAAGGAATTCAAACAGGGCAAGCTGCCCTAAGGAGAGTTCAAGCAAGGAGAGCAACCCCAAGATGAGAATGGCCCTTTTCCATTGATGCCAAAGGGGGAGAGTTTATCACATTGATGTGATTGATGTTTATTGATGGGGAGAGATAGTCACATTGACTATTGATGTAGAGCATGCCTTATCTACATGTCGACATCAATAATTGGTAATTGGTGTTGACATCAATGTTCGTATTGCCATCAATGACAAAGGGGGAGATTGTTGGATCATGTTGTCATTGATGCCAATGGTTTGATTGATTGATGTCATTGATTGATGTCAACAGATTGATTGATTGATGATTGATGTAATATAATATGTATTTTCCTTCATGATAATGCATAGATGAAGATGGATCAATGAGTTGTCATTGATACATGATGAAGATGGATCATTGTGGTTTCAGTGGTATATGATGCATTGTTGGAAAAATGTATAGATGACTCATTATTGTCTTTTCATGATTGATAAGGTGCACAAATGGATGAACTCCAAAGTGGTCCCCTATGGTGAAATCCCTCACAGGAAGATGCTTTGTGGATTTAGTTATCCTATAAGAATGGTTGGAGGACCGTTGGTCTCTTCATTTTCTTATCATGATTGATAATATGCACAAATGGATGAACTCCAAAGTGGTCCCCTTATGGTGAAATCCCTCATGGGAAGACACTTTACGAATTAAGTTATCCTAGAAGAATGGTTGGAGGACCCATGCTTGTATGTGGAATAATGAGATGAAGATCAAGGAAATTGTTGGTGAAACTATCCTAGATGGATAGTGTTTGTCATGCCATTTCTAGTTGTATGTGGAATGCCACATAACTTTTCATGGTTTGAGAGTTATGGCCTTACGAAGATGAAGGACCCCCACATGAAGGCTTGAAGCCCCCAAGGTCAAAGAAGTCAAAGTGACCTAAAAGAAGAAATCATTATTTAAATGATAAAGTAAAGTGACAAAGTCAAGGTGGATTATTTAAATAATAAAGAGAAGTGACGGAATCAAAAAATGATAAAGTAAGGTGACAAAATCAAGATGGAATATTTAATGATAACGTATTGGAGAACCTTCTATTTATGGAAAGTGGTTAACCCTAAAAATAAGGAAAATAGCTTAAGTGACCTAAAAGAATAAATCATTATTTAAATGATAAAGTAAGGTGACAAAATAAAGGTGGATTATTTAAATAATAAAGAGAAGTGAAAAAATCAAGAAATGATAAAGTAAGATGAGGAAATCAAGAAGAAATATTTAAGTGATAAAATATTGGAGAAATTTATATTTATGGAAAGTGGTTAACCCTAAAATAAGGAAAATAGTTTAAGTGACCTAGAAATGGGCTAAGTGACCTAAAAATGGGTTAAGTGAACTAGAGGATGAAAGTATAAATAAGATAGCAATGGTCTCTTGTAGATCATTCTTTTTGTGGATCAATGGGGAGCTTCTTGTGAGAATATATTTTGGAGTATTGATGGAGAGCTTCTTGTGAGAGCTTCTTGAGCATTTTTGGTGTGGAACACTTGAGAATATTGAATATCTACAGGTGACTAAGGTAACCAAGGATATATACGCCGAATTTCTGAAGGAAGGTGAAGAAAAGAGGGTCGAAATTGAAGGGAGAATAAATTCTTTTGATGATTCTTTCTAAGGTATGATATTTACAGGTCATCTCACCATTTTTGCTATAAATTGTTTTCTATAATGATTCAGACCATGAAATTGATATTCCATTGAGAAAACATACCCAAGTAGCTATGGTAAAAAATTCATTTTGTGGGTCGTTGTATTTTGGGAGTTACACTCCGTGGAATCTAGGGTTTGTGGCTAGTCCTGAAACTATTCAAAAACAGGTGTTTCGGGTAAAAATGTCATAACTTATTCATAACAAATCCAAATTCATTGAGACAAAATGTGTTCATTAGGGTACTGTCTATAGTATGTGTTATAATAGTTTCAGATCAATTCAACGAATATTTTGTGCGGGGCACGCTCCTCAAGGGCGCTCTCTAGAATAAGCCATAATTCAGCAAGGTATGTCATTTTTTCTATAACTCATTTTATGCAAGGTTTCAAGTAGTGCCACCTGGAAAAATTGCATAAAACATATTGAAGAACATTTTGAATCAATTTCATATATTTATTCATTACAGGTACAAAGTTATGATTATTTCAAGTTTGGGTTGTTGACTAATCCAAAACTAGTCATGGTTGAGACAAGCAGTTGATGAGTTGGCACATACATGAGGTGTATAGTTGATGATGTTAGTACATATTGATGATTAATTGTTGATGAGTATTCACACATTATTGGTATATACTTGGTACATGGTTGGATGCACTTGTTTATGGTACAGGTTGATTACAGGTTGTTTGGCACAGGTAAGTGCATGGTTGATGCACTTGTTTATGTTGACATATTGATATCTGTTGAGGATTGTTGCCTCATCTTCGTTTGTGCTGAGAATGTAAGTTGATTCTTGCATATAGAGATAGTTCTCTTGTAGAGTTGTACTCTATTCAGTTGTTGCTGAAAAACCCCCAAATTCAAGTCCATAATAAAAGGAAAAATTGTACATACATCTTGTATTCTTTGTGCTCCTTGTGGAGATGATTTTTTGATGATATGTTGTTGATATATTCACATATAACTGATTATAAACGACATAAATGAGTAATGAGAAAATGTTGAATGTTAACTAAGGAGTTTTTTTGTAAGAGGGAAGTTTTGGGAAAAAGATCCCCACACTCATTCACCCCCCCCTCCCCTCCCTCTAAGTGTGGTAGGTGTGTCCAACAATTGGTATCAGAGTGAGCCTTCACTACAAGCATTAACAATCTTGAAGGAGATCCATAGACACACAAATGGATGATGAAGTTTCAATCCTTGATGAGGAAATCTATTCTATGTGGAGAATAGAGATGAGATTACATTTAAAGACAGTGGGAGCAACAATTTGGAAGGCAGCCATTGGTGGATCAGTTTAATTGAAGAACAAGTCAAAGTTTGCAGCTCAAAGGGAAGGAAAGAAGAATGATGCATTGGCTCTCAAGACCATTCTTAGTGGACTCTCAAGCCCTATCAAAGATAGCATGGGACAATGCACCTCCACCAAGAATCTATGGCTAAAGCTAGAGGAAACATATCAAAGAAAGAAGGATAAAGAAAAAATTGAAGATCACTCCATCAAGATCACTAAAGGTAAAGAATCTCCAAAAACTCTTGAATTCATTATTTCTAAATGTGATTTTGAAAACATTTCAAGTGAAGATAAAGAATCAAAAGATGATGGCACAATGGAAGATCTTGAAGACATTTCAAATGAAGGTAAAGAATTATTTGTTGATGTTGGCAAAAAGGAAGATCATAAAGATATTTCAAACGAAAGTAAAGAACCCTCAAAAACCTTGATTGCAATGATGATGATGAATTTTTCTCTACAAGTGAAGAAGAATATCTAGAAACAGTTTGTGTAAAGTTTGATGATAATTATTCCATGAAAAGAATAGAAAGAAATCTATTAAAACTTCAAAAGGAAGTTGAAGAGGGTTTATATAGATATAGAAGTGATCATTATTATATAGACTATAACTATCTTTCAGATAACACTAAGAATTTTCTTAGGAGAAGTCTAAGGCACATCTTCAAGTTAAAAGAAATGATCAAGGATCAAGAAGAGAACAATAAGACTCTATTAGAAGAAAAGGAAGAAGAGATCACATGACTAAAGAATGGAAAAGAAGATATGAATGTAGATGATGAAATTAGAAAAAGTTTTGAAACCATTGTTCATCTCAAGACCCAAAATGAAGAATCCAAAAGAATAGAGGAACTATTGAAGATTCAAATAAATAAAAATGAAGAGTCATGTTGTAAGTTAGAAGCTGAAATTGTTGACCTTAGAAAGAAGGTGGAAAAGTCAAACAAATTCTTGAATAGCTCACGAACCTTGGATGAGATCTTGGAAAGTCAAAGATCATCATGTGATAAAATAGGTCTTGGATACAAAGGAGAAGATACACATGCTTAAGCAAGAACCTCAAAGAAGCATGAGGTAAATCCATCAAATAAGGAAGACAATGTTGCAAAGCAACCATCTACACAAGGCAAAGATAATTTCAAAAGAACAAAGCAAGAATCTATTCTTGGGACACCAAAGCAAAGGTATGAAAGTATTTTTCATGGGAATTGTTATTCATGTAATAGATATGGTCACAAATCTTTTGAATGTATATCTTATGAAAGGAGATATAATGGAAGATTTTATAACACCATGAGGTGTTTGAGATGTGATCAAGTAGGACACATTGATGTTCACTGTAACACTATGAGATGCTACAGTTGTAGTGGATTTGGCCACAAGTCCCATGAGTGTCGGAACACAAGAAGAAAGTCCATGATGAGAAAATCAAATAGAATGGCTAGAAGAAGGAATGAAGTAAGGAAGAAATACATCTTTGAAAAGATGGATGCTCAGAGCTCAAGTTCTAAGGAGTAGGGACATCTACAGAAGTGGGTGAAGAAGACAGAGTAACTAGAATAGAATGAAAGACTGAAGGGAATCTCAAGTAAGTAATTTATTGAAGCATACGTGGGTGACAGTGGTATCAGTCATGTAAATACGTAGGTTGACCTTGTATAGGTCGTGTACATACACGAGTTGTTTTGCAACAGACCACGTATATGTGGTAAAGCCTTGAGAAAAAGGCTATGCACATGGATTGCAGCTTGATGTGATGGTATAACACTCTGTTGCTGGGTCTGACATTGTTTGTTGCAAGTTCTGACACTATTTGTTGTAGGTTTAAGTGTTTATCTATTGGATTATGTAGAATAAAATCTTGAGTGCATGACACTAACTCATGAGTATGGATTGATATTGATCTGTTGATGTACATGTTTGGTACACTCATAGATGGAATATGATTGGTGATACTACACCATTATTACTACTTGATTAGCACAACATTGGAATTTGTTTGAGATACCTGATTGTGGCACTTGGTTCATGATGGAGACATATCATGAGTGATATGATACGTTGTTTGGCATGTTGGTAGATGCACATGGTTGGCATATTGGTAGACGCACATGGTTGGCATATTGGTGGATGCACATGTTGGCATGTTGATAAAGGCATATGATTGATACATTCCATGGATGATATCTTTTGGCACATTGCATGATGTTGATGTACATAGGTGTTGTGCATGATGAGAACACATTTTGTACAAGATGTACTTGGTTGATATTTTTCTCATGATTATTTATTTCATTGTTGGCATATCTTTTGCTTCATGATGTTTGGTATGGCATGAGTTTGATGCATGAACAGTACCAATGATCGTTATATGGTAGCACAATGTTCATCTTGCAGAAAAGATAGGGGAGACATACCCATAGGGGGATTCATTCTTCTTCCCATGATTCTAGGAGGAGATATTTATCAGATGCATACCTAGAAAAGAGCCATATACTTGAATAAAGAGCACAGGAGCATAATTTCAGGGGGAGCAATGGTCACAATGGAAGTATGTTTGATGTATATTCAGCATTACATCAGAGTGATATCCCTTGTTCAAAAGGTGAGATATTATTCAGAGGAAGATCAAAGGCATTCAGATATGGGGAGCAGCCCCAAGGAGAGTTCAAGCAAGGGGAGAAGCCCTAAGATGAGAATGGTCTTTTTCCATTGATGTCAAAGGGGGGGAGTTAATCACATTAATGTGATTGATGTTTATTTATGGGGAGAGATAGTCACATTGACTATTGATGTAGAGCATGCCTTATCTACATGTTGACATCAATAATTGGTAATTGGTGTTGACATCAATGTTGGTATTGCCATCAATGCTAAAGGGGGATTTTGTTGGATCATGTTGTCATTGATGCCAATGGTTTGATTGATTGATGTCAAAGTATTGATTGATTGATGATTGATGTAATATAATATGTATTTTCCTTGATGAAAATGCATAGATGAAAATGGATCAATGAGTTGTCATTGATACATGATGAAGATGGATTGTTGTGGTTTCATTGGTATATGATGCATTGTTGGAAAAATGTATAGACGACTCATTATTGTCTTATCACTATCGATAAGGTGCACAAATGGATGAACTCCAAAGTGGTCCCCTTATGGTGAAAGCCCTCACGGGAAGATGCTTTGCGGATTGAGTTATCCTAGAAGAATGGTTGGAGGACCCTTGGTCTCATCATTTTCTTATCATAATTGATAAGGTGCACAAATGGATGAACTCCAAAGTGGCCCCCTTATGGTGAAATCCCTCATGGGAAGACGCTTTACAGATTGAGTTATTCTAGAAGAATGGTTGAAGGACCCATGCTTGTATGTGGAATAATGAGATGAAGATCAAGGAAATTGTTTGTGAAACTATCCTATATGGATAGTACTTGTCATTCCATTTCCGTTGGTATGTGGAATGTCACATAACTCCTCATGGTTTGAGAGTTATGGCCTTACGAAGATGAAGGACCCCCACATGAAGGCTTGAAGCCCCTAAGGTCAAAGAAGTCAAAGTGACCTAAAAGAATAAATCATTATTTAAATGATAAATTAAAGTGAAAAAATCAAGGTGGATTATTTAAATAATAAAGAGAAGTGACAAAATCAAAAAATGATAAAGTAAGGTGACAAAATCAAGAAGGAATATTTAATGATAAAGTATTGGAGAACCTTCTATTTATGGAAAGTGGTTAACCCTAAAAATAAGGAAAATAGGTTAAGTGACCTGGAAATGGGTTAAGTTACCTAAAAGAATAAATCATTATTTAAATGATAAAGTAAGGTGACAAAGTCAAGGTGGATTATTTAAATAATAAAGAGAAGTGAAAAAATCAAGAAATGATAAACTAAGATGAGAAAATCAAGAAGGAATATTTAAATGATAAAATATTGGAGAAATTTCTATTTATGGAAAGTGGTTAACCATAAAATAAGGAAAATAGGTTAAGTGACCTAGAAATGGGTTAAGTGATCTAAAAATGGGTTAAGTTACCTAGAGGATGAAATTATAAATAAGATAGCAATGGTCTCTTGTAGATCATCATTTTTGTGGATCAATGGAGAGCTTCTTGTGAGAATATCTTTTGGAGTATTGATGGAGATTTTATTGAGAATTTTTGGTGTGGAACACTTGAGCATATTGAATATCTACAAGTGACTAAGGTAACCAAGGATATCTAAGCTGAATTTTAGAAGGAAGGTGAAGAAAAAAGGACTGGAATTGAAGGGAAGATAAATTCTTTTGATGATGCTTTCTAAGGTATGTTATTTATAGGCCATCTCACCATTTTCGCTATAACGTTTTTTCTATAATGATTAATATCGTGAAATGTCTATGCCACTGAGAAAACCTACCCAAGTATCTGTGGTAAAAAATTCATCTTGTGGGTCATTGTATTTTGGGAGATACACTCCGTGGAAAATAGGGTTTGTGGCTATTCCTGAAACTAGTAAAAAACTGGTGTTTCGGGTAAAAATGTCATAACTTATTCATAATAGATCCAACTTAATTGAGACCAAATGTGTTGGTTAGGGTATAGTCTGTAGTATGTTGTGTAACAATTTCATATCAATTCAATGAATAGTTTGTGCGGGGCACGCTCTATAAGGTCGCTCTCTAGAATAAGCCATAATTCAACAAGGTATGCCATTTTTGCTATAACTACTTTTCTGAGAGGTTTCAAGTAGTGTCACCTAGAGGAATTGCATAAAACACCCTGAAGAACATTGTGTATCAGTTTCAGATCTTTATTCATTACAAGTACAAATTTATGATTATTTCAAGTTGGAGTTGTTGACTAATCCAAAACTAGTCATGGTTGAGACAAGTAGTTGATGCATTGGCACATAAATGAGGTGTATAGTTGATGATGTTGGTACATATTGATGAGTCATTGTTTATGAGTAGTTGACACATTATTGGTATATACTTGATACATGGTTGGATGCACTTGTTTATGATATAGGTTGATTGGCACAGGTTGGTGCATGGTTGATGCACTTGTTTATGTTGATGGGTTGATATCTGTTGAGGATTGTTGCCTCATCTCATTTGGTGTTGATAATGTAAGTTGAGTCTTGCATATAGAGTTGGTGCTCTTGTAGAGTTGTACTCTATTCAGTTGTTGCTGAAAAACCCCCAGATTGAAGTCCATAATAAAATGAAACATTGTACATACATCTTCTGTTCTTTGTGTTCCTTGTGAAGTTGATTTGTTGATGATATGTTGTTGATATGTATTCACATATAACTAATTATAAATGACAGAAATGAGTAATGAACAAATGTTGAATGTTAACGAAGGAGTTTTTGTGTAAGAGGGAAGTTTTGGGAAAACGATCCCCACACTCATTCACCCCCAACCCCACCCCCCCTCTAAGTGTGGTAGGTGTGTCCAACACAAAGCTCTACTACAATCTGAGATGAATATAATTCGAAAGAATTCTTAGGTGCACAGAAATAAGATTCATTCAAAAATTAAAGACTGGCTAATTCAGCTTCCAAAACACTCCAAAAGAAGTTGAAGTGTCAAGATGAAAATAGAGCATATGGAAGACAGTCAACAGTTAAAGGAGATTTCCATAAATCTATGGAAAGTTCACTATGGAATCTGCTACATAATGTGTTGTGAATTCTTGTTCTAGAGGTTTCAAAGGATTAATGGTTGCCATGTGTCAATATGGATCTTTGTCAATTGCTAGAAGATCAGTTGTGAGATGGAGGGCCACCTGTCAAAGGGAGAAGCGCTCAAAAGGGACGGTTCATCAACATAAAGAAATGTTAGGGGTGTGGCCAACATTACCCTACTTTTTAGCATTTTAGTTATTTTTTATTATCCACATGTTGCCTCTCTGTTTTGAGGGCACATGAATCCAATGATAGGGTTGTTATTCAAATGATAGCATTTTCACTAACAGTGGAAGATATAAAAAAGACTGTTGTAAGTCTGATAGGAGGTTAGAATGAGCTAAGTGGGATGGGTCTTTCGAACAAGAGGAATTCAGAAGTGGATACCACTGTGTACTTTTCTTTCTGTTTATTTTTCAGATCTGTGATTCCCATCAATAAAGATTGGATTTTCCTTTTCCTTTTTGTTTTTCTCTGTGTACTAATATTAATGAGTGACTGATTTACTCTTCTTATTCATAGAATGATTGAATGAGGTCTTCGTTCTTTGCATTGGTGATATAGAATTTGTTAATACATAGAATTTCACTGTGAGTTGACTGTCATAAGTGTTGGAAGTATCTCTGATAGGTTCAGATCATAATTTTCTTTTTCCTCATTCATTTATCAAACCTATTGTCTGATCTGAAATTGTTAAGGCCACTTTTGTTGAAGGATATAGTTGGGAATGTGTACAGTAGATGGATTTGATTGTCGTTATGGTCAAATCCCTATGACTTTAAAGCTTGACTTTCAAATTTAAAATTCAAATTCTTGTATGTTACCAAGCTCATTTGATCTACAGTCTAGGGTGACTCTTGGAGTGATAACAGGTATAACGAATGTGGGATAAATAAAAAATAGGTATATTGTCTACATATATACCTAAAATTATATGGATCATCGTTATGTTTAATGAATGCGGGATAAATAAGTAAACATGAGAAATATTGTATTTAACATGTAAATAACGAAATAAAAGAGTAAAAGTTGTTTTTAATTTTTAAGGGAAAATGCGAAAAAAATTAGGGGGAAATTTTGGAGGGAAAATTTTGGGGGGGAATTTTAGAGGGAATATTTTGGGGTGAAATTTTGAGGAATATTTGGGGGGGGATTTTGGAGGGAAATGTTTTTTGAAGGGGTGATTTAGAGGGAAAAGATCATTATGCAAGTTATAAGAATGTCATTGGGAAGGTGAGCATTTGTATCATTCTATGTTCTTAGAGAGAATGTATGGCTTTGTTAGATAAAGAAGATTTTATTTCTGAGACATCAAAAAATTGTTCGCATACCTCTTATGTTGGGACTAGGAAATGCGATAGGAATGCTTGTAATGCAAATGAGGCGTCATATTTTTCAGCTAGTCAGAAGTTTAATCATAGTGCAAGCAATTTTATTCAACATGTTCCTCATGAAAGTCCTAAATCAGAGGACTTTGAAGGCACAAATGATGAAGAAGAGGAATATTATGGTGATAAATCTATTCAACAGTTTAATAGTAATGAAAATAATCAAAATGTAGGTCAAAGTGGAGACTATGATCAACGTTTAAATGATTGGGATGAAAATTTTCCTCCAAGTGAGGAGTTTCAAGGTATCGATGAAGATTTCCAAGGCACCAATGAATATGATGGAGAATTTCCCTCAAGTGAAAATTTTAAAAGCAGTAAAGATGATTATGACAATGGTGAACACTCTTTCTCGAGTGTGGAATTTAAATACAACAATGTTGGTGATGATGAATTTCCTCCAAGTGAGGATTTTGAAGGTACTGATGAAGATTTTCCTCCAAGTAAGGATTTCCAAGGCACAAATGAAGATAATGAAGAATTCCCCCCAAGTGGGGATTTTAAAAGTAATGATGATGATTATGACAATGTTGGATAGTCTTTCCCGAATGAGGAATTTAAAGGAAGAAATGTTGGTGATGATGATTTTCCTCCAAGTGAGGATTTTCAATGTACCGATGAGGATAATGAAGATTTTCCTTCAAGTGAGGAATTTCAAGCCAGTAATGAGGATGATGAAGAATATCTCTCAAGTGGGGATTTTCAAAGTAGTGAATATGATTACGCCATTGGTGGACACTCTTTCCCGAGTGATAAATTAAAAGGAAACAATGTTGGTGATGTTGATTTTCCTCCAAGTGAGGATTTTCAAGATACTGATGAAGATTTTCAAGGCACTAAGTAGGATGGTGAAAATTTTCACTCAAGTGGGGATTTTGAAAGCAATGAAGATGATTATGTCAATGGTGGATACAATGTTG
>ML794344.1:69870-131740 GCA_009831015.1 Picea engelmannii | reverse complement strand
ATACGCTCACAATCAAGATAGATATAAAACTTTAAAGCTCTTCTATTAATTAACAAATGAAGAAAATACGGTATAGTAAAACCAGCAAGGATTGAGAGATTGAAAATCCCCAAAGTTCTGAGGAGAACTGTAAGGCGATCCTGTTTGATAGGTGACTAAGTGATCTAAGAGCCTTAACAAAATGTATATACAATTATTTATACAAAGTATCCAAACATTATAGAGAAGCTGTTGGGCTTTCATAATAGTTTTGGATGACTATTGGCATTCCTGACTTAAGGCGAATGCATAGAATGCCAAAGGGTGCACAACTGGGGCTAGAATTGGTATGCAAGCTCTGGAACTGTGCAGACATGCTACTATTGGTGCCAATTCCATAGAATTAGTGGGATCACGAACCCCTTGACCCTCTCTGAGGCACTAGCCCTAGCCCTTGGAGGTCTACCCAAATCCTATTGGAATTTTACCGGGATTAATGAGAGCTTCCCTGCCAAAGTGATCTGCTTCGTGTCTGTGCTCATCGGATCATAGAACCACGGTCAAGCAGTCAAAAGGGAGCGCCTAATGTCTTTATAATGAAATATGAGAAACTAAAAAAACTATAGTAAAACACCTTCACCCAAAGCACTGAAGAACGTACCCAAACAGCTAAAAGACTAGAACCCGAATGAAACCCTTATTTTCGAAATTCCATACTCGAAGATAAAAAGCCCATTTTCACCATTAAGAACAGCATCATAAACCACAACATTTAGATTACAATTCTTCTAGAAAGCTATCAAAATCATAAATGGAAGACATTACAGACCTTGTAGGTGTTGTAGATAGTGTTTCCAAGGGTGGCCATATATACCAAGCTTAGCTTCCGCATTAAACCAGCTCTGCAAATTTGTTTCTATCTCGATATCCGGGGAGTTATTTGCTGATCTTGGAGATAAATGATTTGCTAATATTATTAATATTGAGCAAGAGGGAAGAAGAAGTCCATACCAAATGACCCAAGAAGCTTAAGCAGCTAGTTGAGCTAAGGTGTATGAAGGATCTCTTGCTTCCTTTTTATATATCAATTACCAGATCAGCAAAGAACGCCCCCGGAGACCCTGAGAGAAACAATTGTAATTGCCTTGGGTTGTAACCCCAAGAACAGCACGATCTGAGTATCCTACGCCAACCAACAGTCAGTCAAAATAGTATTCTGATTCCTCCGCGTTTTTTTACGATCAGTGGCCTTTTCAACACAGTGTGTAAGAAGCAGCTGCGACGAACTAACTTGGCAAATATTTGAAAAATTAGGTACTCGAAGATTAAAACGAAAAGTGGAGGAAAATTTGTCTTACAATTTTCTTTTCCTCTCTTCTCAACAGTGAGATCTCAATCTCAGCTTTTCTTCTTAAAAAGCCATACTCGCACTCCTTTTTTAATATTATAAGATACAGTTGTCCCATATGTTATCACTATTTTCTAACATTATAATTTGCATTTATTTTTTTATAATAGGTGGAGTATCCACTAAGTTTCAAAAGCACTTACACATTTCATATCAGAAATCTCAAAAACATTATAAATTTATTATAGAAATGGATTAAATTTATTATAATTTTACTCTAGTTTAAATGATTAAATTTATAATTTATATTTTAATTTATTAATTTTATTTATTTATATATGTTAAAAAATAAAAAGGACAAATATGTTTTCTTAAATTTTAAAAGATATAATACAAAATAATCATTAAATCAAAACAAAGAGTATATTTACCAACATTTTATAGTATCCTTTTTATATAGAAATAATTATAATGGAGTTATGTCTCTTACTAACATAATGCTTGAGTGGTTGTGGTATGAATAGGATTCTTCTTATCCCCTTTCTCATATTTGAGTGGTTGTGGTATGAATACTATTCCTCTTATCCCCTTTCTCATATTTTTATAAGATAAATATATTTATACCTCAAGAAATCCATTGTTATAAGTTTGGAAATTTCCATTTTTGCAAAAAAAATTTGGATGAAATATACATCTAAGGAAACCCATTGGGTAAGAGTGAGGCCCACAATGTTCACAAAGGTAACCAACGAAGGGATTTGACCTTGTGATAACCTACTAGTAATTCTAGAGCTAACTCACCAACTACTCCATAAACAATTTATAATAAATAACCTTGAAATTAAAGTACAATACACTTTATCTTATCCTCCTTTTAAAAGTCAAGCTTCCACCCAATGAGAGCAAAGCAATCTTATCCTCTTTTTAGAAGTCAAACTTCCACCCAATGAAAGTAAAGCTATAAGCTATGATCATGTACTTATTGTACAAGCACATACTAATTAACATGAAGAATGAGAAAGTTCCTAGCTAAGTTTCAAACATTAGTAAAAATCGTAAGGTTTGAAAATAAGTTGGACTAGACATCAAATTTCTTCACTAAAACATTATGGGTAATGGAGGAGGATGCCTTGCAAGATATCAATATATTAAAAACACTATCATAACTAAGTTTAAAATAAAAATGTGGAGTAATATGAACACTAAGAATAAGATAAAGTTGAATTACTACAAAGAAATCATTAGCCCCAAGTTCAAAAAAGAAAATAATATCGCAAAGAGAAAAACAAATTTCCATAGTGAAAGAAGACATTGGATAAGACCTAAAACACCTTGGTACAAAAGAATATGTAAAATC
Source organism: Picea engelmannii (assembly GCA_009831015.1). NCBI lineage: Eukaryota > Viridiplantae > Streptophyta > Pinopsida > Pinales > Pinaceae > Picea > Picea engelmannii. The sequence goes on along the minus strand of ML794344.1, from coordinate 129,056 downwards.
TATGAGACAAATGGTGTACAAGATGAAAAACATTTTTTCTTGGAATGTACAAAGACATTAGATCTATTTTTCAAAGCATTTATAATAAAACTCAACTCCACATTTTATTAACTCATATAAATCAAAGGGTACTCAAATTTTCATTTCCAAGTTATTCGAGAATAGAAACAACTTTATAAAGCAAAATAATTAATATAAGTTTATACCTCTAATACAATAAAGTTGGTCTTGGTAAATGGTAATCATCATCATTACAATGAGGTTAATGTGTCCATATTTAATATTATAGGCAATCATTAACACCATTCAATTTAGTTAATGCCATTCAATTTAGTTACTTCGGAGGAGTAAACAAGTGAGGAGCTATATTAACTTCCTAATTTTACCAACTTGACAAGCAATTGTTAATAAACTTGTATATAATTATCAATATTAAAGAAATATTTTTTTATTACTAATTAAACAATATATTGTACAACTATGTACAAACATTAAAAATACACTCTTTATAGCATAGTAGACTATTAAGTGTTTACTACTGGTCCAAGTTTGATCACCAACCCATTTTTGTATAAACTTTATTATGAAAATTCTTGAGGCAACATGTATTTAGAGATTTAGATCCTAGTCCAACAAAGATTTAGGTAGTTTGGTGTATAGGGATTTAGATCCTAGTCCAACAAAGATTTAGGTAGTTTGGTGTAGTTTTGAGTATAATAGTATGCATAATACTACACTTCTGCCTTATTCTATATAAATTAATTTTACATCTCTACACTAACACACTATCGTATTAATGTGACATAAATTTGTGACATAAATTTATGTGGAGATTATGTCTACATTAAACCTCCCCTTTATTAAGTTTAGCGCTTAAAGAAATGATGTTATAATGGTTGAGGTTAAATAGTAAAAACTTTGAGTTATAATGATAGAGACTCATGTCAAATTTTATAAACAATTTATATTGAAGTTTTTTATTCAAGAATTAAATCCATTTAGTAATTAAAAAAAGAACATTTTGAGAAATGATTTTTATATTTAAAATAACATAAAGTATTAAACCTTATAAAATTGTTAATATTGACTTATCAAGTTGGTCAAAGTGAATAGTTAATATAATTTTTAACAAGATTCAAATTCATATAGATAGAGTTTTCAAAACGCAAAAAAGTTGGGAACATGGATAGGAATGTCTGGTGTGTGTGTGTGTGTGTAGCGTGAGTTTATGAAATACATAAATATTGAGAATATGGATATAAGTGTACGGTATGCCTAGAAGTTTTTCTCAAATTTGCAGGAAACATCATGTTGGGAGCGACAATATTATATATTTAAAAAATATAAAAAATATCCTAGACTACAATGTATCTAGACAATGATACATATAGGCTACAAGACTACAATGGATGGTGTGTTGATGTAATTATATTTCAATTTATAAATTGCTTGAAGGTACTACTTAACCATGTTCATATTACATCCATAGTACACGAACACACCACACACATATTTGGCTAAACTAAGAACTAAAAACTATAATATAATGCCAATACTGGAATGTTCTACCTCCTAGCAATGCCTGGAATCTATTATTTATTTCAATCAAAATGTAGGTCATTCCTGAACTATTTTGCATCCTAGCAATGCCTTAGATTTTTAGTATAAAAAATTATTTCAATCGAATTGGAAGCCAATCCAGGATAACTCTACATCCTACTATATGTTGGAATGTTAAATAGTATATACTATATAGTTTATTAGACTTTACTACTTTATTATATTCAATTGTTCAACAAGTTACAAATAACAAAACTCACCCACTAGTCTCTATAACTAAAGTCTAGAAAAAAACTTCAAATATGTTATGGCTATTACTATTAGGCTTTAGAAGACCTCATAAGCAATTAAAATAGCAAAACCACACAACAAAATTTAGGAAACCATGCAATAGAACTTACAACACTACAGGAAATCACATAGCGGAATTTAGTGGACAAGCATAACAACATAATACCTTTCAAACAATGATAACGATAACAAAAGTATTATGTTTGAAAATGACAAATGATGGTAGATGCTCACGAATTCTTGCAATGTTGAGATGATGATCCAAATTGGATCTTGACAAATGCTTGTAAATTTTGTAAATAAACATGTTTTGTTTTATTTCATTTTATTTTGTCTTTTGGAACAATGGGAAGGTGAAATGAACAACTATGACGATTGGACTTCCAAAGGAAACCCATTAAAATAATGAGGGTTGTAGTGAAGAAAGGGGGAGATGAAGGAGAATTGGGGAGAATTGTGGCATAAATGAAAGCACGAAGAGGGAAACCTACTTGAAGTTTGGTGGACAAAGGAGTTATCGAGAATGTCTACAATAAGCGAAGTTTTCTTTGAGCTATGGACATCTGCAACTTGTACTATCAGTGAGTAAAATTGCACAAATGTTTTGTACATATTACCCTATTGGAATTATCTCCTGAACTTAATAAAAAAATCTCCGTTGAATGTGAAATTTGTATGTAGTTGTTTTCAATTTTGTGACTCTAAATATATATGGAGTTCTGGTTTGAGTTGGATTGGTTATTGGAATGGTGTGGCACATTAAGAATGCATTTCTCATTAATGGGAACACTGACAAGGATTAATTTGTGATTTTGAGCCATACACTTGGTTGAATCAGAGTCAAATTTGGACTAATCTACATTCCTTTACTCATCCACATTTGGAGGTCCCATGTAAGATCGATTCATCTATTTTGACACAACTATTATCCCTGACAGTTCTCATTCCATTGGGAAATGCTACAAAAGAAGGAAACCAAAGGAATGTCAATAGTTGGAGGTGGAATTGGGACACAAAGACGCGTTGTGTTTTTGTTTTTTTGTCTACAAGAAAAAGCTTAGCCTTTAAAATCCGGTATAGGTGCACACTGTGAGTCTTCGCACTGTGAGTCTTTTGGTGGTTGTTAGATATCATTGACATTTGACAGAACATTGCCAAATTTGGAAAGGCTATTTGTGGGAAAAGACATGTAGTTTTCCTAGCAAGATTTTGTTGGCTCGAGAATGAGAAAATATTTTCACATGTTGTTGGGTATGTGTTATATTCTTTGCATGTGTGTGTGTGGGTGCGTCAGATTCGACAACTGCGTTTGATGATCCCAACTTCCTTTGCCCTTTGTGTCGTGTGCATTGTGCGCTTTCCTGGGGGGTCCCAGGATTTGTCCCCCCTGGTTACGTGCAACGTTCGGCTTCGGGGTAGCACCCCCAAATTTTTTTTTGGGCGTTTTGTTTTGCTATTTTAGCGTATTTTGCTATTTTTAGTGGTTTTGTAAATTAATTCTGGATTAAGGGATTAGGGTTTTGGTAGCTACACAATACCTAAAATATTGTATATATTGTATTGTGAATGGTGAAATTAATACAATGAAGAGTTGAAAGGTGCGGCACCAAGGAAGGCTGATTTTCTCCCGGTTAAGGGTTTCCAGTGTAAATCTTTGTGTAATGTGTGTATGAGCCATTGATTAATTTCTAGTTTTCTTAAGAATCTATATGCATTTATATACTTCACAAGTTTAAAACTTACATTTGGTATTAGATCCATTTTTGGCTTCAGGGGAACGCCTTTGTTGTTGAGGGTTTGGCTTGGTCTTGATAGATCAAGTTTATCTTGGGTCTGTGATAAACCTGGGTTCAGTGGGATATTTTGCAGTGGTGATTCGAGTGTAGAAAGAGGAATGGTGAGCTATTCTAGAATCGAGATAGAGAAGTTCAACGATAAAAACTTTGAGCTATGGAAGCTCAAGATGAAGGACCTTCTTGTAGACAAAGAACAATGGATCGTTGTGGATCCTGGTACACAACCTACTGGTACGCAGTCTAGTGGCATACAATCTACTGGTACACAATCTTTTGGTACACAAACTACTAGTACACAACCTACTGGTATGTCGAAGGAAGATTGGGAGAAGTTGGATAGAAGAGCAAGGAGTACTATTTGACTCTGTCTGGTAGATTCAATGTTGTTGAATGTCTCGGGAGAATCTACAACCAAGGAACTATGGGATAAGTTAGGGAATTTGTATCAATCAAAGTCCCTGGTAAACAATTTGTTTCTTCGAAAGAAGTTGTATCATCTTAGGATGGAAGATGGAGATTCTATGACAGAACATCTAAATGCCTTCAATACTCTGGTAAGTCAACTTGTCTCTGTTAATATTACGATTGCAGAAGAAGATAAGTGTATTACTTTGTTATGTTCTTTGCCAAACTCTTGGGATAATCTGGTTGTAGAAATTGGTAGTACCACTCAATCTACATTGAAGTATGAGAATGTAGTTGCATCCTTGTTATCTGAAGAGATGAGGTGGAAAATCATGGATGGTCAGAGCACATATGCTTTATTTGTAAGAGTTCGTACCCAAGACAAGAATCCTGGTAAGTCTTTGGGGGGGAGATCTAAATCTAAAGTTAGATCTAAGTCTTCATTAAAATATTTGAAGAAATGTTGGAAGTGTGGTAAAGAACGACATTATAAGAAAGATTGCAAGTCTAAGAAGGTTGATAAACAAAAGGGATATGATAATGCCTCTTCCACAGAGGCGAAAACCTCCACTGAAGAAGGAGGTGATGTTTACCTGGCATCTACAGGTACACATGGAGACCGTGGTTTATGGTTGATCGAATATGGTGCGTCATAACATATGAATCCTCATAGGGAGTGGTTCTGTGAATATGAAAAATATGATGGTGGTGATGTATTCGTAGGAGATGACTCAACATCTAAAATCATGGGACATGGAAGGGTTAAGTTGTTGCTAAAATATGGAAGGATTAGAACTCTTCCCGGGGTTCTGCACATTCCAAAACTAGCCAGGATCCTAATATTTGTAAGGAAGTTGGATGATGCAGGTGTGGACACTGTATTGGGAAAGGGAACTTGCAAAATGGTATGAGGAGAAATGGTGTTGATGAGGGGAGTTTGGTGTGGAAATTTGTACAAGTTGTTGGGAAGCACTTATACTAATGGGTGTAACAGTTTTGTTGTCACTGAGTGGAGAAACAAAGAAGACAAGACCAATATTGTCCATGGAAGGAAGACCATGTTGTGGCATCAAAGACTAGGGAATATTGGAGAAAAGGGCCTTCAAACACTACACAGTAAAGGTATGGTTGAAGGTATGTCTAATTGCACTTTGGATTTTGATTTATGTGAACATTGCATATATGGTAAACATAATCGAGTAAGATTCCCATTTAGTGCTACAAGAGAAAAGGGGATCTTAGAGTTGATACACAATGATGTGTTTGGACATGTGCATGTTCCATCACTAGGTAAATCTATGTATTATGTTTCATTCATAGATGATTTCTCAAGGAACACATGGATTTATTTTATTAGAAATAAATCTGAGGTATTTGATAAATTTAAAGAGTTAAAGCTCTGGTAGAAAATCAGACAGAGAAGAAAATAAAGGTATTGAGGACAAAAAATGGTGGAGAATTCTGCAGAAATGAATTCGAAGAATTCTGTAAGAAGTGTGGTATAGAAAGGTAGAAGACTACTCCATACACACATCAACAGAATGGAGTTGTAGAAAGGATGAACATGACATTGATGGAAAAATCAAGGAGCATGCTTAGTGGTGCCAAGTTAGGACCGGAATTATGGGCAACGTTGGATGATAAAACTCCACATGAGGTATGGACTAGTAAGAAACCCTCTCTTGAACACCTTAGGGTGTTTGGTTGTGATTCTTATGTACATGTTCCAAAGGAAAATAGGAGTAAGATGGATAATAAAGATGAAAAGTGTATCTTTATTGGTTATAAATATGGTGTGAAAGATTATAAGCTTTGGAACCCAAAAACTAAGAAGATTGTTTACAGTCGGGATGTTGTTTTTTAGAGAGGTGAAAGATGTTGCCAAACAGGAGTTCCTACCAAGGCAAGAAGAACCTGAGAAAATAGAGTTTGAGTTGGATGATGCAAAATCTGAATCAACTGAAGAAGATGAAGCAGAAGAAGAAGAACCTCATACCCCAATTTTGAGGAGATCAGTGAGGGAAACAAGGCAACCAGAAAGGTATAGTCCACCTAATTTTCGTTCTAATTTTGGTTTATCTATTACTAATGATGATCCTAGAACTGTCAGGGAAGAAGTGAATTCAGAGGATAGTGAACTATGGAAGAAGGTCATGCTTGAAGAAATGGATTCTTTGGATAAGAATGAGGCATGGGATCTAGTTGAGTTGCCAGTGGGAAAAAAAATTGTTGTTAACAAATGGTTGTTTAAGAAGAAGTTTAATGCAGAAGGAAAAGTGGAGAAATACAAAGCTCAGTTAGTATAAAAAGGTTATTCCCAGGTAGAGGGAATTGACTTTGGTGATATTTTTTCTCCTATTTCCAAGTTAACTTCTATTAGATTTCTTTTATCCATTGTTGCTTCTTTTAATCTTGAAGTGGAACAGATGGATGTGAAGACAACATTCCTAAATGGGGATTTGGAAGAAAAAATCTACATGAAGCGGACAGAAGTCTTTGTAGTGAAGGGAAAGAAAGAGTTGGTCTGTAAGCTAAAGAAGTCACTATATGGTCTGAAGCAATCACCTAGGATTTGGTACCAAAAGTTTGACACATACATCCTTGGATTGGGATTTGTGAGAAGCAGGGTTGATCACTATGTATATTCCAATTAGGTTGGTAATCACTTCATTTATGTAGTGTTGTATGTTGATGACATGTTGTTGGTAGGAAATAACATGGATGTTATCAAGGAGGTGAAATCGCAACTATCCTCCAAATTTGACATGAAGGATCTCGGTGTTGCTAACTTCATTCTGGGAATAGAGATTAAAAGAGATCATGCAAACATGAAACTCTAGTTGAATTAGAGAAAATATATTGAGATGATATTGCAGAGGTTTAATATGCATGGAAGTAACCAATCAAGGTTCCTATTCCTATAGGTTTAAATTTATCTGCAGATCAGTGTCCCAAGACACGGGAAGAAGAAGAGGACATGTCCCATGTTCTGTATGCCAGTGCAGTTGGAAGTTTGATCTATGCAATGGTCTATACTAGAATAGAAATTGCACATGCAGTGGGATTTTTGAGTAGGTATATGTCAAAACCAGGGAAGGAGCATTGGACAATAGTAAAGAGGGTCTTCAGGTATTTGCGTGGCACTACCAGTTATGGATTGTGCGACCAAGGAATACCAGGATTGGATAGAGTGTTGGACATACATAGGTTTGTTGATGCAAACTGGGTTGGACATCTGGATCACATAAGATCTACAAGTGGGTATGTGTTTAACCTATTTGGAGGAGCAATCAGTTGGATGAGAAAAAGACAGGTTGTAGTGGCACTCTCAACTACAGAAGTTGAATACATGGTAGCCACTCATGAAAGCAAGGAAGTAGTATGGTTACAAATATTGTGTTCAGGTATTGGGTTGGTACAACAAGCAGTGAGATTATATTGTGATAGTCAGAGTGCAATATTCCTAGAAAAGAACCCTTCTTATCATTCAAAGACAAAGCATATTGATGTTCAATATCACTTTATGACAGACATGGTTGAAGAAAATAAGGTGTTGTTGGAAAATGTTGACACTTTGAAGAATGTTGCAGATTCATTAACAAAGTCTGTGAGCATAGAGAATTTCTCCTGGTGTAGAGCAACAATGGGCATTGTTGCCCTGGATTGTTGACTATGTAATCCTATGAACTCTTGTATGCAAATAAAACAACAAGTGGGAGAATGTTGGGTATGTGTTATATTCTTTGCATGTGTGTGTGTTGGCGTGTCATATTCGACAACTGCATCTGATGATCCCAACGTCCTTAACCCTTTGTGTCGTGTGTGCCAGGCATTTTCCTGGTGGGTCTCAAGGGGGCCAGGATTGCCCCCCCTGGTTACGCGTAGTGTTCGCGTAAATGCCCCAAAATTGTTTTTGGGCGGGTTTTGTTATTTTAGCGGATTTTGCTATTTTTAGCGATTTTCTAAATTAATATCAGATTAAGGGATTAGGGTTTTGGTAGCTACAGAATACCTAAAATGTTGTATATATTGTATTGTGAATGGTGAAATTAATACAATGAAGAGTTGAAAGGTGTGGCACCAAGGAAGGTTGTTTTTCTCCCGGTTAAGGGTTTCCAGCGTAAATCTTTGTGTACTGTGTGTATGAGCAATTGATTAATTTTTGGTTTTCTTAAGAATCTGTATGCATTACTTTACTTCACATGTTTAAAACTTACACATTCTTGGAGTTAAAATTTCCTAGGAATGATCAGTTAAAATCTCAATTCAAGGGCCTCTATACCACAAGAAAGTTAAACCAAGTAGTTAACAATATTGAAGGTCGAGTTCTCAAAAACCATATCAATGAGTTGAGCCTTAAAACCAATGAGAAAAAAAATAAATTAAATTCCACAAAGAATTTGTGTTGATGAAACAGATAGGCCATAGGCCCACCATTTATAGATCATATGGTGACGATACAACCCCCTTCTCTCCTAGGGATTCTGCGACCTCCTGGTCTCGGACCTTCAAACTCCTGGAACCGAATTGGTTCTTTGGGCCTTCAACAGACCCTGAACAAGTGATACACTCACAGGTCCCCTTGATGTCACATACAAGTTTAGACTACTTGCAACTCTGCTCTCTGGTGCTTGGCAACACCGATTCGTGAGTACTAGATTCTCACTAGACTCTTTCTCCTCTATGACTACAGGATATAACCTTGGGTCAATCCTTTCGCCACTTTGGCCTTCGGAAATATTGCAACCTCCTCCTTTGTTTCCTCCTGAAATACCTTTCACTAAATCCACGGACCTCTATCATGTGTCTCCCTGGATTTGACGTTCCAACTGTACTTCGGGCCTTGCGACTTCGTGAATATTTCACTCACTCCACACCTCACTCCTTTGGACCTATAACTCTCATATTCTCTAATCCGTTGCCATGTATCTACTCGAAGCCAACGGTTAAGATTCACCTCACTACTTCACAACTTCGGTGATCCTGCTCCTTAACACTTTGAAATGCTCTGAACTCCGAAATGTCGAAACACCTCATGACTAATTCCCCATGCAACTCTCCCCAGATATGATGGTCTGGAATGATCCCAGTGCCTCCTGGATGGATCTTTCTTTGTTTATTCTAGGAAACCTCAAAGGAATCCTCTCTTTGAATATTTCTCAATGTTCTTCCTCCCGATCTTGTTCTTCCTCGAACTTCTACTTCCTTTGAATACCTTGTTCGACACTTAGTCAAATTCTATCTTGTGCACGCCTTACAATAGGTATTCCTCTGCAATCCAACCACTTTGTGTACAAATTCTGCTACTCCTCCTGAGCTTCTAATTCAAAAGACTCTGTCATGCACTCCTTGCAGACAATCTTCCTTCAAGCTATCTCTCCAAAACTTACTGAGCCAAAAGGGGCTCTTTTGCGCACACCTTGCGAACACTATGCACTCCTTGTACCTGTTGATATTATGGTAGCTGCGGGAGGTATTTACCTCCACGTGTAAACCTGACGAGAATAGAATATTCTGGAAAGAAAGAAGAAACCCTAATTGATTGGTTAATAACCCTATAAGACAAGTCGGCTCAAGGAAATGACTTGTATTAGGTTATTAGTCTCCAAGAGAAGAATTCGGCTAAAGGAAATAATATAAACTAAAGAATTTGTACCCAGAATGAGAAGTCGGCCCAGGAAGTCTGCCAAATTTAGTATAAATACAGGAGGCTAGTCTTCATTCTGGCCAATATTCTTAGAACTGCAAAGCTCACTTGTGCGCACTACAGTTAACCAGTTTGTGTGTAAGTCTAGAGGAGAGCTACTGTTGCAGCTAGCAGATTTCATTTTGGCTTGGACTATCTCTTGGTTATGGTTTGGACTATCTGATCATCTATTGTTTGGTGCGCTATCCTTGGAGAAAGGTGCACCACCCTTTGTTTGGCTATCTAGCCTAGGGTTTGCTTCAGGAATGATTCTCTGTCAAGTTTAAGGTGCTTGGAGGGTGGCTTCGGCCTATGGTTGGGTGACAATAGTGATATTGTCTATGGTTAAATGAGCACATCCATCATATTCTAACAGGTTATGGGCTCACACCTCCTTCATTCAGTCTAACCACTGGAAGGGAGTATAGCCATAAGGATACTAAGCTCGTTGAAGAACTGTCGCTAGGGTTTCTAGCAGGAGCAGTCACCAAAGCACTGTCACAAGGGTTACTAGCAGGTGCAGTTGCAGAAACCCTAATCCTCTCGTTGAGGCACCTTAAGTGAAGGGATTGACCTAATTTTTAGATATACTAGTGCACCCTAGCCTAATGTATATCCTGGTACTCTCAGCAAGCTAAGACGTCAAGTTTGAGTTTTTGGTCAAATCTAGGGTTGACCAAGTCAAAGAAGCCATGACTTACTCTATGAAGTCAGAAAACAAGTTAGATGGAGCTTCTAACTTTAGAGCATGGAAGACAAGGATTGACCTCATCCTTTCCAAGAATAAACTGTTGGATATCGTGAAAGGAAAGATCGTGGAACCAGAGTTTGAAGAAGGAAAAGAGAAGGAACTGCAAAACATTGCAATTATGGAGAAGTTCAAAGAAGGTGAGATCAATTCCATGAGTATCATAGTGGACTCTATAAAATACCACTTGATACCCTACATATCCCATCTTAACTCATCGAAGAAGATGTATGATGCCCTAACAAAACTCTTCTCAGTCAGAAACATTGGACAAGTAATGAGTCTGAAGAATGAGCTCCATGACATGAATATGAATGATGATGACAACATAACACCATACTTTGTGAGAATCTCTCAGTTAATAGATCAACTACAAGCTATTGAAGAGATCATCTCAGAGAAGGAACTGGTAAATATAGTACTCAATGGTCTTCCCAAGACATGGGATGCGTTTGCCGCAAGCATGAACACAAGGAAGGAGTATCCTACATTCGAAGAACTTTGGACTTGCTGTGCACAAGAAGAATCAAGGATTAGTGCAAAAAAAAAACCTCAAAAGAAATACGATGATCAAGCCTTCACAAAAAAGTTCAAGCATTTCAGGAATAAAAATAAGTTTGGCTCTAGAAAGAAACCAAATCAAGAGAAAGATATGTCAAGAATACAATGCTTCAATTGTCGAAAGTATGGTCACTAAAAGAATCATTGTCCCGATTTAAAGAAAAGTAAGGAAACACATGAAGCATTAGTTTCCAAAGAAAGGGAACCCTCAAAGAAATCCGAGCAGGCCAAAACAAACTTCTTCTTCTAAGACAAGGTAACAATACTCTTCATAGTTCTTGTATATACCATATTTCTGTACATATCTTGCATATCCATTTCTTAGAAGATAACATGTTCAAAGAGAAACTATACCTATGTAAGAACAACAAGATAAGGATTGCTATCACAAATGACTACAAGTCAGCCAATCCACATGAAAGGATGAAGTACATCGACAACCCCTGGTAACAATTCATGTGGAAGCTATTACATAAGTAATAGCTATAAGATAAGTCGAAATCAGAATCAATCTTGAAGAAACCTAGAAGAAGACAGAAAGAAGTCAGCAATTAAGAGGAAATTGGAGAAAGACTTATGACACCTTGCAGAAGGCAATAAGGATGCAGACGGAAGTGTGGATTATGTTAGATGGAGGGAGTTGATTATATACTTCCAAAAGAAACATGCACTCATACATGAAGCAAGGATTAGGATGGAGCTAATCCTATGATCCATTGAAGATGATGAAGTATATATCCATGGTAGCAGCCATGAAAAGCAGTACGTGTTCAGTTTGACTTTAGAAGAAGCCTTCTTCGAAAAGAATCCTTAAAGTATCCCTGGTTGTTCATACACATCCATGATCCTATGATGAAAGGAAGAAGTTGGAATCTTCAGAGCATGGAATCTATAGAAAACTCCATGGACCCAAGAGCTAAAGAGAAACATGAGAAAGAACATGAAGATTCAAAGAAAGAAAGAGAAGCCAGAACAACTAGTCATTGTATCGAGAATCACAAGATTACCAGCCGGATATGAACTCACTTAAATCAATCAAGCAGAGGAACTGAAAGTTGTGATGAAGAACAGTGTATGGAAGACTTATGAATGAAATCATTGCGAGATCCAGAACTAGAGTATCTCCCAGATGGAGGGAGAAGACTATGATGATTTCTTGTTCCAGTAAACCAGACATACCTCTACATGAGCCATTATATCATCTGCAACATCCATGGGTTGGAGTTTACATCAGATGGATGAAAAGTATCTTCTCCTAGACAAATAACATATGTAGAACAACCTCAAGGCTTTTAGGTATACCAGGAAGAGACTCTTGTATGGAAATGGAAGAAGGTCTTGTATGGATTCAAACAATTTGGTGCAGAGCCTCCAATGCACAGCAGAAGCATGGTGAAAAACTTTCTATAACAAAGATATTGTATCATAATGGTTACTCAGAAGCTCATGATGATGGATTGCTAATCCATGACAAACCCTCATGATGGCAGAAGAAGTACCACTTGGATATGTTCCAGTTTGACCCTTGCCATGATGTTATGAGCTTGTAAGAAACAAAAGATGAATCCAACAATGATATACTACATTTATCAAAGCTATATGAAGCCTTCAGAGAATACCAGTGTTCCAAAAAGACCGAAGAAAATTGAGATCAAGCATTACACTCTTCGTGATGAAGTCCAGAAAATAGAAAGTGGTTCTTAAACATATATCTCCACAGATGAGCAGACAAGAAGACATTTTCATAAAACCTCTGTCCAAGATAAAAGAGTTTGTGTACTCAAGCTGGAGCTCGTGGAGACAACTTCCTTACTGAAAAAGGAAGAGATGAATTCCAGGTTGGGAGGGAGCATTGATGTGTTATTGATTTATGGAAAGTCATTTTCCATTTCAAAAAATGGTCCAGGATGACCAGTTCCTTTCGAGTTCGGAAAGTGGTTTGAGATTTCTGATGGATAGGCATTTTCTAGTTCGGAAAATGGTCCAGATCGAACGGTCATTTTCATAATGAAAATGGTTCGATGGATTGCTGATGTACCATAGACAACGATTTCCCATTGTGGTTAACATGGGGAATGGTCTAGGAAAGTCTCTCTTCTTGAGGGTTACTCAAGAAGACTGGTCCGCCTCGCCGGACAATCATTCTTTCGAAGTTCACAGTTGTGAGCAGTTTCAAAGAATGGTCTGTTTTGGAGGTTGGTGCAGGACAATCATTTCCTTTGGAAATGGTTCGGACAGTCATTCCCTAGGGAAGATTCATTCTCTCCAAGTTGCACTTTGTTTAGTGTTGTAGGAATGACCCAGATAGGTGAATGGTCCAGGTTTAGAAATCAGGGACAGACATTCCCTAGGGCATACTCATTCACTCTAGGTTGCACTTTGTTTAGTGTCAGAGGAATGGCCCAGGACAGGGAATGGTCCAGGCTCAGAAACCGAGACAATTATTCTTCCTTGCTTGAGAAGAATAGTCCAAATAGCTCATCATTGATGTTTTTACTTTCTAAGGGAAGATGCTCTTCCAGATCTCACAGATGTGAGTGGAAGAATGACCCAGATAATTTAGTTTATATCATAACAATTTTTTCTATGCAGGTTGATATCAGATGATTGTTATGGAGATTGTATGTCTCTAGACAGTAGATGTATGATACTGTGGTGGATGCGTTCCATTGATTGTGACTATATGTCACAGATAGGGTATTTGTGTGCTACTCGATGTGGTAGTATACCACTGGATTGTAGTTATGTACTACTATGGATAGACACAGTTGTGTTTTATTGAACTATATTGTTCCGATTTCCTTGAAGACTATAAAGAGTGTTGGAAATGATTATCAGCTAGATGGATGATCAATGGACAGAGATTTCCTAGACAAAAAATGGTTCAGGATATTTATTCTTCTAGGACATATGTTCAGATCAGAAGAATGGCTCTTATATCACTTTTTGGAGTGAGTGATTTATCTAGCATCATGTCTGATTACTCAGATGGAGTATTGTTTCAAGAAATGATGCAATTGATGACATTGATAGTGATGATGGTGCTCATGAACTAATCATAAGATAATCTATATGACTATGTTGATGCTAACGGGTAAATGGTATGTTTGTGCTCAAGACCATTACCTGTAATACCTCCCTAGCTAGGAGGGAGTGTTGATATTATGGTAGCCGCGGGAGGTATTTACCTCCACGTGTAAACCTGATGAGAATATAATATTTCAGAAAGCAAGAAAAAACCCTAATTGATTGGTTAATAACCCTAGAAGACAAGCCGGCTCAAGGAAATGAATTGTATTAGGTTATTAGTATGCAAGAGAAGAAGTCGACTAAAGGAAATAATATAAACTAAAGAATTAGTACCCAAAATGAGAAGTCGGCCCAGGCAGTCTGCCAAATTTAGTATAAATACAGGAGGCTAGTCTTCATTATGGCCAATATTCTCAGAACTATAGAGCTCACTTGTGCTCACTGCAGTTAGCTAGTTTGTGCACAAGTCTGGAGGAGAGCTGTCATTGCAGCTGCTGCAGCTAGCAGATTTCATTTTGGCTTGGACTATCTCTTGGTTATGGTTTGGACTATTTCATCAGCTCTTGTTTGGTGTGCTATCCTTGGAGAAAGGTGTGCTACCCTTTGTTTGTCTATCTAGCCTAGGGTTTGCTTCTGAAATGATTCTCTGTCAAGGTTAAGGTGCTCAGAGGGTGGATTTGGCTTATGGTTGGGTGACAATAGTGATATTTTCTATGGTTAAACGAGCACATCCATCATATTCTAACAACACCTATATGAGTTTCACATTATCTCTTCTGAGCTCGCGAGTCGAAACAGACTCTGTCAACACACACCTTGCGGACCCTATGAAAACTTGCACTTGCTCATAGAAGACAAACAATTGAAACTTATCTAAAAATTCATAGATTCATACATTTGACCATGTAAATGCATTCATAAACACAAGAACAAGAAATAATAGAGAATTGCAAATAAAAAGACAATCTACCATTCATTCATTCGGATAGACATGACAACACTATGCATTTGGGATAATGATCCTTTGTTATATTCATTCAACTGAACTATACATATGTTCATATACTGCTCCTCGATAGCTCTCAACTCTCAGCTACAATGGCAACAAATCTCAGTAACTACAGTGCCAACAACAACAATTTTCAGCAACCTGACAACAACAACTCTCAACAGCCTCTTCTGGGCAACAATACAAAGCCTTATACAAGAGGGACTCTTCGAGTTCTTCCCTCCAGCTATTCTAGAGTTATCCTATCTAATTAAAAGCTATCAACTAGTAGAATTTATTACAATAAATATCTATGACAGACAGATAAGATCAAACACATTGAATCTGTACTACACTCAGCTTCATTAAAAGAAAATACATTCTTCGATGTCTTCATGAAATCATCCAGCTCCATAGCATTAAATATTTTCTTTAATTACAACTCCTTCAAAATATTTGCGTGAAACACCTTCAAAATTTAAAATTCTTCAAAATGTGCGCTAGTGCACCTAGCTGTCCTCCACTCGTGCTTTGCTGGCGATGCTCCTACATCATACTCCTCTGGCTGAAAAATTCATGGAATCCTGTCCATGAGATTCTACATTGACCTTCCATGCTTTTGGATGTCCACTTTGCTTACCCAACTGGCATCTTATATTGGGCGTCCTTTCCATTTTACCAAATACTCAAAATATGTTTTCCTTATAGTCTTCTTACTAATTCATCGTGTTATCACTCTAGGAAACTCTCCTAAGCTGTAAGTCAGAGATGCCTGGTAACTTAATCTTTTGGTAACTGTTTTCTCAATAATAAGTGTGGGTTTGGATCAATTCGGAGGACTGAATCATTTCTCACTCAAAACATGCATGAACACATTTAGATGGACAAGTCTTGCAACCACAAATGTTCAGAGAGTTTACAAATAAAGGGATGTATGGAGAAATAACTATTATATCAACAAAATCACATATAAAGCATATATGAATGGCCAATTACAATAATCACAGGAATACTTGCAAAGTTTAACTTATGAATGCAATGATAAGATGATAGTTATCGGGCATAAACAAGCATAACAACATGAATATAATATCCAGGTGCAAGTACATAATAGATAAGAAGATGAAATATGAACAAGTTATGGCAAAAGAAGCTTGTATTACTTAATATGAAAATGAGAACTTTGAGTACATAATATGAAAAAAGTCTCCAAAGTTGAACCTTCAGTCTCAAGGACTGAATTCTCCCCTTTTACCTTGTAATTCAATGGGATTAAATAGCCTTTTACAACCTAAGTGAGATCCTCCAAAATTGGATCGAATGAACACTTGTTAGATCAAAACTATTTACAGATGAGATTCTATTAAAAGGATAAGTAATCTTCATTAATTCTAAGTCTTCTATAAGAGCTTCTTGAGGATGAAATCATTGTTTAAAATGTTCAACCTGCCACATAAGTCATGAGTCATCATATTATAATCTAGAAGAATTTGACTTGATCTAAAATTCTACCACCTGCTGATGAGTCACCTGTTGATGAGTTTGATCCAATTTTCTCGTTCTTCAACCGAATGAGAGTTCAAATTTATCTTTAAAACTTTCCTCACAATCTACAAAAGACTTTTATCTTCTGTATTTTAGAATTGATATGGACCTGGAAATCTCCTTGAGAGATCTGGCTACAAGAAAATCTGGTCTGGGCAAATAGACTAGCATTCTGTATGTGTCTATGCTTTCTGCAACTTATATGCATGAAACATAATAGAGTAAGCTGCCAAAAGTCAGAGCTTTCAACAGTTAACAATTTTCTTTTTGGACTCAGTTAAGCGCCGAAACTGCGGGTCTTCGAAACATGTTCTATCTCCTGCAATAGACATGCTCAGCCAAGTCATGGCATTGACTGCAAATAGTCAGTAAGTCTGTGAAACCCTTGTGTTCATCAGTGAGCCTTTAGATCTCTTCACGTTCCCTTCTTGCATAAAATATCCTCAGCTTCTAGATCCGTGGGATGATTGGTTTCCTCTGTTATAAATTTGGCCTTTACTTCACTAACATTATCCCTATTAAGAACACCACCTAAAGTAGCAGGGATGAGCACATCATGATCTTCAAGAAATAGAGTTTTTGGATCAAGTGAATCTGCTCCCTCAAATCCTTTAACAACACCTTTTATCTTTGTGTGTTTCATTAAAGTTGGAATGTCAAGGCCATTTAATGTTCTTTATAGATCCTGAAATATCTCACTGCAATGACTTTTCCATTCTTTTGATGGATGAGTTCAGATGCCTAGGAACCAACATTTCTAAAACCCTAGATTACAAAATCCCAAGTCCATTCCCACTATCAAAACCAACACTATTTTAAATGTTGCACCAAACTCTTTACCTGTAGCTTTCATCATTTTATCTTTCATGAATACCAAGACATCCCCTGGATTTTTCCATCCAATGATGAGTTTTCTCCTTTCTATTGCTAGTGGGCAATTTTGTATCATAAGCATGCAGAACCACAAAACTATCCACAGTTTTTTATATTACCCATGAAACTTTTCATTGATAAGCATCCACTGTAAACTCTTAGATAAAGATAATTCACAATGTAAAAATGATGACTGCACTTGAGCTTGTAATGGAACGCTGACCACCATCGATGGCAAGTTCAAGACAGACTGAACGCTGAGTATGAGATCCCTGTAACAATAACGTATCATCCACCCTTTCTGCTCCAGCCATACTTGCGCTTTCCATTGAGGAACTTATAAAATCCAAATTTGGTGCAAGACTCCGATCTCTACACACAATTTGGGTATTGAAATCAGCTCTGTATGATCTCTGGGCACCTGGTGTTATCAATAGGGCACCTTAAAAAACTACTCTATCTCTATATATGGTTTTGACAACATTTGGCATATTGATATGACACAACTTTCCTCATTTGTAGAGTTGGCATTGTAAATGCATGTGTTGTCGATGAGATATGGCGAGAGGGTTCCATCCCATGGATTCCTTCTTCATATGACTTGGACCTGGTGCTTGGGCGCTCCTTGTTGGGATGTTGTATATGTTGTTTTCTTTGCCACGACGTCCAAAATAAATATGGATCCAGCTCCTGTGCTATATGCCTGAAGCAATTTCTTTAATTATCAATTATAGTTGCGTCTCAACATGAGGAACCTTAGAACCCCTGACCTGTCCAATTTCAAAATTTGAGCAATCTTCAATCCAGGGCACCTACGAGTGCATCTGTCACCCGTCTTCAATTGTGTTTTAATATTTTAAATTCTGCTCATCATCACAAACATCAGGATTTTGAAGATTGTGTCCTTTATATTTTCCAATGCTTATATTGCATATTCGATGATACAAGTGAATGGAATCGGGTTGGGCACTTGCGTGGCTTTGGTGACTTGGCATGAAGACTTTGCATGACCTATTGTTTGAATTCTCTATAGTTTGAACTTATGGCTCAACCGATGGCTTATCATGAAACATGTTTGACACTTGCGATCAATCTCTTGGCCCCTGAATCATCATTAGGACCATAACTCAATCTCTACTGCAATGCTTTGATTTTGACAATCTGTCAATGAATAACTTAAACTCTGCAACTTGGCGCAAATTCCTCTGTGGCTCCTCTTCATAGCTAGATATTTTCAAACATGTCAATCCTTGAACAACTAATGTTGCATTCACCATTGAACAACTGCGCCTTCTTTGACACTTGTATCATCGATTTGGTTGGGTGCAAGACACCAGTGATATTAGGTACTTGACAGAGGTAAATGGAATTCTGAAGCTGGGCACTAGGTTTGAT
Source organism: Picea engelmannii (assembly GCA_009831015.1). Classification (NCBI taxonomy): domain Eukaryota; kingdom Viridiplantae; phylum Streptophyta; class Pinopsida; order Pinales; family Pinaceae; genus Picea; species Picea engelmannii. The sequence continues at coordinate 110,178 of ML794344.1, read as the reverse complement.
ATGGGGCGTCGACCTGTCTTGAGTTAAGGTTTGACTCGTGGCTTAATCCATGGCTTTGACTCGTGGCTAGGTGCGCTAGACTTTGGTCCATGCACTAGATTTGATAATAGGATTAGACTTAGGATAGAGTATAATATAACCTAGGGTTAAGCCACTTAAAGCACACATCACTTCTTATTTTATTTGGTAACAATAACAGTTGCAAATCTAAAGAGGGATAAAAATAGGATTTAAGAAATATCAACAATGTGGTTGTGAAATGCAGGTTAATGACAATGTCACAAGGGTATTTTTTGTCGCTAACACATCGATCTATGATATGCTCCATCTGCGGATTTTCTACTACATGCATTTGTTTTTTCCATTGGATCTCCTTCTTCTCCTTGGGTCCTGTAGCTTCATCTTCCCTATAAGGCTGCAAGTCTACAATGTTGAATATGGGCGATATACCCACATCTCCTGGCAGATCTATTTCATAAGCATTTTCAGCAAATTTTATTAGGATTTTACATGGTCCTATCTTCTTCATATTTAGTTTATTATAACTTCCTCTTGGGAACCTCTCCTTCCTAAGATGTGCTAGAACTTGATCTCCAACTTCAAATTGAAATTTCCTCCTATGTTTATCAACTCTGTGTTTATATTCATTGTTGCTCCTCCTCAACTGCTCTTTGATCTGATTATGAAGCTCCTGCATTTTTCAGGTGAAGTCTTCAACTCTAGTGCTTCTAAATTTATTCTGCTCTAGATCTCTTAACTCTGACACTCCCCTTAGATTCATTCCATGTACTATCTGAAATGGACTCTTTCCGGTACTCCTATTCACTAATTTATTATATGCAAACTCTGTTTGTGCTAGAATATAATCCCACTGGATATGATGTTCAATGACCAAAATTCTCAACAAATCTCCTAAATTCGGTTCACCACCTCAGTCTATCCATCCGTTTGTGGGTGATATGCATAACTAAAGGATAGTTCTATTCCCAATTTCTTCCACAATGTTCTCCAGAAATGACCAACAAATTTGGTATCCCTTTCTGAAACAATACTCCTGGGAAATCCATGGAGTCTTACAAATTCCTTGAAAAACAAGTTAGCAACGTGCATTGCATCATTTGTCTTCTGCCATGGGATAAAGTGTGCCATCTTTGAAAATACGTCAACTAACACAGATATGGAATCACTTCCTCTTTGAGTTCTTGGCGATCCCAACACAATTCATGCTTATTGCATCCCAAGGCCTCTCTGGAATAGGCAACGGTTGATACAACCCAATATTCTGCTTCTTTCCCTTTGAATGTAGGAAAATCTTACATATATTCACAAACTTCTTCAAGTCTTCCCTCATACTTGGCCAATAATACGAACTGTTCAACTATGCAAATGTTTTTTCATGGCCGAAATGTCCAGCTATACCCCCACTATGCTTTTCCTTCAACAAATTCTCCCCATCGAACACTTTGGTATGCACAATTGACACCCTTTGAACAACAACCCATCCTGAATCAGATATTTGGCCCACTAGCTTCTGTCTCTGATCACATGATTCACACATGCTTCCTTGAAATATGGATTATCATGATACATTTCCTTAAGGTGTTCAAACCCCAAGGTCTTCACTTGAAATTCCTACAGAATTAGACATCTCCTACTCATTGCATCAACAACCTTGTTAGCATTACCAACAATATGTTTAACGACAAATGTGAAATTTTTCATAAACTCTATCCACTTGGCATGTCTCTAGTTTAACTTCTCTTGTTTGGTTATGAATTGTAAAGCCTGATTATCGCTATACAAAACAAAATCTTTAGGAACGAGATAGTGCCTCCATTTCTTCAAGGCTTGAATTATGGCATAGAATTCCTTATCATATGTGGATTATTTTCTCTTAGTATCATTCAGATTCTCACTGAAATATGCAACATGTCTATTATATTGGCTCAAGACTGCTCCAATTGCAACTCCACTCACATTACATCTCACCTGAAATGTCTTCCCGAAATCTGGCAAAACCAAAATTGGTTGTTCTGTTATCTTCTCCTTCAATATATTAAAGCCCTTCTCAGCCTCTTCTATCCATTTGAAAGACTTATGTCTTTTCTTCACTATATCCATCATTTGTGCACCGATTTCACTGAAATTGCCGATGAACTTTCGATAGAAACTCACTAATCCATGGAAGCTTCTCGCCTCAAATATACTCATTGGTGATGACCATTCTCTGATTTCTTTCACCTTTTCGGGATCCATCTTCAATTCATTCGAAGATATCACAAAACCCAAATAAATGAGTTACATCTTCATTAAAGAGGATTTCTTTAAATTTATCAATAGCTTCTCCCACTGCAACCTCCTCATCACTATTGTTAAGTGCCTCAAGTGCTCTTCTTCAGTTTTATTGAAGACCAATATATCATCCAGATATACGATCACAAACTTACCAAGGAAATCCTTCAACACTTCATTCATCAACCTCATAAAAGTACTCGGGGAATTTTTTAAGCCAAACGACATAACAAGCCATTCATAAAATCTCTCATTTGTCTTGAAGGTTGTTTTCTACTCATCACCTTCTCTTATCCTTATCTGGTGATATCCACTTTTCAAATATATATTTGAAAAATAGTTCGCTCCACTTAAAAAATCCATTAAGTCATCCATCCTTGGCAATGGAAATCTGTACCTAATGGTGATCTTGTTTATGGCCCTTGATTTTGTACACATTCTCCATCCTCCATCCTTCTTCGGACTCAACACAATTGGTACTCCGCATGGACTCAATCTTTCTTTGACCAAACCTTTGTCTAGAAAGTCTTGAACTTGTCTCTTTACCTCCTCATTATCTTGAGGTGTCAGTCTATACATTGATTTGTTTGGTAGGCTTGCTCCTAGTATCAAGTAAATGTGATGGTTGATACTTATGATATGTGGAAATGAGATTGGCAACTCATCCACTACTATGTCAGCAAAATTTTCCAACAACTCCTAAATTTCCTCAGGAAGATCCTCCATAGAAGTACTTGTAAGGATAATTTTCGTCTTCCTCACCACAACAAACTGCATCTCCTTTTCCTTCTTAAATTCACTTAGAAGTTCATTCCCACTCATGAGAAGTATGCTCATGTTGGCTTCTTCCTTCACTTGCTTTTCCTCAATTGACAACAACATATGTGTCCTACCCTTCTTCCCCAAGGTATAAGTATTTATCCTCCCATCGTGAATGACATTCCCTTCGTACTCCCATGGTCTTCCCAAAAAAAAATGACATACATCCATGGGAATCACATCACACAGAATCTCATCTCTATATCCTTCTATTTTAAATTCAACCAGGCATTGTTTAGTTACGGTTACCTGATGACCTTTATGCAACCATGAGACTTTATACGACATCGGATGCATAGTCATCTATATCTCCAATTTCTCCACCATCTCTATAGATACTAAATTATTAGTGCTCCCACTGTCAATTATCACCTTGCATACTCTCTCTTTAGTCTTGCAAGATGTCCTGAAAAAATTGTTCCTCTGTAATGCCTTTTCAACCTCTGGCCCTGTCTTTAAGATAACTTTCTTCATCATCAAAGATCTCCCATCTTCTGTGCCTTTTGCTTCAACATCTCACTTCTGCGCTTCCAAAATGTGAGCTTCATAACCTTCTTTATTTCTCTCGAGACATTCCCAAGACATGTGTCCTACCTTTCCACATGCATAACACTTTACTTCACCTCCTATGCCTCTTCCTCTTCCTCTAGGAAAAGAGTTTCTACCACCACTCTATCTTCCTCGGGAACTTCCTCCTCTCTCAGAGTGACTATGTGGCTTCTCTGTCTCACCTTTGGGCTTATATTCCTTGTCATGGGCAACTCCTTTGCCTCTGTTTAAACTCCTAACTTTGTTTTGTTGACTCTACCTTCTGGCCAACTTCTCCTCTAATTTCAGTGCAATATAGTACGCATCCTCCACTATCCTCACTGTCATCGTGTTGATTTCATCCTGGATTTCATATCTCAAGCCGGTTATGTATCTGGAAACTTTTTCCTCATCTCTCTGTCTTTGTCCATTCCTGATGTTCAGTCGGTAGAACTCCTCTGTCTACTCCTTCACAATCATTCCTTTCTGTCTCAGGTTCTGCATTATCCTTAACAAATTTATCTAGTAGTCCTTGGGTATGAATTTGGCCTTTAGCTTGGATACCATTCAATCCCAACTCTTGATCTTTTGTTTTCCCTATATTCTCCTATCAGCCTTCAGTTCATGCCATGACAATGTTGCATGTCCCTTCAACCTGGTGACAACATGTTTCACCTTTTTATCCTCATCGACATCTTCATAGTCGAAATACTTGTCCATTGCTCATATCCAATCAAGCAATTCTTCGACGTCCAAATTACCTTCATACATTGGGATGTATATCTTTTCTCTAGCTCCCAACTTGACAACCGCTTTCAGCAAGCTCTCTTCTGCAACATTATCTGCTACAACTTCTTCAACTTCCACTTCTTTATTGTCTGCATCACTGACATCTCCAACATAATGTGCTCTTCTTTGCGCTGTTTCCATGGCATCTATCCTTGCTCTAAGTTCTCGCATCTCCCTTTCCATATATCTATTTTCTACGGTTGGCTATGCACATCTCCTCGATGACATTGTGTTGATGTATCTGGTGCCACTCGATGATATCATCCTACTTCTTCATCTCCTTTGTCTTACCTGAAAATAGATTCAGGCTTTGATACCACTTGACGACACAACCCCATTCTCTCCTAGGGATTCTGTGATCTCCTAGTCTCGGATCTTCAAACTCCTGGAACCGAATTGGTTCTTTGAGCCTTCAACAAACCATGAAAAAGTGATACATTGACAGGTGCCCTTGATTTCGCCTGCAAGTTGGGACTACTTGCGACTCCGCTCCCTGGCACTTGGCAACACCAATTCGTGAGTAATATCTTCGCACTAGAATCTTTCTCCTCTATGACCACAGGATATGTCCTTGGGTCAATCCCTTCACCACTTCAGCCTTCGACAATATTGCAACCTCCTCCTTTGTTTCCTCCTGAAACACCTTTCTCTGAATCCATAGACCTTTGCCATGTGTCTCCCTGGATCTGATGTTCCAACTGTACTTTAGGCCTCGCAACTTCATGAATATTTCACTCACTCCACACCCCACTCCTCCAGACCTCTAACTCTCGGATTCTCTAATCCGCTTCCACATATCTCCTGGTAGCCAATGATTAAGATTTTCCTCGCGACTTCGGCAATCCTGCTCCTCAACACTTCGAAACTCTCCAAACTCTGAAATTTTGAAACACCTCACGACTAATTCCCCATACAACTCTCCCCAAATCTGATTCTAGGAAACCTCAAAGGAATCCTCTCTTTGAATATTTCTCACCGTTCTTCATCTCGAGCTTATTCTTCCTCAAAAAATTTCTTCCTTTGAATACCCTGTTTGACACTTAGTCGAATTTCAGCCTGTGCACGCCTTGCAACAGGTCTTCCTCTACAATCTAGCCTCTTTGTGGACAAATTACGCTACTCCTCCTAAGATTCTGAGTCAAAAGACTCTGTCACGCACTCCTTGCAGAAAATATTCCTTCAAGATATCTCTCCAAAAATTTGAAAGCCAAAAGGGGTTTTGTCACGCACACCTTGTAGACATTATGCACTCCTTGCACCTATATAAGTTTCACGTTATCTCTTCTGAGTTTGCGAGTCAAAAAAGACTCTGTCAATGCACCCCTTGCGGACACTATGCACACTTGCACTTTCTCATAGAAGACAAACAATTGAAACTTATTTAAAGATTCATAGATTCATACATTTGACCATGTAAATGCATTCATAAACACAAGAACAAGAAATAACAAAGAATTGCAAATAAATAGACAGTCTACGATTCATTCATTCAGATAGACACAACAACACCATGCATTTGGGATAATGCTCCTCTATTATATTCATTCAACTGAAATATACATATGTTCATATACTGCTCCTCGGTAGCTCTCGACTCTCAACTACAATGGAAACAACTCTCAATAATTAGAGTGCCAACAACAACAATTTTCAACAGCCTAACAACAACAAATCTCAGCAGCCTCTTTTGGGAAACAATACAAAGCCTTATACAAGAGGGGCTATTCGATCTCTTCCCTCCAACTATTCTAGAGATATATTATCGAATTTAAAGCTATCAACTACTAGAATTTATTACAATAAATATCTGTGATAGATAGATAAGATTGAACACATCGAATCTGTACTGCACTCAGCTTCATTAAAAGAAAATACATTCTTCTATGTCTTCATGAAATCATCCAGATCCATAGCATTAAAGATGTTCTTTAATTACAACTCCTTCAAAAGATTTCCGTGATACGCCTTCTTCAAAATTTAAAATTCTTCAAAATCCATGCTAGTGCACCTAGCTGTCCTCCACTCATGCTTTGTTGGTGATGCTCCTGCATCATATGGTCTCAAAGCAGGTTTCAAAGACTTGGAGAAAAATTACATGGTAAACACTTGAAACCAGTACTGAAACAGTGGACAAGCATTGCTACTAGACCTACATAGAAGCATAGGACCATCAATGATGGGGAACCACAGTGAAGGAGATGACAGGGAAGACCAGGAGGTTAGATTGGCTTGACTGGAGCAAGGCATTGCTACAATGATAGAGTTCATGACACATATTCTACTAATGAAGGGTAAGGAAGCACACTCAACAAAGATTGAGCATGAAGAACACAAGGATGGTCTAGAAGGTTCCAAAGCAGAGATACTTGGAAACTCATGTAATGACAATGGATTTTCTTCATCTTCCAGTGTTCCTTTCAAAGTTGAAGCGAAGGTTGAAATACCCATGTTTGATGGACAAACTAATGCTAAAGTATTGGATATTTGGTTGAAAAAATTGGAGGTTTAATTTGGTCTTTAGAAAATACACAAAACACGGTAGATCTCCTTTGCCTGCTTGAATATGACCATACATGCTTTGCTATGGTGGGAGATTTATGTAGATGCCCTAAAGATAGGAAATAAGGCCATGGTGATTAAATGGGAGGACTTCAACACATTTTGAAGTCACAATTCTATCCCATAGGTTACGAAGAGGAGAAACACATGAAGTGGTAGTACCTTCGGCAAGAACAAGGACAAGGAGTGCAAGAATACACTTCTAAGTTAAAGAGGAAAGCCATTCAGTTGGGTATCTCTCTGGAACAACAAAGAGTGGTGATGAAGTACCTTGGAGGAATTTTCAACCATATATGAAGACAATTGCAACTTCATGGCGTGAAAAGCATAAATGTGGAAAGTAAGAAGGATTTTTGCATTGAGTTCGACTCCAAGAAAGGACAACAACACATGGGCCAAGAAGAAACCAACAAGAAAAGAGATAAGGAGATGGCAGTCACAATTAAGAAAAGGAGGGATCCTAATAGGAATTGCAAACATTGATATGTAGATGGATAGACAGAAGAGAAGTGTTGGAAATTTCATTCAGAATTCCATACAAAGTGGCTATAAGTACAAGGGGAAATTAAAGGTAGCTACCGAGACAAAAGAAGAAGTGGTAGAAACAACCTATGATATGGATGAAGTCGTATTGGCACCACAAAGGTGAGTGGAGATAAACATATGCTATTCTGAATCAAAGTTCAAGTGAAGAATCGAAAGGTAAATGCCTTGCTAGATAGTGGTTCTCAATGTAATTTGATGAGCTTGGTCTAGAAACCCACAATCTAATGTAGCCAAATTCACTAGTATGGTTGCAAGGGAAAACTGTCATGAGAAACACTCAGAGATGTAAGATCAATTTTGTCATTAGTGTTGGCTATATTATGAGGTAGATTGAGAAGTTGCATCATTAGACACATGTAGAGAGCTATGACGATTGGCCTTCGAAAGGAATCCCATTAAAACAATGAGGGTTGTAGTGAATAAAGGGAGAGATGAAGGAGAATTGGGGAGAATAGTGGCATAAGTGAAATATCAAAGAGGGAAACCTGTGTGAAGTTTGGTGAACGAAGGAGTTATTGAGCTTGTCTACACTGAGAAAAGGTGTCTCTGAGCCATGGCCATCTGCAACTTGTATTGTTGGTTAGTAACAATACACAAACGATGTGTGTATCTCACCCCGTTGTAATTATCTCCTGAACTTAATAGAAAAATATCCGTTAAATGTGAAATTTGTATGTAGTTTTTTTCAATTTTGTGACTTTGCATATATATGGAGTTCTGATTTGAGTTGGATTGATTTCTGGAATGGTGTGGCACATTGTGAATTTATTTCTAATTAATGGGAACACCATCCCATAGAATTTTTTTCATTGGATCGCCTCGGTTTATAGTTTATGATTTCCCATTTAAATCATGATGTGCTTGGGTTTTCAACCTTGCAAAGAAAAATGTGTATCGGTTTCTTTTTCAATTAAACCGATAAAGATTGAATTTTTTTTATATTTGAAAATGAAAAATGTTGGTAGTTGCTCACGAATTCTCACAATGTTGATATGATGACACGAAGTGGATCTTGACAAATGCTTGTAAATTTTGTAAATAAACATGTTTTATTTTATTTTGTTTTATTTTGTCTTTTTGCACAATGGGAAGGTGAAATGAACAACTATGATGATTTTCCTTCCAAAGGAAACCCGTTAAAACAATGAGGATTGTAGTGAAGAAAGGGGGAGATGAAGGAGAATTTGGGAGAATTGTGGCATAAATGAAAGCTCAAAGAGGGAAACCTACTTGAAGTTTGGTGGATGAAGGAGTTATTGAGCCTGTCTAAAATAGCGAATGTGTCTCTGAGCCATTTCCATCTGCAACTTGTATTGTCAGTGAGTAAAAATACACAAACTTTGTGTACAAATTACCCAAGTGTAATTTTCTCCTGAGCTTAATAAAAAAATATTCATTTAAGGTGAAATTTGTATGTAGTTGTTTTCAATTTTATGACTCTACATATACATGGAGTTTTGGTTTGAGTTGGATAGATTATTAGAATGGTGTGGCACATTGTGAATGCATTTATCCTTAATGGGAAAACTGGAAAGGATAAAGTTCTGATTTTGATCCATACGCTTGATTGAATCAAAGTCAAATTCGGACTCATCTATAATCATTTACTCATTCATGTTTGGAGGTCCTATGTAAGATCAATTCATTTGTTTTGACACAAATTCCATCCCTGACAGTTCTCATTCCATTGAAAAATGATGAAAAATAAGGAAACTAAAGGAATGTCAACAGTTGGAGGTGGAATTAGGACACAAAGAGGCATTGTATTTTTGTTTTTTTGTCTACAAGAAATATTTTAGCCTTTAAAATATAGTATAGGTGTGCACTGTGAGTCTTTTGGTGGTTGTTAGATATTATTGACAATTGACAGAACATTGCCCAATTTGGAAATGTTATTTGTGGGAAAAGATGTGTAGTTTTCCTAGTGATATTTTGTTGGCCTGAGAATGAGAAAATATTTTCATAGGATTGGAGTTAAAAGTTCCCAGGAATGCTCAGTTAAAATATCAATTCAAGGGCCACTAGAATGCAAACAAGGTAAGCCAAGTAGTTAACAAGCTTGAAGGTTGAGTTCTTGAAAACCATATCAATGAGTTGAGCCTTAAAACCAATTAGCAGAAAACTAAATTGAATTCCATAAATGATATGTGTTGATGAAATAGATAGGCCATAGGCCCACCATTTACATATTAGATGGTATCAGATTAGGTTTCAAAGACTTGGAGAAAACTTGCACAGTAAACACCTGCAACCAGTACCGAAACACAAGAATTGTTTCCAAATCTACAAAGAAGAAGGGGACCATCATTGATGGGGAATCATTGTGGAGGAGATGACAGGGAAGACCTGGAGGTCAAATTGGCTCGAATGGAGCAAGGAATTGCTACATTGATAGAGTTGGTGACACAACTGCTACTAATAAAGGGTAAGGAAGCACACTCAACAAAGACTGAGAATGAAGAAAAAAAGTCTGGCCCAAATGGTTCCAAAGGAGAGACACTTGGAAACTTAGGTAATGAAAAAAAAAATTCTTCATCTTCCAGTGTTCCTTTCAAAGTTGAATTGAATCTTGAAATACCCATATTTTATGGACAAACTAATGTTGAAGTCTTGGATATCTAGTTGAAACAATTGGAAGTTTACTTTGGTCTTTAGCAAATACACAAAACATAGTAGATCTACTTTGTCCACTTGAATATGACCAAACATGCTCTGCCATGGTGGGAGATTTATGTGGATGCCGTAAGGATAGGTAAGAAGGCCATGGTGATGAAATGGGAGGAATTCAACGCATTGTTGAAGTCACAATTCTATCCCATAGGTTACGAAGAGGAGAAACTCATGAAGTGGTAGTACCTTCGGCAAGAAAAAGGACAAGGAGTGCAAGAATGCACTTCTAAGTTTAGGAGGTAGTCCATCCAGTTGGGTATCTCTCTAGAACAAAAAAGAGTGGTTATGAAGTAACTTGGAGTACTTTTCAGCCATAGTTGAAGACAATTGCAGCTTCATGGTGTGAAAATCATAGATGAGGAAATTAAGAAGGATTTTTTCATTGAGTTGGACTCCAAGAAAGGACAATGACACATGGGACAAGAAAAAACGAACAAGAAAATAGAAAATAATATGGTAGCCATAGTTGAGAAAAGGAGGGATCCTAATAAGCATTGCAAAAATTGAGATGTAGATGGATAGAAAAAATATAAGTGTTGGAAACTTCATTTGGAATTGCATCCAAAGTGGCTAACGTACAAGGGGAAATCAAAGGTACCTACCAAGACAAAAGAAGAAGTGGTAGAAAGAACCTCTGATATGGACGAAGTTATAGCTGGCACCACAAAGGTGAGTGGAGATAAACATGTGTTATTCCAAATCAAAGTTCAAGTGAAGAAATGAAAGGTAAATGTCTTGCTCGATAGTGGTTCTCAATGTAATCTAGTTTCCAAAACATTAGTTGATGAGCTTGGTCTAGAAACCCCCATTCTAGTGTGACCAAGTTCACTAGTATGGTTTCAAGGGAAAACTGTCATGAGAATCACTAAGAGATGTAAGATCAAGTTTTCCATTAGTGTTGGCTATATTATGATGTAGAGTGTGAAGTTGCATCATTAGACGCATGTAGAGTGATGTTTGGTAGCCCATACTTGTGGGAGAGGGATGCTACCTTCTATAGGAGAGAAAAACAGTATTGTTTGGTCAAGGGTCGAAAAGAATACCTCGTCAAAGCACATAGAGAGAGAGAGAGAGAGAGAGAGAGAGAGAGAGAGAGAATGGGGGTGGGGGGAAAGGGACCATAGTGATAATAGTGGAGGCCATTAAATGTAAGGTGGACTAGGTCCACTATATTATTAAATAAGGCCCACTATGATAGTTAGATAAAATAAATGTAAGAGGACTTCTTAGAAGGTTCAGCTTCTATAAGATTCATCCTCTAGAATGTTCTTAGGTGATGGTAGCACTATATAAATAGGTTCAAGAAATGTAATGGGACATGAAGAGAAATATTGTATTTGGAGTTGAAGCTCATAAGTGGAAGCCCCCTCAAAGAGACAAGTGAAAAGGAGAGGATCCCTTCCATAATATGATCCATTGTATGGTGTTTCCCTACCTCAAGAGTTTTCTTATAATAAAAGTGTGGTTTATTTTATATTTCTCTGTGGATCTATTTTGTATTCAGTATTTGTGGTGATTATATTTGTAAATCTATTTAGGTACATAACAAGTGGTATTAGAGCACTTTCCTTGGCCAAAGAAGGGAATAATTTTTTGCTCTTTTTGCAGAATTTTTTCTAGGGAAGAAAAAGAGGGTGGCACACTTCAAGTTCATATATGAAGCTTATGAGATGAATTTGGAAATTTTTTGGGGGTATTTCAATTCCTCTCATAAAAATACCAAATTTCAAAAAACAAATCAGCCGAAACAGAGTCTGGGAAGTAAAGTTATGAGCATTTTAAATTCAACTATTTTTTAGGTTTTTTCTGGAAAAAGCCGTGACTTTCTGCGGTAATTTATTTTTAAATCCTTCTTCTATTTTTTGTGTTTTATTTCATAATGAATATGAGACTACATAGTTCATAACTTTTCATAGGGTTCTCATATTTCTACCAAACCAGTGCCAATGGATAAATCATTTTAAGAGGTTTCTTTTGGTATATTATATGTGGTGTTTCCAATGGATATGCACTCTCAATTCAGGGAAATTATACACATGATTGAAGCATTCAAAGCCGATATAAAAGACCACATAGATCATTATCACAATAGTCAACGATCATTGGCTCTCCTTCAAGAGAGATATCTTATGGAAGACATCAAGAATGAATATCATCAAGAAGTGTATGTTTGGTATGATTTGGAGGATGACTGTGATGATTGGTATATGGATAGATGTCATTTTTTGAATGACAACCACTTCCATCTTTTATTTGATGACTCGACTCCACCTTGTGTAGAGAACATCGATGTGACACATCATGAGCTAGTTATGATTACCATTTTCCAACTGGCATATTCTACAAAAGTATTGTTCCTTCCAGATTCCGCTTTGACCCTTTCCCATTATGTGGATGGATATTCTTATTTGGATCCACATGATAGGTGTCAGTATTGGTAGCATCATTTTCAGTTGGTTATGGGGTGTTGGTATCTTCCGTGTGGAGTTCACATGAGAAATTGGACATGGGACCTTGGTTTACAATGACAATTGGACTACTTCAGCATGGTGGTTTCCATTTCTCAATGGGACCCTGGTTCTCTAGTCTACTTCAACACTATCATCCACACTTATCCATGGGACCTTGGTATATGGTTGTACATCAAGCATTGAGGACAATGATTTCATAAGGGGGATGGAATATTAGGTAGCTAGAGAGGTAGTGGGCGGGCCCAGAGGGCCCATCATGATAATAGTGGAGGCCATTCAATGTAAGGTGGACTAGGTCCACTATATTATTAAATAAGGCCCACTATGGTAGTTAGATGTAATAAATGGGTAGTTAGATATAATAAATGTAAGAGGACTTCTTAGAAGGTTAAGCTTCTAGAAGATTCCTCCTTTAGAATGTTATTAGGTGATGGGATCACTATATAAAGGGGTTCAAGCAATGTAATGGGACATAATGAGAAACATTGTATTTGGAGCTTAATCTCATTAGGATGAATCCCCCTCGAAGAGGCAAGTGACCAGGAGAGGATGCCTTCCATAATAGGATCCATTGTATGGTGTTTCCCTACCTCAAGGGTTTTCTTATAATAAAAGTGTGGTTTCTTTTATATTGCTCTGTGGATCTAATGTGTATTCAATATTTGTGATGATTATATTTTCACATCTACTCAGGTACATAACAAGTGGTATTAGATCACTTTCCTTGGCCAAAGAAGGGAAGATTTTTTTCTCTTTTTGCAGAATTGTTTCTAAGGAAGAAAAAAGAGGGCGATGCACTTCAGGTTCATATCTGAAGCTTTATGAGCTGAATTTGGAAAAAAAAATTGGGTATTTGAATTCCTCTCAGAAAAATACCCAATTTCAAAAAACAAATAAGCCAAAACAAAGTCCGGGAAGTAAAGTTAGGAGCACCTTAAATTCAATAGTTTTTCAAGGTTTTTCCGGAAAAAGCCACAATTTTTTGCAATAATTTATTTTTAAACCCTTGCTCTATTTTTTGGGTTTTTTTTCTTGTGATAGAGACGAGACTGCAGAGTTCATAAATTTTCATAGAGTGCTTATATTGCTACCAAATCAGTTCCATTGGATAAATCATTTTAAGTGTTTTCTTTTGGTATATTATATGTGGTGTTTCCAATGGATATGCACTCTCAACTTAGGGAAATTCTACACATGATTGAAGCATTCAAAGACGATATAGAAGACCACATAGATCATTATCAAAATAGTTAACGATCATTGACTCTCATTCAAGAGAGATATCTTATGGCAGACATCATGAATGAATATCATCAAGAAGTGTATGCTTGGTATGATTTGGAGGATGATTGTGATGATTGGTATATGGATAGTTGTCATTTCTGGGATGACATCCACTTCCATATTTTATTTGATGACTCTACTCCACCTTCTGTATAGAACATCAATGTGACACATTAGGAGATAGTTATGATTACCAATGTCCAACCTGCATATTCTATAATGGTATTGTTCCTTCCAGATTCATCTTTGACCCTTTCCCACTATGTGGATGGATATTCTTATTTGGATCCACATGATAGGTGTCAGTATTGAGAGCATCATTTTCAGTTGGTTATGGGGTGCCAGCATCTTCTATGTGGAATTCACATGAGAAATTGGACATGGGACCCTGGTTTACAATGACAGTTGGACTACTTCAACATGGTGGCTTCCATTTCTCAATGGGACCCAGGTTCTCTAGTCTACTTCAACACTATGGTCCGCACTTATCCATGGGACCCTGGTATATGGTTGTACATCAAGCATTGAGGATAAAACTTTCACAAGGTAGATGGAATGTTAGGTAGATAGAAAGGTAGTGGGGAGGGGGGGAAGGGGGGCAGAGGGCCCATAGTGATAATAGTGGAGGCCATTAAATGTAAGGTGGACTAGGTTCACTACATTATTAAATAAGACCCACTATGGTAGTTAGATATAATAAATGGGTAGTTAGATATAATAAATGCAAGAGGACTTCTTAGAAGGTTCTACTTCTAGAAGATTCCTCCTTTAGAATGTTCTTAGGTGATGGTAGCACTATATAAAGTGGTTCAAGCAATGTAATGGGGCATGAAGATAAATATTGTATTTGGATTTGTAGCTCAATAAGAGGATGCCCCCTCGAAGAGGCAAGTGAACAGGAGAGGATCCATTCCATAATATGACCCATCGTATGGTGTTTCCCTACCTCAAGGGTTTTCTTATAATAAAAATGTGGTTTCTTTTATATTGCTCTGTGGATCTATTGTGTATATTCACTTGCCTCTCTTATTCACTTGACTCTTTGAGGGGGCATCCTTCTATTGAGCTACCACTCAAATAAAATACTCTTCTTCATGTCCCATTACATTGCTTGAACCCCTTTATATAGTGCTCCCATCACCTAAGAACATTCTAGAGGAGGAATCTTCTAGAAGTAGAAATTTCTAAGAAGTCCTCTGACATTTATTATATCTAACTACCCATTTATTATATCTAACTACCATAGTGGGCCTTGTTTAATAATATAGTGGACCTAGTCCACCTTACATTGAATGGCCTCCACTGTTATCACTATGGGCCATCTGGGCCCCCCCACTACCTCTATAACTACCTAACATAGAGAGAGAGAGAGAGAGAGAGAGAGAGAGAGCATAACTCGTAGCGAAACAAGGGTAGAATAGTAGGAAACATGACACCTTTGTCAACAATGGAATGGTGGATATGTAGAGGCAAATGGAGGCCTTGTGTTTTTTTCTCCTTAATGGTCCAAATTTTGGAGACCAAAATAATTCAAATGGGGAGGTGTGATCCGAATTGGATCTTGACAAATGCTTGTAGATTTTGTAAATAAACGTGTTTTTTTATTTAATTTAATTTTGTCTTTTGGCACAATGGCAAGGTGACACGAACAACTATGATGGTTGGCCTTCCAAAGGAAATCCATTAAAACAATGAGGGTTGTAGTGAATAAAAGGAGAGATGGAGGAGAATTGGGGAGAACAGTGGCATGAATGAAATATCAAAGAGGGCAACTTGCTTGAAGTTTGGTGGACGAAGAAGTTATTGATCTTGTCTACACTGAGCGAAGGTGTCTTTGATACATGGCCATATGCAACTTGTATTGTTGTTGAGTAACAATACACAAACAATGTTTATATCTCACCAAGTTGTAATTATCTCTTCAGCTTAATAGAAAAATATTCGTTAAATGTGAAATTTGTATGTAGTTTTTTCAATTTAGTGAATTTGCATATATATGGAGTTCTGATTTGAGTTGGATTGGTTTTTGGAATGGTGTGGCACATTATGAATGCATTTCTAATTAATGGTAACTCCATCCCATATACTTCTATTAATTGTATCGCCTCAGTTTATAGTTTATGTTTTCCCCTTTAAATCATGATGCGCTTTGTTTTCCAACCTTGCAAAGAAAAAATGTGTATCGATTTCTTTTTGAATGAAGTCATGGGTTTTCCTAGTTTAAATCAGATGCTCTGTTCTGATTGTCATTTTGGAGTTGGGTTGGTCCCTATATATCTCATTTTCTCATGTACCTAGTAAGTATAAGGAGCATTTTAACTTGCTCTATTTCCTTGGTTGAATATGGTAGGGATTGATTTGTGATTTTGAGCCATACGCTTGGTTGAATTAGTGTCAAATTCAGACTCATCTACTGTCATTTACTCATCAAAATTTGGAGGTCCCATGTAAGCTCGATTCACCTATTTTGACATAGCTACCATTCCTGACAATTCTCATTCCACCAAGGAATGTTGCAAAAGAAGGAAACCAAAGTAATGCCAATAGCTGGAGGTGGAATCACGCCACAAAGAAGCACTACATTTTGATTTTTTGGCTACATGTAGAAGCTTAGCCTTTAAAATCCAGCATAGCTGCATGTTGTGAGTCTTTTGGTGGTTTTTAGATATTATTGGCAATTGATATAACATTTCCCAATTTGGAAAGGCTATTTGTGGGAAAAGACGTGTAATTTTCCTAGTGAGATTTTGTTGGCTTAAGAATGAGAAAATATTTTCACAGGTCTGGAGTTAAAAGTTCCCAGGAATGTTGAGTTAAAATATTAATTCAAGGGCCTCTAGACCACATGCAAGGTAAACCAAGTAGTTAACAATAATGAAGGTGGAGTTCTCAAAAATCATACCAATGAGTTGAGCCTTGAAACCAATGAGAAAAAAACTAAATTGAATTCCACAAAGGATCCGTGTTGACAAAATAAATAGACCATGGGCCCACTATATACGGATCAGATGATTGAACATTGAAAAGACACCTCACATCGTTTCTCACAATGCATTGCTCACAATGCTCTTGAATGCGCCTCATTCATCTGTGACTCTTCAATGTGCCTCAACCCTAACTCTATCGTTACTAGTCAATACACCTTGGTCCTCCTCACACAAGACTCACCATTGCTCACTCACACGAATCATGTTGTAGCATGATTCCAAATTCCAAATGAAGTGTATTCTTCATGACAAGATGGCTATTTCATAGATAGAAATTAGGATTTTAAAAATTGTTTTATGTGTTTTTAGAGGCTTCATGAGATTGTCACCAAAATAATGAGAAAACATGTCAAAGATGCACCAATTTGGGGCCCACAAGATTGGGAGCATGTGGGAGCTTCTTGTCAAACAAGGATCTTCTACAAGTTCCCTATATGATATTACAAAAGGAATTGCTATTCAAGTAGGGTATCGCTCTTACCGTCAAGAGATAGGCTATGTAAAGATCTCTTTCCATTGTTCTATTTTCCATATGTATGGTCATCTTAGGCATACATGCCCAAAGAAGGATGTGCTTGACAAAGAGGATGATGTTGAAGAACGTATGGAGGAAGTTGAGTAAGAGGATTACTCGAAGAAGCCACTCAATCCTTCTTTGCTTAAGGTAAGAAAAAATTTGGAGGAGCTATCTTAAGTTATTATGGATAAAATTATTCAAGATATTTCTCATGCTAAAGGTATGTCTCCTAGTGCTAAAAAAAGGCTAGTCATGGAGGGTGAGTTTGAAGAGAAAGGAGAAATAAGGGAGGAAAATGTAGGCTCAACGATCCCTACTCATAAGAAGCCTTTAATGTTTGTAGATGTGCTAATCATGAAGGATTCCCATAAGAAAAAGAAGAAATTTATTACGAAGACTCACCCTCTAGTGGATATAGACATTGTAGACAATCAAGAAGAATCTAATGAGGTGGAAATTTTTATTTATATTCAAAATGTTCCCCTAAAAGGTTTTCCCAAAATGAAGGAACCAAATGACTTTTCTCCCTATAAAAATTCCCCATCCATAAATGTAGGAGGTTGTTCATGGAAAGGAGGAAAGAATTTCCCTAAGAAGAAGTTTGTATATTCCACTGATAATATCTGTTAGGGTCCTAACCTACCTAACCCGTCAAGTAGATAATATAATATGTTTTTATATGTAATAAAGGACTTCATTACTAAATAAAGACTGTAATAATGTTAACACGTCTGATGTAAGAAAACTTACTAGAAGGCTCTGCCTCTAGAAATTTCTTCCTCTAGAATGTTCTCTAGAAGATAGAAATAATATAAATAGGGATAAAAGCCATGGAAAAGGTTGTATTGTGAATTCATTTGTACTCGATATTTTCTCTATTGGAGGTTTCCCCCTCAAAGAGTCAAGTGAAATTTTCTCTCAATATAATAAAGGTATCATATTTTTGATCAATTGTGTCATTGTGCTTATGATTTCACTCTTTTTGTTAACATTTGCGACATTAATTGTATTTTTTCTCTGTTGAAATTACTAAGACAACTAAGAGGGGGGGTGAATTAGTTGTTACTGTGCTTAAACAATTATATGACTATTCAAACAATTTTTAATCTCTTCCAAGTGACCATCAATATTATACAAGATATGAACAACATAAATAATGAACATTGGTCACACATAAGATATACACAGAGACAAATTTTCACGAGGAAACCCATAAAGGGAGAAAACCTCTTCTTTGAATGATAGGCATTCTTTTAAGTTCTGTACATCATCTATCTTTGAGCACCAACTCAATGTGGGGCTACTACCTCTATTTTACAAGCTTCAACTTGCTGAGAGCACCAACCCTTTGATTTCTCTAGCACCCACTAGAAGGAAGCACCAACTCCCTGAGTGTTCTAGCACCAACTGGATGGAAGCACCTACTTCCACTTATACAAGCACCAACTTTCATACAGAAAACTTTGTGTCTTCCCAAGCACCACCCCGCCACCCTATTTTCTAGCCACAACTAGATGAAAGCTTCAACTTCCAGTATTCAAGAACCAACTTGAATAACAGAGGACTACAGTCCTCCTTAGCACCACCCTACCTCCCTAATTATAAATAAATGATTGAATAACCAACAATACAAATATATCAATTCTTACCACTTCTTCTCTATTATGCAATTCTTCTCTGCTTCACTATTCTTCTACTCCATTCATACTTGGATTGACTTGCTATCTCTTTCTATCTGTTCTTTCTCTATTCCTCTCATGCTCTTTGGTATGTGTTCATTCTTATCTCTTCATCTTTTATGTTTTTTTCAGCTTCTGTTTCTCATCTCCGAGTTTGATCTCACACTGTGCATACTATGATTTTCCTTTCTCCCAGTTCAAATCATTTTTCAGTGAGAACAACCAACCTCACACAGTCACTGCATATCTCTTTTATGCTCTCCCACATATTCATTTACACCTCAAATATCCAAGGAAATGCATCAACAACTGAATCGCCAAACGTCTAAGAACTATGATTCAGTTCTGCTAACTGAATCGTAAATGAATAATTAATCGTGAGGTGAAACAATATCCCTTCGATCAAATTCCCAATTAACCAACACCATTGGATTACATCCGCAGGGTCTCACGTTTATTCCATATGACCACTGGCTGTGACCGAATGCTAAACATAAAGTGATTTTGCGATTTTGCATATCGCGACCTCCTGCTATGAGTTGCTTGCAAACTCCCAAAACGTGAAACTCCAAAATGGAGCCTATCATTTTTAGCTCCTTCCCCAATCTTCCACTGATGTGACCACTGGATGTGACCACTCGCTAATCAAACGAGCTTCGCGATCTCAATGATCTCCGATGTTGATCCGGATTATTTTCGGCACGAAATGAGAGCGGAGATATAATAAAGAAATGCACAGAGATATCACAAATATTCAATAATATAACAGAAATGTATCATAGATGCAACCATAAACACAGATATACAGTAATACATGATTTATATTAATGAAAGAAATGTACAGAGACTGTAAAAATATAGAGTGAAATACTTGCTAGAATGGTCGCAACTTATCTTTGAGAAAAGATGTGATGGCTACTCGCATTCGCCAGAAGATGATTTCAATGAGGCTATGAAGGAATTTTTACAATAAATAGGAATGCCAAAAACCCTAGACATCCAAAAACCTAACCCTAGGAGATGAAGTGCCAAAAGTCATGTGGGCCCCATTTGGGTAAGTTAGCACATTAACTTCCCAGGGTCGTAACGTTTGCATACGATCTTCATTTTAGGCGTATGATAGCCCATTGGAAAGGTATCATAGAGGAGATTCATTTTGTGGGATCAATTATTCCTTTGACTATAATTGAGAAACTCAATCTCGAAAAACCTTCATTTAGGCCCTCAAAATAGCCCTGGAAGTTAAAAACTGCTAAAAATAGTAAATTACCAAAATTGCCAGAAAATTGTTTTGCGCTAGTTGGAAAAGGTGGGTGGCCACCGATATCCACTTGGATCAATCCTCCCTCCTTAGGAATCAATGGTCTCCATTGTGTTGAGTGCCCGGGGGAGAGGAAAGAGTGTTTGCTGAATCTAAATCTTGGTGGGCTGCTTGCCTTGCTAGAGACGTCGCGCTGCTCGATTTGTGGAAGGCTATCACGAGCATGTGGCTGGAAGGGTTGGAACTTTTTAACCAGTCTGGATACATGAGATTCTTTTGTGCTCTGATACCATTGATCCGGATTATTTTCAGCACAAAATCAGAGTGAAGATATAATAAAGAAATGCACAGAGATAACGCAGATATTCAATAATATAACAAAAATGTATCAGAGATGCAACCATAAACATAGATATAAAATAATACACGATTTCTATCAATGAAAGAAATGTACAGAGACTGTAAAAATACAGAGTGAAAGACTCGCTAGAATGGTGGCAGCTTATCTCTGAGAAGAGATGTGACGACTACTCGTATTCGCCAGAAGATGATTACAATGAGGCTATGAAGGCCTTTTTACAATAAATAGGAATGCCAAAAACCCTAGACATCCAAAAACCTAACCCTAGGAGATGAAGTGCCAAAAGTCATTTCTGCCCTATTTGGGTAATTTGTTGGAGAAATTTCTGTTTTCGACACACTAGTTCAGTGGGAGTAACTCTAGTTCATTGGGAGTTAGCTGACTAGTTCTATTTTTAGACTTTCTACTTTTATCATCACTATTATGCATGCATGAATTCCTAAGGAAAGCTAACTACTTGATTGATTTTCTTAATTATGGAATGTTTTTCCCTATATATGAGTGTATTCCACTCATTCATTGTATTATATTGATCATGATCTATGTATCAATCATCAGCTCATTGGAGTAGTGTGAATATATTTTCTCATTCTTCCATATTGAATCTCTCTTCCTTTCTTGATAATATTTGTTTGTACTTGTTTTAGCTAGATCTCCTGTGTAGGTTTCCATGAAACACTGACATGGTATCATAGCTATGCTGCTTGGAGCAAGCCAAATAAGCCAAAGAATAAGGAAAATCAAGGTTTCAGCGAGCTAAATTCTTGGTCGTAACTTTCAACAATTATTCCTCCCAAAATATTACGTTTTTAAGGAAACTTCTCCTATCGAAAGTAAATCGGCCCATTTTGAAAGTGGGTTTTCAAACGTTTGGTGAGATTCTTTACCATTTTCTCAGAAAGTGAGCCGCAAGATAGCCTCCTGAAACTGATACGAATCCATGGCCGTACCTTTCCACATTCATTTCTCCCAAAATATTACATTTTTTAGACAACGGTCCACAAAGTAAGTAAATCGGCCCATTTTGGAAGTGGGTTTTCAACCGTTTGGCGAAATTCCTCACCGTTTGCTTAGAAAGTAAGTCGCAAGATCATCTTCTGAAACTAATATGAATTCTTAATTTCTTAATTTTTCACTTGCAGATTGAGAGTAAATTTTTAGGGGTTCTTAGAATCAGTGGGAGATATGGCAACTATTATATAGCCAAAATTGGTGGTAATACTCACACCATACAATTATTTTGATTGGAATCCCAAGGCGGAATTCCATCTTAGAAGGAAAGGATTGTATAATTTGATGATGGCGATAGAAACAGAACCTACATCAGCGATTGAGAAGATGAGATGGGCGAACCGTAAGGATGAGGCCACATGACTACTTCTTGAGTTAATCTCCACTGATTTGTGGTTTCATGTTGCCACATGCAAGACTCCAAATGAGATCTAGACCACCTTGGAAGGACTCTTTGGAAAGTAGAATGAGATGTGAGGTCATATGCTTGAGGCAGAGTTGAATACCTTAGACCCTAAAAGTTTTGATAATATACAAGATTTTTTTACTAAATTTAAATCTTTGCTATTAATCTTGGGTGAATGTGGTATTGATAAGTCTACATAAGAGAAACAACTTATTCTAACAATCTTGGCAAAGCTAGGACCAAAATACACTGTATATGTCTCTAATTTCCATTCTGGCAGATGTCTTTTTGGAACAAATTGGAAAATGCCTACGTTGGCTTAGTTCATTGAGTCTCTTACACAAGATCAGACAAAACTCATACATATGGGCCTCATGAAAGATCCCAAAGCACATGCACTCACCATGCAGGATGGAAAAGGGTCATTCAAACATAATAGGAAGGAGGGATATTCCAAATCTTTTAATGATTCTTCAGGTCCCAAAGACTCTTCAGATTCCAAGAAGAAGAAGAAGGGAAGGCAGTGTGCTTAGTATAATAAACCAAATCATGAATAATCCACATGCATGAAGAAACAGATCGATCTTATGGCACATGCACTTCAACATAGCAACCTTGGAAACTTCATTCCAGAGGGAGTCAAGAAGCAGAAGGAAGAAGATCCTGCTCCTAAGAAAGGTAATCATCATGCTCTTGTTGCAATTAATTCCTCATCTGATTCATGGATTATAGATTCTGGTGCAACCCATCATATGGCAACAAAAGAGAAAGTTTTCTCTTCCTTGAGTCCATGCTCAAAACCCCCTATTCTCATGGGGGATGATACTCCAATAACAGTAGCAGGAGAAGGGAGAGTGGAACTCCACAATGGCAGTTTCGAGAATTTTTTACATGTTCCAAAGATTTCTATGAATCTGCTCTCAGTTTATCAGATCACTCAAAAAGGAAAAAAGGTTGAATTTACATCAGATTCAGTTTCAGTAATTGACATGCATGAAAATTCCATTATTGCAATTGGTGAGGTGGATCACAAGTCAAGGTTGTATAAATTCACTAAGTTTTCTGATGATGACTCATCTATTCTACTTACACATAACAAGAGTACTTTGCATGCACCTCCAGTGCAACATGCATATACTCTTGTTCTTCCATCAGTTTCAGACATCAAAGATGATTCCATACACTTAGATTATGTACATGGAAATAAGAAGGTAGTGCATCCAAATAAGAAGCCAGCATCGAAGAAACATATGCCCAAGAAAGCACATACCACACTTCAAGAAGCAGACAACCTTGTAGGGAATCCATTGGATTCGAGGAGGACTCGATCTCAACATGAGGAGATTTCTCATGTATTTTCAACTTCAGAACCTGTGATGCCCATGCATTTCTATATGGTTAAATCTACTGATCCATAGAACTACAATAGGGTTGTGGGAAATCCATTATGGCAAGTAGCCATGCAGAAGGAGTATGACTCACTCCTACAGAACTAGACTTGGAATCTGGTTCCACATCCACCAGAAAGGAATATTTTCAGGTGTAGATGGGTCCACAGGATCAAGAAGTACAAGGCCCAACAGGTTGCCAAAGGACTTCATCAGATCCATAAAGATTTCTACATATTCACGAAGACTTTCAATGAGCAGAAGTTTCAGACTTTACGGGATCGTCTTGTAGTCAAGAACATAGTTGCCTAGCAACTGTCATTTTCTTCTTTTGATACCTTTTCTTTTGAGGGGGGATTTTGTTCCCATGTGGTTTTCCCTCTTTCCTCACTTTTATTTAGTGTTCATTAGTTGCATTTTACATGAGTACCTAAAATGGCCTAGTAGTCGGGACTCATTTTTACTCCATAGTGATGTTCAGGGGGGGGGTGTTGGAGAAATTTCTATTTTCGACACACTAGTTTAGTGGGAGTAACACTAGTTTGTTGGGACTTAGCTGACAAGTTCTATTTTTAGACTTTCTATTTTTACCATCACTATTATGCATGCATGCATTCATAAGGAAAGATAACCGCTTGATTTCTTTACTTAATTATGGAATGCTTTGCCCTATATATGAGTGTATTCCACTCATTCATTGTATTATATTGATCATGATCTATGTATCAATCATCAGCTCATTAGAGTAGTGTGAATATATTTTCTCATTCTTCCATATTGAATCTCTCTTCCTTTCTTGATAATCTTTGTTTGTACTTGTTTTAGCTAGATCTCCTGTGTAGGTTTCCATGAAAAACTGACATGAGTTAGTACATTAACTTCCCAGGGTCATAACTTTTGCATACGATCTCCGTTTTAGGTGTATTATAGCCCGTTGGAAGGTATCATAGAGGAGATTCATTTTGAGGGCTCAATTATGCCTTCAACTATCATTGAGAATATCAATCTCTAAAAACCTTCATTTAGGCCCCCAAAATAGCTCCGGAAGTTAAAAACTGCTAAAAATAGTAAATTACCAAAATTGTCAGAAAACTGTTTTGAGCCAGCTGGAAAAGGTGGGTGACCACCGATATCCACCTGGATCATATGTGGAGCATAGCGATGTGCTAGATCCTCCCTTAATCCTTCGACGATGTGACCTCCATCTATGACCAGAGGTTAAGCAAAAAGGTGCTTCGTGATTTCGCGTATCGCGATTTCCTGATGTGAGTTTCCTTCAGACTCCCAACTCGTGGAACTCTAAAATAATCCAGATTGATGGCCCACAATCCTCAGTGATTTAATAGTCCAGATCTCTTCTTCAAAAACTTGGACTTCGTTCTTCGTCATGCCAGATCAATGGTCCACACTCTCCCTTTGATCGACGACTGTGATCAAATCGCGATTTTGCGTTTCGCGACTTTGTGTCTCGTCTCCCTGGAAAATCAATGGTCTAGATCTCTCCTCGATCCAATGGCTCAGATCATGTCGCGACTTCATTTTTCACGACTTTAGAGGTTAGAGTACTTTCTTCCTTTGACTTTCCAGTTAGCGAAATTTTGGTCTCTCGCCACATGTCCTCCAAATCCAACGACCTAGATCATTTTTCAACTTCATATTTTGCGAAGTTGGAGGATGGCTTAGCCTTATCCTCTTCGAATTTATACAGGATCTGACAGCTATTGGTCCTCGACGTTCAGATCCAACGTCTGAGATTTGTTCTCCTCTTCTACGTGCTCTTCCTGTCTGAATTCATATTTGACGACCATCGAGAATTCAGGATGGGTGATCCAACGATCATTGTTTCTTCTCCTCCTGAGCTTACACTTTTGTTCTTGCCATGCCATCAGCACTGCGTTGTTGATATTGCTATCATAGGAAAACAAGTATACTCTCGTCGTGTTGATCTTGCCATCAATGAAAAATAAGCATACTTTGCTTTATGTCTGTAAATATGCCAACAATATCCCCCTTTGGCATTGATGGAAACCTTGAAGAACTTGGAGAACTGCACTATTCTGCCTGGACATCCAACCATACCACTGTAGCATCCTTACCACTGTAGAATCCTTACCATTACTACACTTTTTCTCCCCCTTTGACATCAATGTCAAAGAAGAAACATGCTCCCCCTGAGATGTTGCAATACATCTCGAAGTTATCAGATATGCGACAAGCACATACTCCCCCTAACAAGGTGAATAGATTAGACAAAAGCATATATAACCCCCAACTTCTGATGAAGATATCCAAAAGGTGTCGCTGCTAATGGTTTAATAAAGGTGTCAACTATCTATTCTGTGGTAGGAGTGTAATTCAACTGAACAACTTTGTTTGTAACTTGTTCTCTGAGAAAATGGTGTTTTATTGGTATATGCTTAGTTTTTGAATGAAGTATAGGATTCTTGGAGACACTAATGGAACTGGTGTTATCATAATGAAGTGGGATAGGATCAGTATAAGTTAGCTTCAAATCTGCAAGAGTTTGTATCACCCATAAAATTTGAGTGCAACAAGTAGCAACAATAATGTACTCTGCCTCTGTAGTTGATAAGTAAATAGATCCTTGCTTCTTACTAATCCATGCTACTAATGAGTCACCCAGGAAGAATGCACCTCCACTGGTGCTCTTTCTCTCATCCACAAAATTTTCCCAATCAACATCTGAATAAATAGTTAACTAAAAATTATGATTTCTAGGATACCACATATCATAAGTCATTGTGCTCTTCAAGTATTTGAATATCCTTGTTACAGCTACTAAATGACTTTGTGTAGGAGAAAACTGATAAAAACCTACCATTCCAACAACTTGCATTATATCAAGACGAGATGTTGTGATGTACAGAAGACTGCCTATCATTGATCGATATGTCCTTTGATCAACATCAGGTGAAATATCATCTTTACTGAGCTTGCAACCGATCACCATATGTGTAATAACAGGGGAAGAATATTCCATATGAAAGTTCTTCAACATCTCTTTCAAATATTTTTCTTGAGTGATAAAAGTTCCTGCATAACTCTTATTTACTTGTAAACCAAGAAAGTATGACAGTTCTCCTATCATGGACATCTCAAACTTTGTTTGCATAGAATTAGAAAACCACTGGACAGAGGAATCATTAGTACAACAAAAAATAATGTCATCTACGTAAACCAAAACAACTAGTAAATCATCACCTTCAGACTTAATGTAGAGATTGTTGTCAACAAAACCTTTCTTGAACCCTTTGTCTTGTAAAAAAATTTCCAGTCTATAATACGAAGCTTGTGGTGCTTGTTTCAGTCCATATAAAGCCTTCTTCAGCTTGCAGACATAGTTAGGATTATCTGTCAATGAGAATCCTTCAGGTTGCTCCATATATACTTCTTCCTCTAGATCTCCATTAAGAAATGTTGACTTAACATCCATCTGATATACTTTAAAGTTCATATGACATGAATATGAAAGAAACATTCTGATGGGTTCCAAGCTTGCCACTGGTGCAAAGGTTTCATCAAAATCCTATCCTTTAACTTGTGCATACCCTTTATAGACCAATCTGGATTTATTCCTAGCAACTTGTCCTTTTTCATTCATTTTATTTTTGAACACCCATTTGGAGCCTATTACATTCTTATCTTCAGGTCTAGGAACAAGCTCCCAAGTATTGTTCTTCTCAATTTGATCAAGATCTTCATTCATAGCTCTAATCTAATCATCATTCTTGTTGGATTCATCAAAATTTTTAGGTTCAATCATAGATAGAAATGCAACCTGATATTTCTCTGATTCTTTAATCAATTTCCTTCTCATCTGAACTCCTTTATTTATATCTCCAATTATCTAATTTTCAGGATGATTCTTTCTAACAATTCTGAGAGGTGGTTTTGTTTCTTTCTATTGATTTTTGTCAGCCTGAGTATTCGTATCTTCATCTGATTCAGATTCTTCTCATTTTGATCCTTGGACCTGTTCATCTTCATCTTCAACTATATCTTTTGTGCTTGGTTCAACACTACTTACATTTCGTATCGGGATTTCTTCATCAAATTTTATGTCGATACAATCAACCAATTTATGCAGCCTCTTATTATAGCATCTGCATCCTTTACTATTTATAGCATAACCTAAGAAGATACCTTCATCAACCCTGTCATCATATTTGCCAATATTTTCATCATTATTCTTGATATACCATTTACTCCCAAAGACTTTAAAATGCTTGATTGAAGCAGGTCTTCCAAACCATAGTTCATAAGGAGTGTTCACTGAGATGAGTTTTGTTAAGGATATGAAAAGTTGTATGGATTGCTTCCACCGAATATGTCTGAGAAATATTCCTTTCATTCATCATTGATCTTGCCATCTGTTGAACTGATGTATTCTTCCTCTCAACTACTCCATTTTGTTGTGGATTCCTTGGAATAGTGTACTCTATTTTGATCCCATGTTTATCACAAAAATCTTTGAGTTTCCATGAACTAGACTTTCCTCCTCTATCATACCTTACTGCGTTCAATATTTTCCCTGTTTGCTTCTCAGTCAGAGCCTTAAACACTTTGAATTTTTCAAATGCTTCAGATTTTTTGTTCAAAAAGGAAACCCATGTTAGTATAGAATAATCATCAATAATCAACATAAAATAGTTTTTTCTTTTCCTGTAACTCCTTTCCTTGATGGTCCACATAAATCCATATGTACTAACTAGAGAGGTTTTTCTATTGAGGGAAAGTTTTTAGATTTTAACTTTGTCCGAGTAAGCTTTCCTATTTGGCAAGGTTTACAAACAGAATCATATGGATTTGATATCTTTGGAAGATCTTTTACCACCCCATTGTTTCTAAGATTGATTATATGATCAAAATTTAGGTGTCCAAGTATCCTATGCCATAGCTAACTTTCATCCTACTTGTTTAAGTGGCATTCTTCTTTTTCTTCTTTTAACACATAGACATTGTTTTCTGTTCTTATCCCTTTTGCAACCAACTGTCCTAAATTCACAGACTTTATTTTACAATCGTTTGAAGTTAAAACAACTTCACATCCTCTATCACAAACTTGACTGACACTTAGTAGATTATCTTTCATACCATCTACAAACAACACATCTTGATCTTTTCCTTTTCCATTACTCAAACTTACTATTCCTTTACCTTTTATTTTTCCTAGTGCATTATTTCCAAAAGTTACATTCCCTGATTTGCTTTCACTTAGAGTTAGAAACTTACTTTTGTCTCCAGTCATATGTTTGGAACATCCATTGTCAATATACTAGGGATTCTTTTGTCTTTGGGCTGATAACACTAGTAAACACTTGTCATCTTCTTTCTTCTTCCAAACCTTGAAATTTTGAGTAGTGGGATTCAAATTTGGCTTACAATTCCTTAAGCAACAATCTGCAGCTTTATGTCCATAATTATGGCAGATGTAACATTCTGGTTCACTGAATAATAGATCATAACGATTTTTATGCTCATAATTGTTGTTATGTTTCACCTATGTCATTTATTTTCTTTGCCTCTTCTAACTCCACTTTTAGTAAGACAAAGTCTTCATTAGGTTTTTTACCATTCATTTTAAACTGCATCAACAACTATTTTTGTTTTCTCTTCTTACATCTGAGTCTGTCAATTTCTTCCAAAGCACTGATTAATTCACCTTCCATATCCACCATAGCTTATTCATCATCCATGTCACCTCCTGTGTGTTTATCATCAAGATATCCCATAGACATAAGCATAAAATCATTCACTTTGTCTTCACAGGATGAATCACTATCTATGTCTTCTGAGGAGTCATCATTGTTTGCACACAAACTTTTCTTTTTACTATATTTCTTAAATTGTATTTCTTTTCATCATCAAGGTTTTGGTCCTTTTTCTTGTGAGGAAACTTAGATGCAAAATGACCTATTTTACCATAGTTAAATCATTTGAAGGGCATCTTGCCTTGGTATTTTCCTGATCCTTTCTTTAACCTTCTCACAATTTTTTCCTCAATATCATCTAGTTCTGAATCAATATTCTTGTCTGCTTTAAAAGATGCTTCTCTAGTAATGGATTTATCTTTGCTAATTCTCATTTCATATACAGTTAGAGTTCCTAGGAGTTGATCAAAGGACAGAGTTTTAAGATCATTTAGTTCTTCTATTGTAGAGACTTTTGGATTAAATTTATCAAGCATAGATCTTAAAATCTTCTGAACTAAAAAGGATTCTTCAATCTTCTCACCAAGACCCTTCATGGAATTCACAAGTTCTTCAACTCTTAAAAAATAATTTCTAACTGTTTCATCTTCATTCATCTTTAGTTGTTCAAATTTCAATCTATATGTTTGAAGTTTGGCATCTTTTACTTTCTCATATCCTTCATAACTGCTAATAAGTTTATCCCACATTGCTTTGGCAGATTCAAGATGCATCACCTTTACAAACTCGGCTTCAACAAGTCTATTAAAGATATCATTCATTGCCTTTGCATTGAAACTAAATTCTAACTTATAATCTTTAGAATCTAGCACAACAGGCTTTATATATCCAGTTTCTACTACATCCCAAACATCAACACCTAAGGCCATTATATATTTTCTCATTCTAACTTTCCAGAAGGAAAAATTTGTTCCATCAAACATAGGAGGCTTATTGGCTAAAGTCCCTTCATGACTTTTCATGTTTAAGCTTATAGATCTACCTTTACATAAAAGGAACCTGGCTCTGATACAAATTGTTGAAATTACTAAGACAACTGAGAGGGTGGGGGTGAATAAAATGTTACTGTGCTTAAACAATTATATGACTATTCAAACAATTTTTAATCTCTTCCAAGTGACCATAAATATTATACAAGATATGAACATCAATCACACATAAGATATACATAGAGACAAATTTTCACGAGGAAACCCATAAAGGGATAAAACCTCTTCTTTGAATGATAGGCAGTCTTTTAAGTTTTGTACACCATCTATCTTTGAGCACCAACTCAATGTGAGACTACTACCTCTGTTTTACAAGCTTCAACTTGCTGAGAGAACCAACTCTCTGATTTCTCTAGCACCCACTAGAAGGAAGCACCCACTCCCTGAGTGTTCTAGCACCAACTGGATGGAAGCACCTACTTCCACTTATACAAGAACCAACTTGCATACATAAAACTTTGTGTTTTCCCAAGCACCACCCTGCCACCCTATTTTCTAGCCACAACTAGATGAAATCTTCAACTTCCAGTATTCAAGCACCAACTTGAATAATAGAGGACTATAGTCCTCCCTAGCACCACCCTACCTCCCTAATTATAAATAAATTATTGAATAACCAACAATACAGATATATCAATTCTTATCACTTCTTCTTTGTTCTGCAATTCTTCTCTGCTTCACTATTCTTCTGCTCCATTCATACTTGGATTGACTTGTTGTCTCTTTCTATCTATTCTTTCTCTATTCCTCTCATGCTCTTTGGTATGCATTCATTCTTCTCTCTTCACCTTTTCTATTCTGTTCATCTTCTGTTTCTCATCTCTGAGTTTGATCTCACACTGTGCATACTGTGATTTTCCTTTCTCCCAGTTCAACTCATTTTTCAGTGAGAAAAGCTAACCTCATAGAGTCACTGCATATCTCTTTTATGCTCTCCCATATATTCAGTTACACCTCGAATCTCCAAGGAAACACATCAGCAACTGAATCTCCAAACTTCTAAGAACTATGATTCAGTTCTGCTAACTGAATCGTAACTGAACAATTAATCGTGAGGTGAAACAGTAGCTCTTCGATCAAATTCCCAATTAACCAACACCGTTGGATTACATCCACAGGGTCTCGGGTTTATCCCATATGACCATTGGCTATGAACGAATGATAAACATAAAGTGATTTCTCGATTTCACATATCGTGACTTCCTGCTGTGAGTTGCTTCCAAACTCCCGAAACGCGAAACTCCGAAATGGAGCCTAGCTTTGCTAGAGCCTTCCCTAATATTCCATTGATGTGACCACTAGTTGTGACCACTCGCTAATCAAACGAGTGCTTCGTGATCTCGATGATCTCTGATGTGGAGCCTAGCGATGTGCTAACTCCTCCCTTAATCCTTCAATGATGTTACCTCCATCTATGACCTGGGGTCAAGCAAAAAGGTGCTTTGCAATTTCGTGTATAGCAATTTCTTGATGTGAGTTGCCTTGAGACTCCCAACTTGTGAAACTCCAAAATACTCCAAATCGATGGCCCACGATCCTTGGTGATTTAATGATCTAGATCTCTTCTTCTAAAAGTCAGACTTCGTTCTTCGTTGTGCCAGATCAACGGTCCACGCTCTCCCTTTGATCGACGGATGTGATCAAATCACGATTTTGAGTTTCATGAATTTGCATTTCGTCTCCCTAGACAATCAATGGTACATATCTCTCCTCGATCCGACAGCTTAGATCATGTCATGACTTCACGTTTCGTGACTTTGGAGGTTAGAGCACCTCCTTCCTTTTACTTTCTAGTCAGTGAAATTATGGTCTCTCGCCACTTTTCCTCCAGATCCAATGACCAAGATCATTTCACGACTTCGTATTTCGTGGAGTTGGAGGATGCCTCATCCTTATCCTCTTCACAGTTATATAGGATCCAATGGATGTTGGTCCTCAATGCTCAGATCCAACGTCTGATATTTGTTCTCCTCTTCTGCGCGCTCCTCCTATCTGAATTCATATCTGACGACCATCAGGAATTTAGGATGGGTGATCCAGCGATCACTGTTGCTCCTCCTCCTGAGCTTACACTTTTGTTCTTGCTATGCCATCAATGCTGCACTGTTGATCTTGCTATCATAGGAAAACAAGTATACTCTCTTCATGCTGATCTTGCCATCAATGACAAACAAACATACTTTGCCCTCTGTTTATAAATATGCCAACAATCTCTGCATATTTCCTTCTAGTACCTTACAAGTGGTATTCGATCCCTTTCCTCTACAGTTTTTTAGAAAAAAAAAAAATTAGTCTATAGATGTGTGCCGATGTATTTAAAGCATAGTGATCTGTTGTTTGGTGAGTAAAACTATGGTTGGGGAAGAATACATGTAGGAAATACACATAGTTTCACGTGGTTACTAGAAACACATTTTTTCACCTGGTTGGAAACCTTTGTATCTCTATTGGTACCCCTTTGAGTAGTACCACATTATACAACACCTATACATGTCCATTCACTCCCACATTCCCTTAGGTATATAGGAAGTCCCACACGTCTCCTGAAACTAGTAGCAGATCAACCAATTGAATACCTGATTACCATAGTGGCATCAGGAACAATACCAATGAAGACTACTCTCATGTACCTGGGTAATCGGGTAGTACAGATAAGGGTACGATTGAACCTCCTTGGTTAGAGCCCTGAGATACTGGGCCAAGTACTACTGTTGGAGCGCGTCAGTATATCAGAGACTATAGCACATGGAAATCCATTTTCCATAGGAACCTTCAAAACAATAATACTTTCTATCAACACATAATAGAACAAAAATAGAATAGTAAGAGAGTGGACATTTTTCACATCCATTGTGCACAACCCTGCTTCCTACATCCAGGCCATGAAATTCCTACACAATTTTAACTATTAATAATTTGGGAATTATGTCATTCAAATGAAAACATAACTTCGTAGGAGTAAAAAAAGAGTATAGTGGTCCCACCGACACCCTTATTTGGGACCTATCCCACTAGATTCCTCTCTTCGCACTGATCATGTAGTGGTACCCCTCTCTCATGAGATTTATTTTTTCTATGGACCCACCCTGTTGAATGGTGTTTTCATTGAAGTCAAATTTTAGTCATTTATGATCGTGAAGAACTCTTCAAAGTGGTTCCCTTATGGTGTATCTTTAGGCATGGACCTCATGGGAAGACGCTTTGAAGAAGACCACAAGAAGCCCCACAATTTTTAGAAGAAAAAGAGTATGAAGGACATTGCAAATGAATGAAAAATAACCATGGATTGATATCCCTCATCTATCCATTTCCAATGGTAGGTGGCATGCCATGTGGCTCCTCATGTTTGAGAAGACATGCCCTCTTAAATATTATGATGTGAAGTTTCCTCTAAAAAGTGTTGCAAACAAGAAGTTATAGGTTGACCCTAAATTTAAGTAAAGGAAGCGCTTGGAAGGGTATACATACAAATTAAGAACCTCTCATTTTCATAAATTAATATTGTGATATCTGAGCACAATTTTGGTGGCGAATTTTAGAGGGAGATGAAGTGAAGAAGGGTGAAATTCCAAGGGAAGATGAAGCCTTGTGATGATTTGTTATAAGGTATGTTCTTTGAAGGCCATCTTGGAATTTTTGCTATATTTTTTTTTTCTATAATGATTAAGATAGTGAAAACTAGAGGATGTTGAGAAGTTATATCAAGGTACTTGTGGTACAAATTTCAGTTTCTAGGTTGTTTTACTTTTGGAGATACACTATGTGGAAGATAGGGTTTTTGACTAGTCTAAAAAATGTGTTCTGGGTAAAACAATCATAACTTATTCATAGAGGATACACATTATATGAGACTAATTTCATTGGAAAGAGTAGAGACTTTGGTATCTTTTATGTGAGTTTCATAATCAGATATCAAATATTGAGCGTGTGGAATTTTGTAAAAATCCACTCTCCAGAATAGGAGAAAATTCAGCAAGTTTTTCCATTTTTTCTATAAATATTTTTTAGGGATGAGTCAAACAAAGAAAATTGGATGAATATTAGAGAAGATATCAAAGAATATTGGGTAAAAGTTTCATACCTTGATTCATTACAAGTACAAAGTTATACTTTTTTGAAGTTAGGGTTTGTGACTAATTCATAAACTAGTCTCAAACATGTGTTCGAGATAAATTTAAGAAGTGATGTTGGGGTTTATATGTGGACCCATGTGGACCTAGGATTTCTATGTGGACCCATTTTGATGATGATGATGATGTATCAGTGACAGTGATAGAGACAATGATAGTGATAGAGTCAGTGATAGTGACAGTGACAATGACAGGTTGATTCTCTTATATATATATATTTGAGGGTGAAAGGAAGGGGAAAGGAAAGGGGGTTGGATCCTCATTCCAATTGATTCTAGATAATCTAGGTAGTTGTATATTCTTTCAGGTTGGAGATTCTAAGCCAGGGAGTGGGTGCCTCCTTCTAGTTGGTGTTGGATAGTCTTGGTAGTTGTAGCTTCCTTTGAATGTAAACTTGTTATTATATAATAAAAACATTCTATGGATTTCGATGTAAATATGTTGTACACTGTGTATTTCTTATTCTACTCTTTATTGTATATTGGGATGCATTTATTTGATTCAAAATTTGAATTTAAAAAAGTGCTAATTTGTACTTGATATTGATTCACCCCGCCTCTCAGTATCAACAATTGGTACTAGAGAAGGTTACCTTCAGAATAGTTTAATCACCAAAAGGAAAGATCATGAGAAAAAATGGAAGGCCACATTCCAAATGGGATTCCACCATTTGATGGAAACAATTATGCATACTGGAGAAATATAATGCAAACTTACTTGATAGCTATAGGAGTGGATATATAGCTCTCAGTTGTCAATGGCTACAAAGTTACAAAAAATACTCCAATCAATCCAGATGAGAAGAAATTGACAAGCTATAATTCAAAGGATAGACATGTTATCATAAGTGGATTGAAACCAACTATTTATAACAAGGTGATGAATTGCAACACATATAAAGAGGTATGGGATAAACTTAAAGATATTTATGAAGGCGATACAAAATTAAAGCAAGTCAAGCTTCAATGACACGGAGCACAGTTTGAAAATATGAAAATGGATGAAAAGGAAGATATTTCAACTTATTTGCTCAGAGCAGATGAAATTGTCAATGCCATCAGATAAGAATTCAAAGAATCCTTGGTTGTACATAAAGTGTAGATATCACTTTCTTTGAGATATGATGCTAAGGTCTCGACCATTGACGAACATAGGGATTTGACCAAAATGACAATGGATGAACTACATGGGATTCTCACAACATATGAAATGAGAACATATATAGAAAATGGATAGCCAAACAGAGAAGCAACTTTTCAAACCAGGAAGAAAACAAGGAAAAAAGAACACAGGGTAGAAGAAAGACCAAGTGATGAATCAGATGAAGAAGAAACACATTTCGTAAGAAAGCTCAAGAGGGGAACCAGAAAATACAAAAGTAAGTTACCTTTTAAATGATTCAATTGTGGTAGAATAGGACACTATACTAAGAAATGCTCTTTTGAAGAAAATAAAAGATTCCACAAGAAAAAGATTCATTACTCCAAGGAGGACAATAGTTCTTCAGATGGGAGCAATGGAGAAGAACGAGATGTAAGGGAATTTCTCTTCATAACTCAAGAAACTCAAAATGTTGACCACAACAATTCTAAAATAGATAAAATCAATTCTAAAGAAGAGTCTTATGCAAAAACCAAAGAAACAAACATATATTCTTTCTGGGGAAGCAAAGACATCACAGAAAGTGAACAAGAAGATGAAGAGAATATTGAAAAATTGAAGCATGTTGAAGAAGAAAATATCAAGCTCATAAACAAAAATAGAGATTTAAAATACGAATTGATAAATTGTGAAGAAGTGAATCATGAGTTTGATAATACAATTAAGAACTTTCAATTAGGAGACTATGAGAAATTAAAAGCATAATTGGATCACACAAGAAAAGCGCTGATGTTGACAATGAAAAAGTTGAAGAAATTTGAAAGAAGTACTGAAAAGTTATATGAAATGCTTAGCAAATAGATATCAACTACCGATAAGACATGAATTGGATATGCCAACAGTTTGAATATGGCAGACATAGACAAAGCAGACATGGAAGATGAAGGAAATTCTAGAAACTATGCAAATTCCTTAAGAAGTGGAATCAACAAACAAAATGGGGTTGAAGAACAAAAAGAACATGATACCTCCAGCGCGAACAAAAGATCAAATTTAGAAGGGGTGAGACATCAATAAGGTCCTTTTATACTAGGTATGAGAACATTTTTCTTGGTCATTGTTATAATTACAGAAACTTTGGACACAAAGCAATTCACTGCAAAATCAATGCAAGAAACAACTATATAAGAAACTGTTATAACCCTAAATTGCACTATCCCTGCTTACCTGGCATCAGGCCTACTCATGCCTCTTCCTAGCCAAAGCCATGCTGAGAAATTCCTCAAAAAACCACTTAAAACAAGCAACCCACGCCCTAACTGCTCACTGGGCACGGGCATCCGCTTGCTGTCCTTCTACTGCACGTGGGTATCTGCTGGCTAACCCAAAACAGCCCGCGGGTACCTAACAAAGAAAAAAATCAGGAAAGTTTCCGCCGGGACACGATCTTTTTTGTCAGTTAACTGGAACGCCGAGCCATGCATGGCCGAGAGTTCGCCAAGAACCCTAGCTCCTTCCAGCCTATAAAAGGAGGGGTAGGGGTACTATTCAGAGGGGGAAAAATTATTGCAAAGAAACTCTGCCAAATTGCCAAGCCAGCTTTGTCCCAACCCTTTAGCCTTGCCTCAAGCTTTAGGAGAAACTCAAGAAGCAGCAGTTGGAGGACAAAGAAGAAGAGGAAGAGCCCAGGATCAGGATCGTGGAACGGTGACCGGCCTCAGAAATCATTGTAAGTTGGTTCATATTGAAGCTAATAAAAAGATACTTTTTCCGTCCCGAATATATGAGTCTCATCTATGTTATTTGATTCATTTTTTTATCTCTAACCTTAGAATAGATCAGTAGCATGCATGCATAGTCTTGTCATGATTGCAGGGAAGCTTTTGGAGGGAGCAGCAGCAGCAAGGGGATAAGAAGCTCAACGGAGGATCTACTTCAGCCATCCGGAAAAAGGTTGGTTCATTCTTCTCTTGTGTGCATGTGAAGAAAAAGGGTTTTAGATTCGGGTAGAAGGTTAAAAGTTAAGTCTTGAGGGTCATGATCTGCGTATAGGCTTAGAGCCCTAGCTTATTAGTCCGTAGGGTAAAATACCCAACAACAGAAACATAAATGATTATGGATATCCAAGGGACAATCATGTAAATAGTAGATCTGAAAATGCTCATGGATTTGTCAACAAAAATTACAATCCATTTTATCCACTGATGGATCATAACATTGTATGCTACAAATGAAATAATCTTGGTCACAAAGCATGAGATTGCAGAGATACGAAAGAAGATGCTCCTATCATAAATTCGACCACAATATGGAAAAGGAAAGAGAATACAAACAAGGAAGATTGTCGATTAGCATTAATTGTTGAAAATAAAGAAGATGAATGGTACATATACAGTGGATGCTCAACACACATGACTAGGGACCAAAACAAATTCATCAGCTTAAAGAAAGGAAAAAATGGCAGTGTTTCATTTGGAAATGACTCCTCTTTCAAAA
This sequence comes from Picea engelmannii, assembly GCA_009831015.1. Taxonomy (NCBI): domain Eukaryota; kingdom Viridiplantae; phylum Streptophyta; class Pinopsida; order Pinales; family Pinaceae; genus Picea; species Picea engelmannii. The sequence goes on along the minus strand of ML794344.1, from coordinate 72,162 downwards.
TACTTGGAAAATGTGTAGTGAGCCTAGGAAGTGAAAATGTTAAAGAAACAAATGTCTTACTGGTTGAAAATTTGAAGAATAATCTCGTTAGTGTCAGTAAAATGTGTGATCAAGGATACAATCTCAAGTTTGACTCCCAAAAATGTAATGTCCGCAAGGCCGAGCCCTGTTGTAAATCATGTTTATGAAATGAATTGTAATTATGTTTTATAGGCTGGTGAGCCAAGTTAATATAAGCTGGTGGGATTATGTGATTATTAGGCCAAAGAGCCTAAGTGTTGAAGGTCAAGAGCCTGATTTTGTATATGTATCTATGCACATTATTAATAAAAATATCAACACCGCTGCGTGCAGACCGACCACGATGAATGAGTGATGGGGGACTAAGCTTCCATAGAGTGGGTAAGGGATTAGGGGATGGAAGGTGAGAAGAGGGGCTAAGTATTGAGCCTCGGGGCTTAAGTCCTTGGGAATAATATTTTAATATTATTCCAAAAAGACATGTGAAATATATGTTTTATCCTAAGTTCTTTTGGAATGACATGCGACTTCCAAATGGGGAGGAATGCATGTTGAGGGAACACATGAAATTTCATGGGTGACAAGTGTCAAACCAAGTACATGCAGTTAAAACTGTTGAATTGAGCCGTGATGGGGGCTCTACCTCCATTCTACCATCGACCGTCTGAACATGAGTTTGGTCTGACCTCTGCAAGATACGTTTTTGCAATTCTGATACCATGGAAAAAGGCCTGTGTTTGTTTCTGGAAAAGCCGGTACACCCTGTGTTCAGAATCATCAAGTCTGTGTTGACCCCTGTGTATATTGCTTGTCATGCATCCCTGAAAACTAGAGCTGTGAGTCTACCCCGTGATTGCAGAGCCGGGTTTGGTTGAAGAAGTATGTGACTGTCACCTGTTTGGGAAACCCGTGTCTATTTTCCCAGCGGACTGTTGTGGCCACGCAGTGCTGGACTGTGCGTGGCTTTTTGGTCAGTGTAAGTTTGTGTTGAGTCTGTGTGTAACCTCTCTCCAGGTGAGGGAGGTGATCGTTGTTGGAAGAGGCAGGTTGTCAGGCATGTGAGAAACTCTCTCCAGGTGAGAGAGTTTGCTGGGAAGTGGCTTCTCCCAGAGAGACTCTAGCACCAACTATGGGCTATGAGACTTCCTGATCCGACCTGTTGTCGAGATCCAGAGAGGGAGTTGTAGCACCGATGGACTGGGCTTGTGAAGGTGTATACTCCCGGATGGAACAGGCATGTGGGGAATGAGAGTTCGTGAGTAGTGGGCGTAAGAAGGCTTCCTCGGAAGAATCCTTCCATTTCTCTATGCAGTTTTCCCTGTAACCTCAGCCTAGCCTAGGATTCCTTACCTTGGGTGGAGCTTAGTCCTAGCTCAGGGGTGACCCACTGTTGAGCTTGATGAGTAGCATGGTCTAAGGCTGAGAGGTTTGTGGAAGGCCTACACGTGGTTTGTGGAATTACCACATTTTCAAAGATAAGTATCATCTTATGTTTTAATTATGTTTTGTATGCCTGTGTTGCTTATATTTATCATGTATTCCGCTGTAATCATGAATTACTGTTAATCCCATTAAATCTACATGTTAGCAGTAATCTTGTGCTGACTCTGAGTTTAAATGTGCTTAATTTGACTTAAAATCATGTTATTAATTAAGCTACAGAATGATGTTTGTTTCTGCATAGTAGCGTCTGCCCGACCAACGGGTTGGATGACGGCCGGGGAGCGTTACAGAATGGTATCAGAGCCATGGTTTCAATGCTGAGTCTGGATGGGCCAGATAAGTGGTCTTTGGACCGAGGGTTTGAGGAGAAATTTTGTCTGGAGGACTAATTTCAGACCTTGGAATGTTCCTGAGTGTCAAGGAGTCAATTGACCATGTTACAAATATCAGGAGGTGTACCGGTGTTATAAAACTACATCCGGTGTGGTATATGGCCACATGGAGAGATAGATCTCAACGCATGAAGTGTTAGAGCCATAGAATTTGTTTGGGAGGAAAGGAGAAACCTCACGACCATCAGATTTGGAAGAAGTGCACAAGGTTTAAAAACCTTTGGAGTTGCACATGAGTGTGGAAATCGCGGTACGTGAAATCCCGAAATGATTTACATCGTAGATCGTATGAGAGGAAATTGACTGTTGGATCAAGTAGATTAATAGACTGTAATTTCGTTAAGCGGCAGGCAAATCTAGACGGCCAGAATTTGCGCGCCCAGATATATGGCTATGGTTCCATTCCGGACCCTCGTCGTCGTTATACCTTTAACAA
>ML794344.1:26954-69838 GCA_009831015.1 Picea engelmannii | reverse complement strand
CCGGAATTGAGCGCACAGGTTTCAACAGCTTAGATTGGGGTGCTCGGATCTATGAAAAATATTGGATTATGGATCCCCTTTTCCTTTCTATCTTTAATAAGGGGGGGGGGTTCGGAATGGGCAACTTTGTGTGGGTCCCCCGAAACGCCGAAAATATCTGCACCATAGATTTGAGAGAAGTCTAACCATTGGATTGCCTTGGAATGGACGTGGGCACATGGGTGTGTACGACGTGCCAGTGAGTCGAGAAGACAAGTGAGAATGGTGGGACCCGATGATGTCACCGAAGGTGACATGGACCCTCCTGAACGTACCATGCGCCACCATGGTTAAGGGTGATAGTTGTGCTGTGGGCCCGAAGAGTAAAGTAAATCGAAATTTCAGAATTCGGGAGTTTGAGTCATATAGGGTTGGGAGTCACTGCATCGTGAACTCCCAAGTACTGAAGACCCCAAAACCCAAAGTGCTGAGTCCTAAGATCCCTACCGGGGTTGGCGATAGCTATGCTGTGGGACCAGGGGAAGAGAGGTTGGAAGTTCAGGAGTCCGGAGTTGAAGAGGGAAGAGAGTGCGAGAACCTCCGGGGACCAAAAACCCCAAAACCCGAAACCTTGAAGTTCCGAAATCCTGAAATTTTCGAGGGACATAAGAAATGTCAAGGATTTAACTGTTAGATCCTCATGGACAAAAACCCCGAAAACCAAAGTCCCGAAGTCCCGAAAATTTGCAGAGCCAAGCAGGGCTCAGAAAGCTTAGTGGATTTGAAACATTTTCTTATTCACGTTGGTTTATGAATGTTGCGGTTTTTATTAAGGGATAAGGCCTGACAAACTCCGGTTGACTGCACATTGTGTGTGAAAAGTTCAATGGATGTCAGGATAGCTGAGTATAGAAATGGAAGAGGTACAGATTTCCTCCAAGATAGAGGACGAAAGGGTAGGAAGGGATGTCAACTTGGGAATCGAAGGATAAAACTCTAATGGGCATGGAAAAGAGATGGATAAGGAAGGACATATGATTAAACTCATTGAAAGATTGTAGAAAAATGCCCAGTCTCGCCAAGATGATAGTCAAAATCTCATGAGGGTCAGGGATCAGTAGGGTGAATTCAACTTTAAAATGTTGAAGAGCCTAGAAAGAATAGAAAGGAAATTGGAGAAGGGGAGTGACTCAAGCAATACAAAGAGTCGCAGGACCCCTGAGAGGAAAAGAAGATCAAGAAGTTTTAGGACTCTTGAGAGGAAAAGAAGATTGAGGAGTGGTAGCAGATATCAACGTCACTCCCCAAAGAATTCCAGTAGGGAGGCACACAGTAGTTCAAGCCTGTTCCCTACCAGAAAACACTGAAGATCTGGAGTGGATGAATTGAAGGGAGAGATGAACAAGATCAAGCCTCCAATGTTTGATGGAGAACATAAGAAGGAGGAAGATGCCGAAACCTGGTTTCTTGGCATGAGGAAATATTTCCAACTGCAGAATTATTCCTCTCATGTAGAAGGAAGAATTGCGATGTATCAACTAAAAGGAAAAGCATCCATGTGGTGGGATCAATTTGTGCAGGTGCAACACATTAGAGAGAAAGATATCACATGGAAGGAATTCAAGAGGTATTTTGAAAGGAAATAACTGACTAAAAGATACTATGACAAGAAGATGAATGAGTTCTTCGAACTCAAGCTGGGTAGCATGACCATTGATGAATACGAACGAAGGTTTTTGGAATTACTAAAGTATGTTCCATTCATCAAGGATGACGCTGTCAAGATTTAGAGGTATCTGAGTGGACTGCCACCTACCATTGGTGACAAGATTCAGTATGATGATCCTAAGACGATGGAAGAAACAATGAGAAGGGAGAAATGCTTGTATGAGCAGCAAAGAGAAAAACCTACTTTTTGGAAGGCTTGGGATGATCAGAAGAAGTTCAGGACAGAGTAGAGGCAGAAGGGAAATAAGCCCTTTTTCAAAAATAGTCCTCTAGGATAGCCATCTTTTAGAGAGCCCAAGAAGACTGAAGTGGGGGAACAAAGACTGAGACAGACACCCATTCAGTGTTGGGGCTGTAAAGGGAACCACAAGTACAGAGATTGTCCCCATAAAAATGGCAAAACAAGAGTTGTCCATAATGTTCAACAAGCTGAAACAGTGGAGGAAATGGTCAGTCGAATGCCAAGGATCTACATAGCCCTGGACAACAAGAAAACATAATTTCAATCGCACATGATTGAAGTGGAAGGTATGATTAACAACAGACCATTTATTATTTTAATTGATTCAGGGGCTAGCCATAGTTATGTAGATCCTAGGGTGGTGGAAAGTTTTCATTTATCAAGAAGCAAACATGAAAAGTCTTGGTTAGTGCAGTTGGCTATAGGAACCAAGAGAAAAGTCATTGAGTTGGTAAAGTCTTGTCTTGTGGACATGAAAGGACTAAGCACGAAGGCTTAATTGAATATTCTGCCTTTAGGCTCTTATGATTGTCTAATTGGGATGGAATGGTTGGACCAACACCATGCCATATTGGACTGTCAGAACAAGGCATTCACTTACTTAGATGAGGAAGGGAATCAAAAAATAGTCCAAGTAATTCCCAAAGCTGTGGTTGTTAGAAAAATCTCAGCAATGCAACTAAAGAAGTGTTATAGAAAAGGTTGTCAATTGTTTGCAGCCCGCGTGGAGGAAGCATCCAGAGATGAAGTCTCAAAGATTGGATACCATGAGGTTCTAATAGAGTTTGAAGACGTATTTTGGGAGGTACCTAGACTACCTCTGAAGAGAGATATCAAATTCTCCACAAATCTGATCCCTGGAGCAGCTCCAGTGCCGAAAGCTCCTTATAGAATGAGCACGCCAGAGCTAAAAGAGTTGCAATTGCATCTTGAAGAGATTCTAAAGAAGGGGTACATTCGACCAAGCATGTCACCTTGGGGTGCCCTGGTCCTTTTCGTGAAGAAGAAGGATGGGAAGTTGAGGTTGTGCATTGATTTCAGACAGTTGAACAAAGTAACTGTCAAGAACAAGTATCCTCTGCCAAGGATCGACGATCTTTTCGATCAGTTGAAAGGTGCAAAAATATTTTTGAAGATAGATCTCAGATCGGGATATCACCAGGTAAGAATAAAGGATGAAGACATCAACAAGACCACCTTTAGAACAAGGTATGGTCATTACGAGTTCACAGTGGTGTCGTTTGGACTGTCAAATGCACCTGCTATTTTTATGTGCTTGATGAATGGTGTATTCAGGGACTATCTAGACAAGTTTGTCATAGTCTTCCTGGATGACATTTTGGTGTATTCCAAGTCAGAGGAAGAGCATGAACAACACCTGAGGATGGTGTTGCAAGTGTTGAGAGAACACCAGATGTACGCCAAGTTGAGCAAATGATCATTTTATCAAAGGCAGATCCATTACTTGGGACACATTATTTCAGAAGAAGGGATCGTTGTAGATCCTGAGAAGGTTGAGGCCATCCGAGAATGGTCAGCGCCAAGGAATGTGGAAGAATTCAGATCCTTTATGGGTCTGACAGGCTACTACAGAAGTTTTATAGCAGGGTTCTCAAAGATATCTCACCCTATCACTTTCTTGCAAAGGAAGGAGAAAAAGTTTTAGTGGATTGAAGAGTGTGAGAATAGTTTCCAGTGATTGAAGCAGTTGTTAACCAGTGCTCCAATATTGAGGATTGCAGATCCAAATATGGATTTCATGGTGTGCACAGATGCGTGTAAGGAAGGGTTGGGAGGAATTCTCAACCAAGATGGATTTGTAATTTGTTATGAGTCCAGGAAGCTGAAAGAGCATGAAAGGAATTATGCCACTCACGATTTGGAGCTGGCAGCAATCGTCCACGCTCTGAGGAGATGGAAACATTTGTTAGAAAAACAGGACCGTGGAGAAATAAAATAAAACAAATACAGAAACAAAACACAAAAGATACACAACACAATAGAGACACAGATTTATGTGGTTCACCCAGTGTGGGCTACGTCCACCAGAGAAATTGCCAAGTCCTTCCTTTATTATTATCCAGCATATGAAGGGATACAACCTACAACAAACCTGTTGTAACTTCCTCTTCTTTCTCTCATAGTATCCTATCTCAGAATACAATATTCACCATCAACCATAGCCGCAATACATTTCCCTCATAAAAGAGGGTTGCCTTCTAGGGAAAAAAACTCTAACATAATCTCTATCGTTAGATCTGCGACCTTATAATGAATGGTCCAGATTTACAATGAAATTACAATATACATTTAAAAGGCAATTTTTCCTTCTAGGGCTTCGCCCTCGAACCCTTGCTAAGGGCCTGCTTGCCCCTAGACCCCCCAGCCGGGGGGATAGCCCCCCTGGACCCCGCAGAGGGGGTACCCCCCCTCTGCACTCCCTCGCGTAGAAGAATGTACATACTTTTGGGGTGTAAACACTTCATGGGGTATAAACACGACTGAAAGTAAAAGACCTCTGAATCAGGAAGATAATCAGGCTCCACAACCAACAATCTCCCACTTGGAGACTGATCTCAACAACTCCATCGCTGTTGTATATGCTAGACTCTGAACCTTTTTGGACCTGGAAAATTTCTCATCTTCATCTTAATTCTTGACGACCAACTGAAATTGAGCAAGAACTCAGTTTCTCCCTGGTTACTCCCTTTGTTAGCATGTCTGCAGGATTCTGGCTAGTGTGTATCTTTTCCAACTTCAAATGTCCATCTTCCAAGGTGGATCGTATGAAGTGGTACCTCAACTGTATATGCTTAGTCTTCGAATGAAAGGCTAAGTTCTTTGCAAGATGAATGGCACTCTCACTGTCACAGTACAACCTTCTATTCTCTTGCTTCTTTCCCAATTCCTCCATAAACCTCTGTAACCAAATCATTTCTTTACTAGCCTCTATAGTAGCAACATACTTTGCCTCTTTTGTTGAAAGTGCAACAACCTTTTGCAGTTTTGAAATCCAACTTACTGTGGTTCCACATATAGTAAACACATACCCTGTGGTACTCCTCCTACTATCTTTATCACTTGCCATATCTGAATCAACATATCCTTGTATAATAGTTTCTGAACCTCCAAAACATAATTCATGATTAGCAATACCTCTCAAGTATCTGAGAATCCACTTTACTGCCTCCCAATGTTCTTTACCTGGATTGTTCATATATCTGCTCACAACTCCCACTGCATGTGCAATATCTGGTCTTATTCAAACCATTGCATACATCAAGCTACCAACTGCTGATGAATATGGGACCCTGGACATGTATTCTATCTCCTCTTGTGTATTGGGACACATTTCCTTAGTTAATTTGAAATGGATGGCCAAAGGTGTACTAACTAGTTTTTCATTCTGCATTCTAAACCTCTCCAACACCTTCTCTATGTACTCACCCTTAGACAATGTCAGTTTGCGATTTTTCCTGTCTCTTGTTATTCTCATACCAAGGATTTTCTTTGTAGCACCCAAATCCTTCATTGCAAATGAATTGGATAATTTCATCTTGAGCACAGTTATATCCTGCATATTAGACCCTGCAACAAGCATGTCATCTACATACAATAGCAAGATAATAAAGATTCCATTTTCTAGCTTTTTAAAATAAACACAGTGATCAGAATGACATCTACTATAACCATGTTCTGTCATAAACCTGTCAAACTTTAGATACCACTACCTTGGAGCTTGCTTTAGGCCATATAATCTCTTCTTCAACTTGCATACCAAATTTTCCTTCCCTTTGACCTCATACCCCTGTGGCTACTGCATATAAATCTCTTCCTCCAAATCCCCATGGAGAAAATTTGTTTTTACATCTAACTGTTCAAGATGAAAATCTTCTACTTCCACAAGACTTAAAATAGTTCTAATTGAAGTCATTTTAACAATAGGAGAAAATATTTCATCAAAATCTATACCTTTCTTTTGTGCAAACCCCTTTACAACAAGTCTAGCCTTGTACCACTTTTCTCCTCTATATTCTTCCTTCAACTTGTAAACCCATTTATTCTGCAATGCTCTTTTTCCTGCAAGCAACTGAACCAAGTCCCAAGTATGGTTATTTACCAAGGAATCCATTTCCTCTTTCATGCCTTTCTCCCACTTCCTTTTGGTATCTACCTGCATTGCCTCTTCATAACATTCTAGTTCACCAAAATCAATCAACAATAAATAATACAATGAAGGAGAGTATCGTTCAGGGGGTATACTTAACCTGGTATATTTTCTAACAACACTTGCAGGTGTTTGAGGTACCTGTTGCTCCTGTTGTTGTACATTTTGATTTTCTGGTTCCTTTGGAATTTCTTTTTCAGTGATCTCATCAAGCACTGTGTATTCTTGTTTTTATTTTTCTTGTTTCTTTCCCTGCAACTAATCTTTGTACATGACCTTCTCATTGAATATGACATCTCTACTCCTAATGATTTTGTTATTTTCATAATCCCATAAGTGATAACCAAAGTCATTAACACCATATCCAATAAAGGTACACTTCTTGGATTTTTCCTCAAGCTTTGTTCTATTTTCTTTATCAATATGGACAAATGCTTCACAACCGAAAGTTTTCAAAAACGAATAGTTTACCTTTTTTCCTGTCCATTCCTCCTCTAGAATTATACCATCCAAAGAGCTTGAAGGTCCTCTATTTATTAAGTAAACAACAGTATCTACATCGTCTGCCCAAAACTGTAAGGGAAAACCAACATGCAATCTCATACTCCTTGCACGCTCCATGATTGTCATGTTCATCCTTTCTGACACACCATTTTCTTGTGGTGTTCTCGGAACTATCTTCTCTCTACAAATCCCATGGTATGAATAGTAATCATCAAACTCCTTGCTGTAATATTCACCTCCATTATCTGATCTGAGACACTTCAACTTTTTTCCTATCTCATTCCCAACCAAAGCTTTCCATTTCTTAAAAGTATCAAAAACATCAGATTTTTATCGAATGCAATAAACCAAAGTTTTTCTAGTTGCATCATCAATAAAAGTAATATAATAATGAGAGCCACCAAGAGATGATACCTGAGCTAGTCCTCATATATCTGTATGCACAATCTCTAACCTTTCACTCTTCTTTTCTTTTCCGACTCTAAGAAATATGACTCTCTTCTGTTTTCCATAAATACAATCCTCACAGAAGTCCAAATCAATTTGTTTAAGATCTGGCAACAAATTTCTTTTGTGAAGTATCTGCATCCCCTTCTCACTCATGTGTCCAAGCCTATGATGCCACAGTGTTGTATCCACTCCTGTAGAAGCTAAAGACATAGAGGAGTCAATATTACCAGTACATAAATACAATGTACCTACCTTGTCTCATTTCGCTATCACCAATGATCCTTTGATGACCTTCCACGTCTTATCTGTAAATATGGATATACAACCTTCACTTGCAAAATGCCTTGTTGAAATTATATTTTTCCTTAAATCTGGAACATGTCTTACCTCTTTCAACAACCATTGGTTTCCATTGCGTTGCTTTATTTTTATCTTTCCCATTCCAACAATTTTGCATGGTGCATCGTCACCCAAATGAACCTGTCCAAAATCACCTTGAACATAATTTAGAAAATGTTTCCTATGGGGTGTGGCATGAAATGAAGCCCCTGAATCTACTACCCAAGACTCAGAAATATTATCTACAGAAAGAATCAAAGCATCTTGTAACACATCACCTGTTACATTTGCTTCTTGATTTCTCTCCTGCTGTCCATCTCTTTGTTTCTTTGGAGATTTGCAGTCTTTCTTCAGATGTCCTTTCTTCCCACAATTCCAGCACTCTATCTTTCCAAGTTTGGATTTGGATCTTCCCTTCCTAGAATTCCCACGGTTCTAGAAACTCTTTCCTCTATCCTTTTGTCTTCCTCTGTTCTCCATGTTCAACGCATTTCCTGATGTCTCACCTGTGCTTTTTCGTCGCATTTCTCCACTAAGGATAACACCAACAACATCATCAAATTTTAAAGTATTTGAACTAGAGACAGAGTTACTTACAGCCATGACCAAGCCATTCCAACTTTCTAGCAATGAGCACAAGATTAGAAGAACCCTGACCTCATCATCAAAGTCCACTTTTACAGAACTTAATTGATTAGTAACTATATTAAAATCATTTAAATGATCTTCAACAGACCCACCTTCCGACATCTTCATATTAAATAATCTCTTCATTAGAAATACCTTATTGGACACCGAGGGTTTTTCATACAATTTGGCCAATGCATCCATCAAACGCTTCATTGTATTTTCTTTGGAAATATTTAAAGCCACCAACGCTGCCAGGCTCATTCATATCGTTCCTAGAGCCTTTCTGTCAAGAATCTCCCATTCTTCATCCTTCGTAGCCACCGGCTTCTTTTCTATTCCGCCCAATGGTAGGAATATATCCTTCTGATATACATAGTCTTCCATCTTCATCTTCCATAACTGGTAGTTTTGGCCGTTAAATTTCTCGACCCTAAAATTTCCATCTTTCGACATTGCTCCCACTCAAACCAGGAACCCTCTTTTCCTACGAGTTACCTTTCACTCTGATACCAGTTGTTAGAAAAACAGGACTGTGGAGCAATAAAATAAAACAAATGAGGAAACAAAACACAGAAGATACACAATACAATGGAGACACAAATTTATGTGGTTCACCTAGTGTGGGCTACGTCCACTAGAGAAATTGCCAAATCCTTCCTTTATTATTATCCAGCATATGAAGGGATACAACCTACAACAAACCCATTGTAACTTCCTCTTCTTTCTCTCACAGTCTCCTATCTCATAATACAATATTCACCATCAACCATAGCCGCAATACATTTCCCTCATAAAAGAGGGTTTCCTTCTAGGGAAAAAAACTCTAACATAATCTCTATCGTTAGATCTGCAACCTTATAATGAACGGTCCAGATTTACAATGAAATTACAATATACATTTAAAAGGCAATTTTTTCTTCAGGGGCTTCGCCCCTGAACCCCCATTCGGGGTCCACTTTCCCCCACATCCTCCAACAGGGGGGATAGCCCCCCCGGACCCCGCAGAGGGGGTACCCCCCCTCTGCACTCCCCTGTGTGAAAGAGTGTACATACTTATGGGGTTTAAATAATTCATGGGGTATAAACACGGCTGAAAGTAAAATACCTCTGAATTAGGAAGATAATCAGGCTCCACAACCAACAACATTACCTCATGGGAAGGAGATTCGAATTGAGAATAGACCACCATGGTCTGAAATATTTTTTTGATCATCTGACTTTAAACGCTAGACAAAGTAGGTGGCTGGAGTTTTTGTGTGAATATGACTTTGATATCAAGCATATCAAAGGGAAGGAAAACAAGGTGGCCGATGCACTCAGCAAAAAGGTGCATGAATTACATGCTACAACCATTAGCATGTACATGACTGATATTAAGGATAGAATTTTGGAAGCTACAAATGCAAATTTGCAGTACAGAGACTTGGTAGCAAAGCTATAGCAGAGCAAGAGACCACAAAAAGAGGAAAATTACACCTTGGAATTTGCTGGAATACTTCTGTACAAAAACAGAGTGTATATACCCAATGTCCAAGATTTGAAACTTGTTATTCTAAGAAAAATGCATAACATGACTTATGCTGGACACCCTGGATATCAGAAGACTGTGGCAGCAGTCAAGAGCCATTACTTTTGGCTAGGAATGAAGAGAGAGATCACCGAATACATCACCAGATATATGGAGTGCCAGAAAGTTAAAGCTGAGCATTGGCACCCAGTAGGGTTGTTGCAACCTTTACCCATTCCTGAGTGGAAGTGGGAAGTGGTGACAATGGATTTTTTTACAGGATTGCCCAGAACAAGCAAGCTGCATGATTTGATCATGGTGGTGGTGGACAAGCTTACAAAAGCTGCCCATTTTATTCCACTAAAAATTACTCACAAGGCAGCAGATGTTGCTGATATTTTATTAAAGGAAGTGGCACACTTGCACGGAATTCCTAAAACGATTGTGTCTGACAGAGACCTGAAATTCACCTTGAATTTCTGGAAAGGATTGTTTAAGGAATTCAGAATGAATTTGAACTTTAGTACATCATATCATCCTGAGTTTGATGGACATATAGATAGGGTGAACAGAGTAATAGAAGACATACTGATAATGTATGTGATGGATAAACCATCAAGGTGGGAAGACTACCTGCACTTGGTAGAATTCGCCTACAACAATGGGTATCATACATCGTTGAAGATGAGCCCATTTGAAGCACTTTATGGAAGAAAGTGAAACACTCCAGTGAGATGGGATAATCCAGCTGACAAAGCAGTAGTTGGGCCAGAGTTGCTCAAGGAGATGGAGGACCAAACGATAAAAATTAAACAGAATTTGAAAGTTGCCCGGGACAAGCAGAAAAGTTATGCTAATAAGAATAGAACCCACTGAGAATTCAAAGTGGGTGATCATGTTTTCCTGAAAGTGAAAACTAACAGGAGTTTCCTGGAGCTGGCAAGTTGCGCCAAGTTGGCAGCCAGATTTTGTGGGCCATTTGAAATCCTGGAAAGGATTGGGCCAGTTGCATATAAGCTTGCATTACCTACATCTATGACTGTACATAATGTGTTTCATGTTTCATTTATTAAGAAATATATACCTAATGCTAATCATGTTATTGACTGGAATGTCGTTCAGGCAGAACCAAAAGGTGTCTTGCAAGTGCATCCTGTGCGCATATTGGACAGGAAAAACAAATAGCTTCGGAATCGAGCTATAAGGCTTGTAAAGGTCTAGTGGACTTGGTACGGTCCTGAGGACGCGACATGGGAGCATGAAGATGATATGTGGGCAGAGTACCCGCATCTTTTTGAAAATTTTGGAAAGCTTGTAGATACAGTGTAAAGTTGCACTGAGGACAGTGCAGAAATAAGGGGAGGGGGATTGTAATGTCCCCAAGGCTGAGCCCTGTTGTAAATCATGTTTATGAAATGAATTCTAATTATGTTTTATAGGCTGGTGAGCCAAGTTAAGATAAGCTGGTGGGATTATGTGATTATTAGGCCAGAGAGACTAAGTGTTGAAGGCCAAGAGCCTGATTTTGTATATGTATCTATGCACATTATTAATAAAAATATAAACACCGCTACGCGCAGACCGACCACAATGAATGAGTGATGGGGGACTAAGCTTCCAGAGAGTGGGTAAGGGATTAGGGGCTAGAAGGTTGGAAGAAGGGCTAAGTATTGATCCTAGGGGAATAAGTCCTTGGGAATAATATTTTAATATTATTCCAAAAAGCCATGTGAAATATATGTTTTATCCTAAGTTCTTTTGGAATGACAAGTGACTTCCAAATGGGGGGGAATGCATGCTGAGGGAACGCATGCAGTTTCATGGGTGACAAGTGTCAACCCAAGTACATGCAGTTAAAACTGCTGAATTGAGCCGTGATGGGGGCTTCGCCTCCATTCCACCGTCGACCGTTTGATCGTAAGTTCGGTCCGACCTCTACAAGATATGTTTGTGCAATTCTGATACCATGGAAAAAGGCCTGTGTTTGTTTCTGGAAAATCTGGTACACCCTCTGTTCTGAACCATCGAGTCTATGTCAACCCCTACATGGATTTCTTATCATGCGTCCCTAAAAACCAGAGCCATGAGTCTACCCCATGATTTCGGAGCCTAGTTGGGTTGAAGAAGTATGTGCCTATCCCCTGTTCGGGAAGCCGTGTCTGTTTTCCCAGTGGACTGTTGTGGCCACGCAGTGCTGGACTGTGTGTAGCTTGCTGGCTAGTGTAAGTTCATGCTAATCCTGTGTGTAACCTCTCTCCAGGTGAGGGAGGTGATTGTTGTTGGAAGAGGCAGGTTGTCAGGCCTGTGAGCAACTCTCTCCGGGTGAGAGAGTTTGTTGGGAAGTGGTTTCTCCCAGAGAGAGTTCAACACCAGCTACGGGATCCCGGCCTATTTCCGAGATCTAGAGAGGGAGGTGTAGCACCGATGGACTGTGCTTTTGAAGGTGTATACTCCCGGGTGGAACATGCATGTGGGGAATGAGAGTCCTTGAGTAGTGAGCATAAGAAGGCTTCCCGGGAAGAATCCTTCCAATTCTCTATGCAATTTTCCCTGTAACCTCAGCCTAGCCTAGGATTCCTTACCTTGGGTGGAGCTTAGTCCCATCTCGGGGGTGACCCACTACTGATCTTGATGAGCAACGTGGTCTAAGGCTAGGAGGTTCGTGGAAGGCCTACACGTGGTTGGTGGAATTACCACAGTTTCAAAGATAAGTATCAGCTTATGTTTTAATTATGTTTTGTATGCCTGTGTTGCTTATATTTATCATGTATTCCGCTGTAATCATGAATTACTATTAATCCCATTAAATCTACATGTTAGCAGTAATATTGTGTTAACTCTGAGTTTAAATGTGTTTAATTTTATTTAAAAGCATGTTATTAATTAAGTTACAAAATGATGTTTTTTTCCGCATAGTAGCATCTGCCTGGCCAGCGAGTTGGATGACAATCGGGGAGCATTACAAAAAATGTGAAAACAGAGAAGAAGAATCAAGAAGATTAGTTGCAACAACAACAAGAAGACCAAATAACATATACATCCTAGACAAAAAGGAGAAAAAGAGGATTGAAGTTACACAAAAGAGATCCAAGGAGTATAACAAGGAAGGAAAGGATAAAAATACAGAAAAGGAAGGTAAAGTACTATTGAGCATTGTTGACGCGCAGTGGGAAGACCCAGGGTTAATCATCAATACACCAATAAAACCATTAGACACTGGCCCTTTTGGCATCACCTGCAAGCAAGCGAAGTCTCACTCGAGGCATCTAGAGGGGCTGCAGAAACCAAGTTTATACAGTGATGAGGGGAAGTGAGGAATTCATCATGTTCTTACTGTGTGTGCTAGTTTCATTACTTAATAGTTACTTATCATGCAACATACTATGTGTGTGAAATTACTTTACTTATAATTCATTCATTTACCAGTTACTTTAATGTGCGACATTAAGATAGCATATATGAATAGCACATTCAGAATACTAATATTTCATCATCACTGCACAATATCTGTAACATATTCATAATACTAACCATTTTATGCTATCCACAACACACACATAACATCACATCAAGACATAAGTTTTAACATGGTTCACCCGAATCTGGGCTACGCCCACAACAATTGGCTTCGTATATTATTCATTTATAGTCTCCTTACAACTGCACACTATGCTTACAAAAATATGCAACAGTAACCATTACTCAAACTTGCCTAGTCGTTATGCTGCAGTGCTAGCCTCACTCCTCAGTCATACCTCAAAACTTCTCCCAAAACTGACGAACTCAAAATATATTCATGACAAAATTCTTACTACCAAACTACTTCTACCCAAAAAACCATTACCATTTATAGTTTTACAAAAGGGCCAATTCCATTACAATGTGGAAAAAATGTCCCAAAATACTAACTACTTTCTTCCTTTTGCTCGTTGACTCCCGAACATGCTTCAAATGCTTTTCCCGCATGCGCTTCTCCTTAGCCAAAATATCGCATGATCTGTTCCTGTGCGATTCCCAAGACTTATAAAAAATTATCCAAAACACCTATCCAACAACCCCCCAACACTCACATGTGGCTCTTCCTAAGACACTTAGGCCTTCTTCCAGTTTGCCATGAACTTTTCGAATGTCTCCTTTGCTATCCTAGCCTTATCTTTTACCTTTGTCTCTTTCTGCAAAATTGTGTTGATTGTTTCGACAGTCACCTGAGCCTACATCTTCTCAACACTTTCTTCGACTTCATGTTTGATTATACCTTGAGTGGATTCTAAGGCCGCTATCACCCTATAGGATTCTTCTTGTATTATTGCAATCTTTTGCATGAGATCATGATGTTCTTCTCTTAGCTGATTCATTTTTTAATATAGTTTCATGTTCTCTTCTATTGTCATTATCACTTCTGCTGGCAGTAATGTGCCCATTACTGCTTTGAACTTCTACGCCTTTTCCTACGCAACCTGTATCTTCTGGATGATCTCCTGTCTCTCCCTATATTCAGTTAGTTACATCCAGAAGACCATGGTTTCTACATAGAGCCGAGGACATTCTACCTCTGAGTTTTTTATTCTCTCCACAACTATGGTCACTGTTTGTTCCCTTTTCTCCCTTTATTCTCGTGGAGTACTTGGTGTCATACGCACTTCTAAGTTGACTATATGTGAGCAATAGGCTTGAATAACTTCGCTTATATTTGTTACTTTTTCTAGAATTAGGACCTCCTTCTCTGTCTGAGCCTCTGGGAGTTCTTTTTAGACCTGCTCAAATGCATGTTGCATCCTTTTGACCTTTTTCATGGCCTCATCCCACTCCTTCATGAATTTGTTGTATTCCATATCCAAGGCTACATTCTTTGTCGTAACCTTAACCAATTTGTTAGATGTCTTTTATGTGTGAAAATTCATCTCTTGCATCATGATTGTCTATAATTCTTGCAATCCATCTATCGTTAGTTGAGATAAGACTAAGTCAATATGACCTAGTGCTCTTTCTTATTCCTGCATCTCTATTGTGGGGAACTCTACCGCCCTTGTTGCTAACTTGATCAATTTGTGTTCACCTTCTACTTCTACTGACTCAGATATTGTCATTCCTATCTCCCCATTCTTTGTATTTCATGTTGCCTCTTCATCCTTTGTTTGTCATACTAATGCGATATATGCTACTCTGAACAATTGGCACAACTCAATCATATTCTCCTGCATCATTCTGTGTATTTCTTCCTACTGGTGTGCCACATGCTGAAATGTGTAATCTGTGACTTATTTAACTTGATCACCTATCTTTTCCAAGTCTTCCTCTATCAGGTCTTGTATGGACACTTCCTTGATGAATTTCCATTTCATCCATTGTGGTACATATTTTCCTGCCTTTGGTTCTTTCCGCTTCTTATCTATGCATGGTGATGTCTTATGGGTTGTTTCTTCAGTGCCATTTCCTCTTTCCTGTTTAGCTCCTTCTTCTTCACCATCATTTATCTCTTGTACTTCCAGGTTTTGTCTCTCTGAGGGACCTGTTTCCACTGGTGGAATCTTCCACTCATCATCCCAATCTACCATGATATGGCCCATCTCATCCTCGGTTAACATGTACTATTTGGGAAACCATTGTCGATCTGGGTCCTTTTTCGCTTGTACATACATATGGTGGTTCCCTACCTTAAAGCGCGCAACTGCCTTATACACCTCAACCACCTGTAGTGGTATGGGAGGTGTCCTATCAATGCTGTCTCTAATGGTTTCTTTATAAATATAAAAGGCAAATTTTTTTTCCATTTGTCACACCTTGTGCATAGTATGTCATAAGTTATGATATCGCACAGCTAGAAATGGCGTATCCTTGACTCCCAAAAACTGCGTGTCATATGTCTCCCTCCATGCTAATAGTGCAATTAGAATTAAGATTCGGGAATATTGGAACTCAATACCTTTATCCCGCGCCTCTTCACGATCAATCATGAATTAGTCTAGTAAGAATGTCACCCAGTTCAACTGGATTCCCTCGACGCACCTTTCAACTGTCGCTATGACTGCTGCTAGTACTTGGTATTTTATACACTTTCTTAACAGTTTACAAGCTAAGGCTTGTGTCATGAACTGTATGGTTGGGTCACAGATTCTTGCAACATCTAACCTACGTTGTCCTTGGAATGTATAGAACTTCTCCTTCATGCTCTTAGATAGAACCTTTTCGTTCTTTTTGTCGGAGAACAACAATGAGGGGTCCTCCCCTTGCGATGGTAGACCGGTAATGCACATGATCAAGTTTGTATCAATGGATAATGTCCTATCGAGCCACAAGTATTCCCCATGCATACAAATTAGCAACATTTTTATGCAATCATTAATCTCTGGGCTCCTCCCAAAGTGTGGTATGTTGAATAGGTTCAGAACACCTACTTTCTACAACCTCGTAGCCGAAATTTGTGGCTCTATCACTATCATATGAGTTTTAGAGATAATGTATTTCTTCAAGTACTTTCTTGGCACCAACTATAGAAATGTCTTCTCATCCATAATTTGATGGTCAACTTACTTTAAACCTGGTATCAAACCTAACATGTCTTCTTCCATAATCACACCCTATGGAATCTCTCACTCCACGAGTGGGTACTTCACGTCTTTCTATAAGTTGATAATTTTTGCATACGACTTTCTTGGTGGGATGTAATCCTTGGGTAATATCGACGTTGAGTAGGATGCCTCTATTTTATCTTCAACCATGGGTGTCGTTTCTGGTTGAATTTATTGTTTCTTGGGTACTACTATTGAGGTAGATGTTACCTTGGGTG
This sequence comes from Picea engelmannii, assembly GCA_009831015.1. NCBI lineage: Eukaryota > Viridiplantae > Streptophyta > Pinopsida > Pinales > Pinaceae > Picea > Picea engelmannii. Next base: position 53,505 of record ML794344.1, on the reverse strand, counting down.
GTGCCATATTCCTATGAAACTGTTCTCTATGCACAACTGGGCTCTGTGAATCGGCTCTGAAGCTCAGTTCCAAAACTTGTCTTTGCAACTCAACTCCATATGTGAATTGTAACTGATAATAACCTTCCCTCATCGACCCTTCACTTACTTTTATACCTCATCGTCAGTTGTTAGCTTCCCTTTGCACCTACACTTGCCATCTAATCCACTAGTGCTTTTCATTCAATGCACGCGTTAACATTGTGTTAATGCTAAATCATCCATCATATGTTCTTCTATATCTAGTAGTGTGTTATGATATTCGTGGTACTTTCCATTTATTTTTACGTGTCTCTATCATTTTGGACTGATGTTTTCGCATAACTGCTTTTTCCCATCATGTTTCCTCATAAATTCTCTTAATTGTTATCTATGCGATCTCTTATATTTTTCATGATCTCTTCTCTATGCGCGATCTCTTCTCTCTTATCAAACTTATATCCTTCATCTGTGCACACTTCTTCCTACTTCCTTCTATTTTGTGACATTTTCCTATTTTTCCTACTAATCTTAAGTGCTTGGACTCTTCAACTCTCTACTTCTTTTGAACCAGTTTCTTAATTTTCCCTATTTTTTTCTTTCTTTTTCCACCTTTTCTTTCTATAGTACACTATGATACAATTTCTATGGTACATATCCTATTCAATTCACCTAGTGCATGGAAGGATGATCATCCTTGTACAGTTTCAACCAACTCTCGTTAACTAGTCCTTCAACGACTTGTCCATCCAACTATTCCAGCTGAACAATACTTGATTTAGTCACAAATCTGAACATGTAAAGCCCTATCTAGTACATCCTAAACTTTCCAGGATGTTGTAAGAACTTAATATAGTAGAGTAGTACTAAATCTCTTGTCTGGAACTTCCTCTACTTGATGTGTCTGTCATGCCATGATTTTTCACGTGCCTTATGTACTTTCTAATGGAACCCTGCAACAAATTGGTCTTTCTCTAATACCATAATTATGATAATATTTATTCTATTGCACTAGAATCCATAAGGTTTGTCATCGCAACAATGTACAGACTCGATACAAGAAATTCCATGTAGGGTGTTGACCTATCAACTTCTTGCATGTAGTTCTATAATCCCATAGCTTTGTAGAAATCCTTACATCCGAGTCATCCCATCCTACATTACATACCTTTGTCAACACATTCTCTAGTATCTTATTTAAGGCCTCCATAGTTTCATTTGATTGAGGGTGATAGAGAGTGATATTTCAATGTTGAATCTGGAACTCTTATGTCAGTGCTGCAACTTTCTTGTTCAAAAAGTGAGTCCCATGATCGCTCATAATTAATTTAGGACACCCAAACCTTGTAATATGTTCTCAAATAAGAACCTCACAAATGTCTCTGTGCTGCAATATTTAACTGGTTCTACCTCTTCCCATCTTGTCAAGTAGTCTATCGTGGTAATTATGTACCTGAATCTCATTCTCCTCGCAGGTGGATTAATTGGTTCGATAAAATCCACTGCCCATTTTTAAAATGTCTGCAAGGTGACTTGTGGATTCAAAGGCATCCCATCCCTTCATGATGGCCTTCCTACTCTTTGGAAACCATCAGAACTCTAATAATATTCCTTAGTGTCCTTATGGAGGGTGGTCCATAAGGATCATTGGTCTTTTGTGTTCTAATACACATCATCACATTATCCCATATACACCTAACCTATATAGATTTCTTGTGATCAACTGATAATCCATTGCTTTAACCATTAGTTTCTTCTTTTGTGATACTATCATGTCAGATGGAGCAATTCTTGTACTAAAAAATTGGACAATTCCTACAAAGTGGTCATCTACCATTTGAACTAAAGATAATTGCGCACGTGGTAAAACATCACCTAGGCTCCCTGCATCTTCCCCTGTTAGTATTCTCGACAGATGGTCTGGTCCTACATTCAGTTTCCCTGGCTTCACAATAACTTCAAAGTCATACTCTTGGAACAACAATAACCATCTGCAGATTCTCCCCCCCAACATTAGCTTGTTCACTAGGTATCTCAATGTAGAGTGGTCTGTATACATATTGAAATGGGACCACAACAAGTAGTTTCTAAACTTATGCAGGAGTAAACCATGGCCAAGCCTTCCCTTTCTATCGTCATATAATTCTTCTCAACAATCAACAACTTTCTTCTAGTAAAGGAAATTGGATTGGCTAACTCTCCCTCTCCTGGCTGGGATAATACTGCACCGAGCACTATCAATGATGCATCCACATGAACATGAAACTATTTCTTCCAATCTGGGAACACCAGAATGGGCGCAATTACTAACTTCTGCTTCAGTACGTCCAGACCCTGTTGATAGTCTTCATTCCACTGAAACTTAGATTCTTTCTTTAATAACTTTTCCATCGGAGCTATAATATGTGCATAACCTTTAATAAATTTCCTATAATATCTTGTATGACCCAACATTGTTCTCAGTTGTATTACAGATGTAGGTGGTGGAAAACAAACAATCATTGCGATCTTTGTAGGATCAACCAATACACCTTGCTTTCATACCACATGACCTAACAATATCCCAGACGGTGTACATAAAATACACTTCTTCAAATTTAACAATATCTGATATCATCTACATCTATTGAGCATCAAGCGTAGAGTTTTTATGTGGTCTTTTAATAAGCTAAGAACAGTCCAATAATCTAAGTACACTTCAAGAAACTTATGAATAAATCTTAAAGGTTGCAACAACTACTCTAGAAAACACAATAGGTGCATTCTTTAACCCAAATGACATCTCTATGTACTAGTAGCTTCCCCATTTTGTTGCAAATGTCATCTTTTGTCTGTCTTCTGGCATAATCTTATCTGATGATATCTTGAAAAGCCATCAGTGAATGAGTAGGCCTCCTGCCCTCCTACATTTTCTAACTCATCTTTTGTAAAGGGGGTCGGAAAAGGGTCATGTAAACATTTATCGTTCAATTTCCTTAGGTCTATACAAATTATAATACCCCCTTGTTTTATTATCTTGAACTACCATTGGGATTATCCATTTGGACTCTACGACGAGCTCAATGATACCAACTTCTATCATTCTATCAAGCTTTGCTTTCACGTTTTCCTTGTACTTTAGATTCAACCAGTAAGGTATCTGTCTCACTGGCTTAACATCTGGTTTTAATGAGATATTCATCTCACCTAATTCCCCATCTATCCCCTTCATCTCTGAAAAGGTTGTCAAAAATATATCTTGATATTCGCATAGTAAGTCTGCAATCTTGTCAACAGTCTCATCATTCCAATAGTCACCAATATTCATGAAATTGGGTTTCTATTTTGTTCCAATATTCAGTGTGCACACTCTTAATGGCTTCACATATGCATCAGATTCGAGTTCTGGAACTTCTACTATACGCTCCCTTTCAATATATGATACTTGCACATTTCTTGGATCTTCTTCCTCTTGATCTTCTTCAATAACATTACAACATTCCAGTAGTTCATGGACTGTCATGGATTGTTTTTTTTCACTACACGTAGGTACTATTTTTATCTGATATTATTCCATAAAATTCTTACTTCTAATGAATTGCAGAGTTGCATCTACTAAGGGTGACCCAACTTCAAAACTAAATGATACCCTAAAATTCCGGGTGAGCTCTTCCCAATCTGTTATCCCTTTGTGCACTTCTAGTTCTAGATACCAGTTCTTGGGAACTGTCTCAAGTGTATGTATGAACCTATGCATCCATCTTGCTTTGACACATGTATCCAAGTTGTCATACATTGAAAAAAATGATCCATCAGACTGCTCATCCATGTATACTTGTGTGTAATTTATTCTATTCCAAATATGATCTGCATTAGCCTTTTACAGTGCTACCAATCCCTATTCCTTCCTTGTGTGTAGCCCACCATCTCGTTGTGGTTTCTTTCAGTGAAACATCTAATGCCAAAAATCTTTGTTGTTCGGGTATCTACAACTAAAATTCTTTTACAAAGCAACTTATGTCAGTTAATCCATCAAACCTCAGTGCATCACATACCTCTGCTCCGATCCAACGCAAAGAGTGAGTAATGCGAGCACATCTTCTGGTCGATACTTCGTGCAATTTGTGTTGTCAATATTAAATTCCTTCCTTTAAATATGATGCACAAGATATAATGCAATGTGCATCTCCAACTTAGCATACCATGTACAGTAGGATTAACACAATCATATTATATAGGTTATCAATTTATTTTATTGCGGGTTCCACATACCTCCTTGCTTTTGTGGGGTCTAATGGTGCAGTGACCTTTAAGACTCCTCCTTTGAAAATCATTTCTCTCTTCTTCAAGTTAATAATCATCTGGTTTTCAAATATCGAATCCAATCTGAGCAATGTTAGATATGGGTGATTTCTATCCATGATCTTATTGACCTCAAATTCGACTACATCACGTACTCCATCTATGTTAACAATTACTCCTACTAGTCTCTCAATCGATACTATCTTATGTTGGTTTTCCAACCTCAACTGAACAGTTGACCGAACTAAGTTCGATTTCCTAATCATTTCCCACATCTGTCTTGGAAGAACATTTACATTCGATCCTAAGTCCAAGATGACATTATTCATGTCATACTCTCCTATCCGTGCACTTAATTTGAATTCTCTGTTTTTCCTCTTCTTGTGAAATACTTGGTTCACTGCTCTCTGTTTCATAGGTAATTCTTTGTCTTGGGTGCACTAATCGATCGTCCCATGCAGCACGATCAATGTTGGTTCATCCTTCATCAACTCTAAAGGAATCTTTAGAAAATATTTCAAAGTATTTAACTTCTCAACTGACCTTTCTGGAATGGTGAAATCATATACTGACAACATATCATATAATGGTAGAACATTTGATGTTGATGCTATCCATTCCAGTCCTAGTATTTCCTTCCTAGCTTGCCGATATGTCTCTTTCTCTTTATGTGGGTTTAATTTCGGTGTAGGATCAACTTCTTTCCTTATCCATTTCTCGACCCCCTTTCCTTTTTCTGTCACATACTCTCCAGGTCTCGTTCCTCTATGCGTAATGATTGCTATTCTGGGTTGATCATTGTGTTCCTCAGCTGTTATCATATGTATGTTCTGGTTCTAATTCAAGTTTTGATTTAGGTTCCCTCTTTCCTTCCATTTCTCTATCAGTTGAGGACAATCCTTTGTCACATGGTCCAATTCTTTGTAGTACATGCACTTTGTGCAAGGATTCGAGCAGTCTCTTCCTAAATGTTCCAGTTGATTGCAATTATAACAAATGATTGGTCCTATGCTTCCTCTACCTAATCCACCTCACCCTTGAATTTTGTCGAATCCTCCTCGTACACCCTGATTAAATCCTCTTAGGGTATTATACTGTGGAAATCCCCCCCTCTATTGTGACATTTTCTTCTGGGATTATATTCACATTTGAAGTGCACTCTCTCATTAAGTCGAATGCACAACAATCTCTCATTGTGTCCTACAGACTTGCAGAAATTACATAACAAATTCCTGAGCATACTCTGGGACTTCTGCAATAATGAACAGGCCATTGGATGATGTCCACATATCTTTCATATTTCAAAATACCCTAGTCCTCCTTGCAAAGGGTTCAATGATACTGTATCCATATACTGTGCAAATGTTGGGCATTCTTCCTTATCATGGCCTTCTATCTTACTTGCAATACACCAAAATTATTCATGCTTTTCCTTTTCTTTCGTTATTTCTGACAACTGAATTCTTAGTGCAACTGACTATGATTCAGCCTGTGCCATCTCCTACGAGAGATGATTCTAACTTCATATTAATTTATAATGCTTCTAGTTGTGACATGACCTTCTGCAAGGTTAGAGGATAATGAATGTGCGACAACAAACCTGCAATAAACAATTCTCTATGTTGTTCATCAGGAGTTTGAAATGTTAATCTACCCATCACATCTTTAAACCTTTGATTGTAATACCAAACTATCTCATTCTGTATTTTCCTAATTTATTTCAACTCTGTGATATACTTCAACTCAGATTTCAAATTCAGAAATTCTTTTAACAAGGCTTGTCCAATCTCTTCCAATGTCCTTGATTGTCCCACCGATGTAGTGGTATAATACTTCATGCACCACAATAGTGTGAAACCTCTGAACGTCTTGGCTAGTTGCACAATCTTCCTTTCCTCATCCTTAACATTCTTCATATTCCATATCGTGTCACATGCAAATAGATGTTTCTCTGGGTCTTATGACCCCACTCCCTGGAATTCAGGAATTCTTAATGTATGATATATTCCTTTCATTGTATTATGTGTAGTACTTACCTTCGGTGATGTTGATTGACTCTCATTTGTTGAGCTACTTCCACTATTCTGAATATTGTTCTAACTTTCTCCACTAACTACAATTTCTCTTGAAAAAGTTATGGTTTCTGCTTTAGATCTTGGTGATGCACACAAGGTCATGGGTTCAACACATATTCCGATATGTGATGGACTTCCTTCTTTTGTTGGACTACACTAAGGATCCTTTTCTTTCTCTTTCCTTTCTCTGTATGGTGTGATTTGAAGTATTTCCCAGGGTCCTCTTTTCTCAAACACTCTGTGTTGCTCTTCTCTCTAAGCCACAATCTCCTTCTTACTATACCTGAACCTTTTCCCATAGCACAATACTATAATCTCTCCATCTGAGTCACTATCTTCCTCTCTTAACATTCTCATTCCATTCATTCCTTATTCATCTTTTTCATATCTTTCCACTCTTATACCATCTTATGGTAATCTCCCAGTCCCCCTTTGTGCGTGAAGGCACCTAGAAATCAGATTCCATCTTCATGACATTCATGTCACACACCAACATATTTATCCAGGTAGAAAATACATTCAAAAATCTTCTGCGTGAACCCTTGAATAAGTCCCTCTCTGTGACACTATAAGACTAGGTATAATCTATTACAAAATTTGTAATGTAACCCCCCATTATACTATTCAACCAAAAATCAACTATGTGAGAAACTTTATTACTTATTGTATTCAATTGTCTGATCAGTTCAGTAGTCTAGTTTTTCAGAGCCTCAGTTTGATATCTTCCAACATTCTCCACTAGCCTTTCTAACCGTCCAGTCAAAATTATTAGAAATTCACCAAAGAAGATTTCATTAAGATCTGTAAACACATACCTTTGCAACTATTGTTCGTCGCTAAACCGTGGGTTTCTATTTTGTTCTCAGGGAAAGTGTCATTCCTTCCTTCGTAACCATTCTATGATCTCTTCCTTATTCATCCTCCAAAACATTCCCCTCAATTACATATCTTGATCTCGACAACATAACCATTTGTTGGCACGCAGTGGGAAAACCCTAGGTTCAAAGATAACATACCAACAAAACCCTCAGACACTAGGCTTTTTTGCATTACCTACAAGCAAGTGAAGTCTCACTTGAGGCATATAGAGGGGCTCCAGGAACAAATTTTCTACAATGATGAGGAGAAGTGAGGCAGTCAACATGTTCTTATTGTGTGTGTTGGTTTCATTATTTAACAATTACTTATCATGCAACATACCTTGTGTGCAACATTACTTTACTTGATATGCATTCATTTACTAGTTACTTCAGTGTGTGAAATTATGACAACATATATGAATAACACATTCAAAATACTAAGATTCCATCATCACTGTTCAATATCGGTAACATATTCATAATACTAACCATTCTATGTTGTCCATCACACACACATAGGATCACATCAAGACACGATAACGTGGTTCACCCCAATCTGGGCTACATCCACAATGATTGGCTTCTTATATCATTCATTTATAGTATCCTTACAAATGCGCATTGTTCTTACAAAAGGATGCAATAGTAACCATTACTTAAACCTCCCTATCCATTCTACTACAGTGCGAGCCTCACTCCTCAGTCATACCTCAAAAATTCTCCCAAAACTAATGAACTCAAGAGAACTTCACGAAAAAAATCTCACTACCAAAATACTTCTACCCAAAAACTCATTACCATTTATATTTTTACAAAATGGATAATCCCATTGCAATGTGGAAAAAATGTCCCAAAATCATAACTACTTTCGGCCTTTTGTGCATTGTCTCTCAAAGATGCTTCCACTGCTTTGCACATGTGCTGCTCCTTAGCCAAAATGTCACACGATCCATTCCTGTGTGATTCTGAAGACTTATCCAAAATTCCTATCCAACAAGTGCCATGAACTCATGGGGAGTAGACCCAAAGAAAAGAGTGAACCGTTTCCATTGATTTCAAATGGGGAGAGAAAGATCATGAGCATGATGATAGGAATATCAGGAGCATGATGACAGGGGGAGTATAAGTGTTGCCATCAATGAAAAAGGGGAATAATGTTGAATGGTGTTGTCATTGATGTCAAATTTAGTCATTTATCAACATGAATAAGTCTCCAAAGTTGTTCCTTTATGACATATCTTTAAGCATGGCCCTCACAGGAAGACACTTTGAAGAAGACCACAATAAGCCCCACAGTTGTTTGAAGAAAAAGAGTATGAAGGATATTGCAAATGCATGCAAAAATATCCATGGATTGATATCCCTTGTCAATCCAATTCCAATTGTAGATGGAATGCCACGTGGCCCCTTATGGCTAAGAATATATTCCCTCTTAAAGATGATCATGTGAATTTTCCCCCAAAAAGTGTTGCAAACAAGAAGTTATAGGTCATCCCTAAAGTTAAGTAAAGGATGTTATTGGAAGGGTATAAATACACATTAAGAACCTATCATTTTCATCATTTAATATTGTGATATCTTAGCACAATTTTGGTGGTGAATTTCATAGGGAAGATGAAGTGAAGACGAGCGAAATTTCGAGGGAAGATGAAGTCTTGTGCTGATTTGTTCTAAGGTATGTTATTTGAAAGTCATCTTGGAATTTTTGCTATATATTTTTTTCTATAATTATTTAGATAGAGAAACTTGGAGGATGTTGAGAATACATATCAAGGTACTTGCGGTACAAATTTTATCTTCTGGGTCATTTTAATTTTGGAGATACACTCTGTGGAAGATATGGTTTTTGACTAGTCCTGTAACTAGGCTCAAACATGTGTTCTAGGTAAAATAGTCATAAATTATTCATAGAATATCCAAATTCTATGAGACTAATTGCATTGGAAAGAGTACAGTCCATAGTATATTTTATGCAATTTTCAGAATTATATATCATATATTGAGCGTGTGGAATGTTGTACCATTTTTCCATCTAGAATAGGCCAAAATTCAAGAAGTTTTTCCATTTTTTCTGTAACTCTTTTTCAGGGATGATTCAAGGAGAAAAACTTGGAGGAATCTTAGAGACGTTATCAAAGAATATTGGGTACAAGTTTCAAACCTTGATTCATTACAAGTACATATTTATACTTGTTGGAAGTTAGGGTTTGTGACTAATCAAAAAACTAGTTCCAAACAGGCGTTCGATATAAATTTAAGAAGTAATGTTGGGGTTTATATGTGGACCCATGTGGACCTAGGATTTTTATGTGGGCCTATTTTGACGATGATAATGTATCAGTGACAGTGACAGATTCAATGATAGTGATATAAACAATGACATGTTTATTCTCTTATATATATTTGACGGTGGAAGGAAGGGGCAAGGAAAGGGGGTTGGGGCCTCCTTCCATTTGAAGCTAGAGAATATAGTGATTTGTAGATTCCTTCAGGTTGGATCCTATAAAGCAAGGGTGGGTGCCTCTTTCTAGTTGGTGTTGCAGAATCTTGGAAGTTGTAGCTTCTATTGAATGTAAACTTGTTATTATATAAGAAAAACATTTTGTGGATTTCCACGTAAATCTGTTGTGCAATGTGTATTTCTTCTTCTTCTCTTTATTATATATTGGGATGCATTTATCTAATTGAAAAGTTAAATTTTAAAAAATTCTAAATTGTACTTGATACTGATTCACCCCCCCTCTGAGTATCAACACACCCACTCTCCCTGACAGCCTTATTTGGGATCCATCTCACTAGATTCCTCTTTTTTCACCGATCACTGTGATACCACTCTCTCATAATCCCTTTCGTACAAACCCAACAACACTATTTTTTCCTTCTTATCTCCAATATGGCCCACACCCCCAATAGAGACATTGAAAACCACATCAATTCCTTGGACAAGTCCATGACCAACCTCGACAATGGAGTCAAAGAAGCTACTTCAAAAATTGCTTCCCTAAATTTCTAGATCAATAAACTAGATGACTAACTCACTAAAATAGATTACCTCTCTAACCATATGGACTCCCTATCTGCATGGTTGTGTCATTCCAAGGGTCCTATCTCCTATGAAAAATCTTTACACCAAGAGGGCACTAACTTCTCCCAATCCATGGATTTCATTCTAATCCCCTACGTGTGACCTACATCTTCCCAAATTTGAGGTGAATAAATTTGATGGCTCGAACTCCACAAGAAGGGTTACTCAAATGGAACATTATTTATCCTTTCATGGCATCACCGATGACTTGATAAAACTTCTTATTAATGTCTTTTATTTGGATCTTGAATGATGGAAATGGTGGAATTGGCATAAAAATTCACACCAAGGGTATATTTCTTGGATCCAATTTGTTGTAGACATTTATGAATGATTTGACATAAACACACATCATTTAGGTCATTTTATGAGTTTTAAATAGTCCTAAGACTGGTATAGTGGAAGAATACATAATTTATTTTGAGCAATTAGCTTTATTAACTGAAAGCATGTCTGACACCTTCTTCCATGAATGCTTTATCCGTGGCCTTAAGGATGACATCCAAGCTCATGTCCTTGTGGCTCACCCCCAGACCCGGCTTGCAACTACTCACCATGCCAAGGAATCACAATATGTAGTCTCTTCTCAAATCAGAAATCGATCCTTTGTTCCCCATTCTCGGCCCACCAATCTAGACACTCCTTCCCCTCCTCTTAATATCCATAAATGGTTGAACTCCAACTTAAGTGTATTTTCTATAACTTTGATGAAAAATATTTTTTCGGGGCACAAATGTAAGGAGAAAAATCTTTTTTTGGCCATTTATGAGGACATTTATGAAGAAGATGGTGATTTTTCCTCTTCTGAAGAGATTCCCCAAAACGATTCTCATAGCATGCCCTTTGATCCACTAGAAGTTGAACCACTTATCTCTTTTAATTCTCTCACTGGTATCTATGCTCCCCAAACCCTTAAGTTAATTGGCTATATCAAGCGTCAAAAATTCATTATCCTCGTTGAGAGTGGAAACACCCATAATTTTGTTCATCACCAAATTTATCAAGAGACCTTTTTCTATATATGTGTAGTCAATAAATTCCAAATCATGATTGATAATGGTGGTTACATGAAATGTGGGGGTTGTTGTGAAAATGTGTTCCTGCAAATTGGTCATTATAACCTAAAATCCCACATGTTTTATATTAACTTGGGTGGGTGTGACAATGTTCTGGGTTTTGAATGGTTATGCATACTAGGCCCCATCACCATGGAATTCAAGGAATTAACCATGAGTTTCCAATAGGATGGACAATAGTACCAGTTCCTTTTGGACATATTGTCATTGATATGTTGTCATTGATGTCAACAATCGATGTCATTATGATGTGATGATTTGTTGTTATTATGAATTTTCATTATGATTTATCATAGATGAAATTGTCATTGATGTCAATAGTATATCAGTTAGCAGAGAATGCCAAATAATATGCAGAGATCAAATCTCAAAAGGAAAATCACATTGAAAGTATGCAAAGGATGAAAATGTCAAACAATATGACAGTATGTCAAATATTAAAGCTCAGGAGAGTTAGAGAATGAACATCAAAGCTCATAAGGAAGAGTGCATTGTAGAAATTTCATCGAGATTGATGAAAAAACTGAGAAGTTGATCGATGCACAAGAAAATGTGAGAAGCCTTAGCAACCATCTGATCAAGAAATTGACGGTGTTGATCGTATCATATAATGGACGTCGGTCATATGAGTGATCGTGGGCTTGAGGACCATTGGAGGATTGGTCAATGATCATATCAAGTTGTGACCATCGGATCTGCAAGCCAGATCAACAACAGGGATGAATTGTAGAGAGAGAAAGGAGAATTAAACGACTCGCTAGTTCCAATCCTGCAATTGGTCTAGATCATTAGATCTCATAAAATCAAATATCAACAACTGTGGTTGATCCAAAAAATGATCAGATTAAGTCGGATTGAGTCCTGACTGTCGGATGTGCAATCGCCAAATCAACGACAGGGATAGATTGTGGAGATCGAAAGGAGTATTAAACATCATGCTATTTCCAATCCTGCAATTAGTCAGGACCATCAAATCTTATAGGTTCAAATATCGATGATTGTGGTTAACTCACCAACAAACACACAACTTCAAATTGCGAAGCTTGGGTGACAAATTAAATCACTCGCAAGATGTGGTTCCACAATCATCCTTGATCATGGATCTGCTTCTAGAGTCTTCATAACCGTTGGATCACTTTAAAGTGGAAGGATAGGATAAGCATGGAAAAAAGGGCTGAGAATTCAAATACTTGAAAACCTGACAACCATTGGATCATTCTAAAGTGTAAGGATAGGATACGCTAGAAGAAGAGTCGTTGGATTTAATCCAAGGCAAAATAGCATCACAAAAAAATCGAGCCGTCAATCTAAGATCATGATCAAATGAACATCATTCATTTTAGGTTAAAAGTTGTGAGGAAGCTACACTTCTGGGAATCTCACTTCAGAATAATTATGAAGTCGAGAAATCGATTTATCCAAAGTCTGGAAAGCGAAAAATTTGAAGTAACTCTAAACCATCGATTTGAGATACATTTCAGATACCTTTTTGACTGTTAGATCAGGGATATCTATGTCAGCAGACCACACCAACAAGGAAATGTGGCAAATCATGTCAGTAAGGACATTTGGCAGACCACGTCAATAGAACATGTCAGCAAGGACACATGTCATAGTCAGATAATGACAAGTGTCAATTTGAAATTGGCATTTCAAGTATGTGTAAATCACGAATCTGAGTGACACATGGAAGATACTCGGCTCGTGCCATGTCATCAAGTGACGTAAGAAATTTATGTCACTCTAGGAGTTTTACTTTGGGAGTTTCACCACCAGCAGATGCCCTAAGTCCCAAAGTCCCGAATGCCGAATTCTCAAATTGGACACGAGTCGTCCGATCTGAAGAACACTTCGGGAGCATTCTCAACCGTTGATGTAGTACAGTGGAAGGATAACATAAGAAGCTCAACCCATGCCATGTCAACAAATGATGTCAGTAAGTTACGTCACTCCAGGAGATTTACTTTGGGAGTTTCACCACCAAAGAATAGCCTAAGTCCCGAAGTCCCAAATGCCAAAGTCCCGAAGTGGACATGAGTCGTCCGATTTGAAAGATCACTTTGGGTGTATTATCAACCATTGATCAAAATACAGTGGAAGGATAGCGTAAGTAAAATAGCCAAAGTGACGAAGTAAATGGTGGCCATCCATCTCAATGCTCGATAAAGTCCTAGCCATCGGATTAAGCAATGAAAGGGTAAGTGTAAAGATTGAATATGACCATTGATTTGGTTCCGCGAAATAAACGTGAACCATCTTATCTAGTCGGCGAAATTGTATTCAGAATATTTGAAAGGACGAAGTCCCGAAGTCCCGTATGGAAAAGTCCCGAAGTCCTGAAGTCCCGTAGGGAAAAGTCTCGAAGTCCCGACAACCATCCATCTCATCGGGAGATTAAATCATGACCGTTGATTTTGATAAGCGCTTGTTTGGCCTAGTGTTTGGTCACCACCGTTAGTGATATGGAATAGAGAAATAAGGGTAAAATGAAGGCAACTCTTAAATTGATAAGATCGTGGTTCTACTCCTATGATCATATGAAAATGGTTTGAAGGAAGTGACTCATACAGATTCAATTCGACAAAGAGTTAACACTAGAACATTACAGATAATCGATAAGAGATCAAATATGATCTGTTGGTGAACAGAGAATGAAGTAGAAGGATGAGAATTATATGATGAATCGATCCATGTCTGTGATCAACTCATGAAGACAAAAGAACTGACACACAGTCATGATTAAAAGAGAGTTAATTCATGAGCATTATGAATAAAGGATAAAAGGAAAAATGATATTAATTAAAGATTAAATTTATCATTTTAAACGAAAAGGTACAGTGGATCAAAAATCAAAAGACATAATGATTCAAATTCACACAATTTGGAAGACTATATAAACAATAAGGAATGGTGAGAAGAAGAGTAGTTGAATTTGTTGAAGTATATATAGATTTATATATAATGGATTGAATGAAGATTCATTCTATCAGGTTGGTGCCTATTTAAAATATGGGTCTTGTATGAGGATTGGATTCCTCACATCTCAATTGGATCTGAGATCAACAAGCTGGGTCTTGTTATGAGGATTGGATTCCTCATTTCTTAGTTGGATCTGAGAACTACAAGATGGGTTTTGTAACAAAGAGTTGGGTCTCTCATAATTGGATGAAGATGATATTCAAAGATTGATCTTATGTATTCATTCAAGTTATTTAATAAATACAATATTTATTCTTTTATATATATTGATTGAGAAAATGAAACAAATATTTGTTGTTCAGTTAATTTGTGAATAGTGGAAAATTGTCCAAAGTTTTGTGACACTGATTCACCCCCCCTTCTCAGTGTCAAGTACCCATTTCAACAATTGGTATCAGAGCAGGGTTCCTTTAGCATAGTTTATACACTGAAGGTAGATTCAGAAGAAATGGGTGGACAAATTGTTATCTCCACAAATGAAGCTCTCTTATTTGATGGAACAAATTATCTATCATGGAGGGAAAATATGAAAAGATATCTGAAATCAAGAGGATCTAAAGTTTGGGATTTGATAGTAAGTAAGCCCTGGCACTTAATTACTTCAAAGAGAAAATCCAAAACTGCAAAGGAGGCAAGGAGAAACAATTCAGTAGCCTTAAAAGAAATTCAGGATGGATTGTTAGACCAAGTCAAAGAAAAGATGAAGCACTACAAATCTGCCAAAGAATTATGGCTTCAACTAGAAATTTGTTATCAGAATGAAACACAAGAAGAAGAGAAATCTTATCAAAGTGAGCAACAAGATTTAGATATAGAGGATTCCTATTAGAATAAAGAACAAAACTCAGAAGAAGAGAGTTCTTATCAAGATAATGAAAGGAAAATTACAATCAGATTGAAGAACATAATATAGAGAAAAATATTTCTAATTAGAATGAAATATAGGATTTGATGCAAATCTCAGTCAACAATGAGGAAGACAACCTCATCAAAGAAATGCGACATACCTCAGTAATCACTAAAGAAAAATTACATAATCTTAAAACTGATGTTGTAGCTTCTATTGGAGAGATTTGTTTGGAACCAGGAAATTATATGCATATTAAAGTTCTCGTGGAGGCTCTTGACAGTCTTGAGTACACAGCCCTATGCACTCTAGCAGATTTGGAGAAACTCCAACAAAAAGATACGATGCTACTACAATAGTTAGATCAATCTAACCATGAAGAGCATGAACAAAAGTTTCAACTAGAAAACAAAGAAGAAGAGATCAAATGTTTGAAAATCGAAGTTATTAATCTAACAGAAGAGATGGAAGAATTAAAGAAACATGACAGTAAAAGAAAAGAAGTACTAAAAGAATCAGAAGAATTAGTTAACAGTCTAAACACTCAACTTGAGGAAATTAAAGAAAGTAAAGAAGACCTAAAGATCCAGTTAACAAGGAAGGGAAATTCTTACCACATGTTGGAATTGGAGATCATCAATTTCAAAAATATAAATGAAAGTACTAAAGCATATCTAATAACTCAAATTGAAGAAGCTAAGAAAACGGAAGAAGCTCAGAAGATCCAAATAACTAAAAAGGAAGAATCATGCCAAATGTTTGAATTAGAAGATATCAACCTTAAAAGGATTCAGCTAGAATATGAGGAAGAAATCAAAATATTGAAAAATAAAGTTTTTGATATAACAAAATATATGGAAGAATTGAAGACATATGACAAAAATATTAAATGCAAAGAAGTCTTGGACGAGACAAAAGAAATTGTCATAAATTTAAAGACTCAACTTGAACATGCTAAAGAAGTGGAAGAAGCCCTGAAGATTCAGTTGACTAAAAAGGAAGAATTATGTCACATGTTGAAGTTAGAAATAGTCAATATCAAAAAGATAATGAAAAGACAAATAAGATTGTCAATTTCTAGAATAGCTCAGCTATCCTAGATAAGATTTGGAGAGCCAAAGATCAACTGATGACAAAACTGTTCTTGGATACAAAAATAAAGAAGACAATAACAAATGGAGCACCATTTACAAACATGAGAAAGGATCATCCTTCTTAAAAGGAAAAGGTTCAAGTACAAAGAAATTACAAGTCATGAACCTTACTAAGGAAGACAACTATGGAAGTAAAAAGGATGAAGAAAATCAAATGACATATCCTTCAAGCCAAAATAAAATCAAGAATGGAAACACCTTCAATGGATATTGCTTTTATTTTCATAGCTTTGGCCATAAAGCAATGGACTGCAAGAAACTAGAGAAAGGATATACAAGAAAATCCAAAAACTCTATTAGATGTTGGGGATGCAATTTTGTTGGGCACACAACAAAATTTTGTCATACAATGAGATGTTACAACTGTGATAAGTTTGGGCACAAATCCCAAAACTGCAAGAATACAAAAGGTCAATATTTGAATATGTCATTCAAGTCGATGACAAATCCTAATAAAAGTTGGAAGAAGAAAGGAGATGACAAATATCCAAAAACACAATTAGAAATAGAAGATCCAAAAAGTAGAATATCTCACAGAAAGATATGGAGAAGAAAATTTGAAGGAGAAAGAAAGAAAGATGTTATTACACCTAAAAATGAAGAAACTAATAATAAGAACATGATGGGTGAAGGTCCTAATAAAGAATGTGAAATTCAATATGAAATAAATCAATCTCAAGAAAAGGAAGTACCTATAGAAGAATATGTGACAATATCAAATTCTTATGATGTCATAAGTTGTTAGCAAAAGAAAGATGATACAAAAAGAAGTTTAAATTGGTTTTTACAAAATCAAAGGATTATGCCAAAGAGTTTATAATTAACATATGAAAAATCTTGACTATCTATGGATTAGTAGTCAAAAGAAAAATCATTGGTAGGGTTAATTGTAGAATACAAGAAGAGAAAATAAAAATAAAAATAAAGGTATCATATAAGTTCAAGGAGCATCATTCAACAAAGATCAATTGATAACAAAATTGCTATTTCAACAATTGGTATTAGTTGGTATAATTCCTCAATTGATATTCCTGTGAAATATAAAAAATGAATAAGAAGCAGATCAAAAATATCAGTAAGATTCATACTCTTGTTCTATTTGACAAAGGAAAGTCAATAAAAACGTAGGAGGAGTATTTTGGTTATTAAATAAGAAAGTAATTAGATTAAGTTTTGAAAAGACTTGATCACTACAAAATTGGTACCAATAAGACTACTTATTTGAAAACAAAAATCCCAATAAACTGAGATAAAAAGTTAGTAAATTAATAAAGGAGAGTAGGAAGTAGAGAGAGAGCATATTGACAGGGGGAGTCATTCGGTTATGGCCAACAAAACATGATTCTAGGGCGAGTTACCCAAGTTCATATTCTGGTCAACAACATGTAGATAGACAGATGTTGATTATAAGGGGAGCAACCCTTTTCCATTGATGTCAAAGGGGGAGAGTAAATTCATAAGAGGAAAGCATCATCATAGGGGGAGTCTGTGTATGAAGTTAGTGTGTTTCCCTCAATGACAAAGGCGGAGATTGTTGGACATATTGTCATTGATGTCAACAGTCGATGCCATTATGATGTGATGATTTGTTGTTATGATGAATTGTCATTGTGATTTATCATAGATGAAATTTTCATTGATGTCAATAGTATATCAGTTAGCAGAGAATGTCAAAAAATATGCAAAGATCAAAGCTCAGAAGGAAAATCACATTGAAAGTATGCAAAGGATGAAAATGTCAAACAATATGACAGTATGCCAAAGATTAAAGCTCAGGAGAGTTAGTGAATGAATATCAAATCTCACAAGGAAGAGTGCATTGTAGAAATGTCGTCGGGATCGATGAAAAAACTGAGAAGTCAATCGATGCACAAGAAAATGTGAGAAGCCTAAGTAGCCGTCCGATCAAGAAATTGATGGTGTTGATCATCTCATATAATGGATGTCAGCCATATGAGTGACTGTGGGCTTGAGAACCGTTGGAGGATTGGTCAACGATCATATCAAGTTGTGGCTGTCATATCTGCAAGCTAGATCAACGACAGGGATGAATTGCGAAGAGCGAAAGGAGAATTAAAAGACTCGCTAGTTCCAATACCGCAATTGGTCTAGATCGTCAGATATCATAAACTCAAATATCGACGACTATGGTTGATCCAACAAACGATAAGATTAAGTCGGATTGAGTCATGATCGTCGGATGTGTAATCACCAGATCAACGACAGGGATAGATTGTGAAGATCAAAAGGAGTATTAAACATCATGCTATTTCCAATCCTGCAATTAGTCAAGACCATTAGATCTTATAGTTTCAAAGATTGACGATTGTGGTTAACTCACCCACAAATGCAAAACTTCAAATTGTGGAGCTTGGATGACGAATTAAATCACTCACAAGTTGTGGTTCTGCAATCATCCTTGATCGTGGATCTGCTTCGAGAGTCTTCATAACCATTGGATCACTTGAAAGTGGAAGGATAGGATAAGCGGGGAAAAAAGGGTTGAGAACTCGAATACTCGAATACCTGACAATCCTTGGATCATTCTAAAGTGGAAGGACAGGATAAGCTAGAAGAAGAGTCGTTGGATTTAATCCAAGGAAAAATAGCGTCACAAACAGATCAAGTCGTCGATCTAAGATCATGATCAAACGAACATAATTCATTTCAGGTTAAAAGTTGTGAGGAAGTTACACTTCGGGGAATCTCACTTCGGAAGAATTGTGAAGTCAAGAGATCGATTTATATGAAGTCCCGAAATCTGAAAATCGAAGTAACTCTCAGTCGTCGATCTAAGATACATTTCAGATACCTTTTTGACCATTAGATCAGGGAGATCTACGTCAACAGACCACATCAACAAGTACATGTTGAAGACCACATCAGTAAGGACATCTGATAGACCATGTCAGCAGAATACGTTAGCAAGGGAACATGGCATAGTTAGATAATGACAAGTGTCAAGTTGAAATTGGCATTTCAGGTACGTGTAAATCATGAATCTGAGTGACACGTGGCAACTACTCGACTCATTCCATGTCATCAAGTGATATAAGCAAGTTACGTCACTCTGAGAGTTTTACTTCTGAAGTTTCACCACTAGCATATGCCCTAAGTCCCGAAGTCTCGAAGTGGAAACGAGTCGTCCAATCTAAAGAACGCATCAGGAACATTCTCAACTGTTGATGTAGTACAGTGGAAGGATAGCGTAAGTATCTCGGCTCGTGCCATGTCAACAAATGATTTCAGTAAGTTACGTCACTCCGTGAGATTTACTTCGGGAGTTTCACCACCAAAGAATAGCCTGAGTCCCAAAGTCTCGAATGCTGAAGTCCGGAAGTGGACATGAGTTGTTCAATATGAAAGATCACTTTGGGTGTATTATCAACCATTGATCAAAATACAGAGGAAGGATAGCATAAGTAAAATAGCCGAAGTGTCGAATTAAATGGTGGCCATCCATCTCAATGCTTGATTAAGTCTCAACAATCAGATTAAGCAATGAAATGATAAGTGTAAGGATCGAATATGACCATTGATCTGATTCCGCAAAATAGACGTGAACCATCCGATCTATTCGATGAAATCGTATTCGGAATATTTGAAAGGACGAAGTCCCAAAGTCCCGAAGGGCGAAGTCTCGACAGTCGTCCATCTCATCGGAAGATTAAAGCATGACCATTGATTTTAATAAGTGCTCATTTGGCCTAGCGTCAGGTCACCGCCGTTAGTCATATGGAATAGAGAAATAAGGGTAAAATGAAGGCAACTCTTAAAATGATAAGCCCGTGGTTCTACTCCTGCGATCATATGAAAATGGTTTGAAGAAAGCGCCTCATATAGATTCAATTCGACAGATAGTTAACACTAGAACATTACAGAGAATCGATAAGAGATCAAATATGATTTGTTGGTGAACAGAGAATGCAGTATAAGAAAGAGAACGATATGATGAGTCGATCCATGTCTATGATCAACTCATGAAGACAAAAGAACTGACACACAATCATGATTAAAAGATAGTTAATTCATGAGAATTATGAATAAAGGATAAAAGGGAAAATGATATTAATTAAAGATTAATATTATCATTTTAAGTGAAAAGGTACAATGGTTCAAATATAAAAAGACACAATGATTCAAATTCACACTAGTTGGAAGACTATATAAACAAGAAGGAATGGTGAGAAGTAGAGTAGTTGAATTTGTTGAAGTATATATATATATATATATTTATATATAATGGATTGAATGAAGATTCATTCTATCAGGTTGGTGCCTGTTTACAAGTTGGGTCTTGTATGAGGATTGGATTCCTCACATCTTAGTTGGATCTAAGATCAACAAGCTAGGTCTTGTTATGAGGATTGGATTCATCATTTCTTAGTTGGATCTGAGAACTACAAGATGGGTCTTGTAATAGAGAGATGGGTCTCTCATAATTGTATGAAGATGATATTCAAAGATTGATTTTATGTATTCATTCAAGTTATTTAATAAATAAAATATTTATTATTTTATATATATTGATTGAGAAAATGAAATAAATATTTGTTGTTTAGTTAATTTGTGAAAAGTGGAAAATTGTCCAATTTTTTGTGACACTGGTTCACCCCCCGCTCTCAGTGTCAAGTACCCATTTCAACAATTCCAAGGCATCACAACAAGCTCCCCCAATATTATCAATTCACATCGAATGGAGAAACTCCTCAAAAAATGTCATTCCAACATTATTGTCCAATTCCATGCCATTCAAGTAGTTGATATTCCCTCACCCACTATTCATCTTGACATATAGTTTATCCTCTCCAAACACCAACCTATTTTTACCAACCCCTAATTAATCTCACCTTCTCGTTCCCCCCATGATCATTCCATTCCACTTGTCCCTCGTAGTATTCCTCCCAATGTTCTCCATTAGCATCGCCCATTCGACCAAAAAATGAAATTGAGAAAATTCTTTAGGAATTGTTAGTTGTGGGTTTCATCTATCCTATTACCATCCCTTATTCTTATAATTTCATCATGGTACTCAATAAATAAGGTATGTGGTGCATGTGCCTTGATTTTGAGACCTCAACAAAATTATCGTCAAAGATAAATTTCTCATTCCCGTCATTAATGACATTTTGGATGAACTGATTCAAGCTCAATTATTTTCCAAACTTGATCTGTGTTCCAAATAACACCAAATTAGTATGAAGTAGGTTGATATTCCCAAAACTACCTTTTATACTCATAAATGCCATTATGAGTTCTTAGCCATGCCCTTCAACCTTCATAATGTACCCTCCACTTTCCAAAGCCTCATGAATCATGTATTCCACCCTTTCCTCCATTAGTTTGTACTGGTCTTTGTTGATGATATCCTCATTTATAGTAAAAGGTGGCAATCCCATATTTCCCATATGGACTAAGTCTTAAAGTCATTGTCTTAGCACCAACATTTTCTCAAACAATCTAAATGTACCTTTGTATTTTTTTAAGTAGAGTACTTGGGCCATATTGTTGGTAAGGATGGTGTTTGTGTGGATCCTATGAAAATATAATCTATGAAGGATTGATCTCATCCTAAAACTCTTAAAAGTTTGAGAGGTTTCCTCGGTTTAACTAGATATTATTGCAATTTTTTTTTCAGAATTATGGAAAAATTGTAGCCCCACTCACTACTCTCCTTAAGAAGAATGCTTTCGGTTGGAATCCAACCATTGATCAATCCTTCCACCACTGATCAATCCTTCCAAGATTTGAAAGAGGTTATATGTACGAATCGCGTTCTAGCACTGCCCTAGTTCACAAAGACTCTTGTTCTAGAATGTGATTCTTATAGGAAAATCATTGGGGTCATTGTCATGAAAGATGGAATACCTTTGGCCTTCATTAGAAAACAAATTCTGAGATATACTTGGAAAATCCACCTATGAAAAGTAAATATTGGCTATTTTGCATGTGGTGGATCTCTGACATCCTTACTTGCTTGTGTAATGCTTCCAAATTAAAACTGATCATCATAGGTTCAAATATTTTTTGGAACAAAGATTTTCATCCCCTAAGTGACATAAGTGATTGAAAAAAATGTTTGGCTATGACTATGAGATCATTTGAAGGGAAAATAAAATTTGGTTGTTGATTCTCTTTCTAGGAAATATGAAGAAGATGAGTCCCTCTTTTCACTCTCCTTCATTGTAGCTAATTGGTTAAAGGTTGTTTTCTAGGAATGGTTCCAAGAGATCAAAATTTCTAGTATGATCCAACAATTTCCATGATATCCTCATGCATCTGCAGGATACTCTTGGAAAAATGAGGATCTTCGCTATAAAGGTTTTTCGTATTTAAGAGAACAATCCTACTTTAAATATACTGTGCTCTATGAAATTCATGCTTCACCAACATCAGGGCACTCTAGTTTTCACAAAAAAATCTGAAAGGATAAAACGTTCATTTTTTTGGGAAGGCATGAAGCAGGACATGCACATTTTTGTGGCCAAATGTGATACTTTCCAATGAAACAAGGGATAAACAATAAAAAATCTACGAACACTACAACCTCTCCCTATTTCACTTGCTTTATGGATAGATATCTCTATGGACTTCATTGTTGGACTACCCAAATCTATAAATAAATCAGTCACCATGGTTGTGTTTGATATCCTTTCCAAATATGCCCATTTCTATGCCCTCTAACACCCATTCAAAGCCTCCATAGTGGTTCAAGTTTTAATGGACAATACCTTCAAGATCCATGGAATGCCCCACTCTATAGTCTCCAACTGTGATCCCACTTTCACAAGCAACTTCCGGAAATAATTGTTCAAACTCTAGGGCACCCAATTGTATCTCAACACTTCCTATCATCCCCATACTGATGATCAAACCAAATCTATCAACAAGTGATTGGAATCATATTTGTGGTTCTTCATGTCTAAACGAAAATCTTAATGGGCCCAGTGGTTACCACTAGTTGAATGTTGGTACAATACATCTTACCATGGTGTTACTTTCATGAATCCATTTGAGGCGGTCTATGGTCAAAATCCCCCCTCTGTATTATCTTATCATCCTAGTGTTGTTACAAAATGTTTCCCCTATAGACATGTGAAACCTCCCTTGTATTAAAGACCCCTATACCAAGATAGAAACACTACAAGTGGACACTAACATTCCTTTGATTTCCACACTTCATAAATGCTCAAAAATGGGTCAGATTGTCCAATAAAAAAGTGTGTTTTGACCTAGAAGTCATGGGTTTCCTCTTCCCATATGACTTAGGGGTCATGAACAATTCTTTTAATGGTGTCAAGGGGTGGAAACACCTCACAAAGTGAATGCGACACTTGGGAAGGTGCATATGACACTTGCAACAATGCATGTGACACTTACCGAGGTGGATACGTCACTTTGCGACATTTGCAACCCGAGGGTGTGTAACTCAAGTGTGACATTTTGATGTGTAAGAGATGCCCCCTAAAGTGTGAGGTGAGAAGAGAAACTGATGGTTGAAAAACTTTACAAATTATTCAATGCAAAGGTGTTGGCGTGGGAGAACCTGACAGAAGCTACAAACAATCACCAAACAATATTAATATATGTTCCATTTCTGAGGTAGGAATACCTATGCTCAGAATATGAGATGAATCAAAACACGACCATTGACCAATACACTACAGATCCATGAGAATACTAACTAAGGATATGGCTGCCAAAGATACAATGTGGATCCATAGCTCCAGGACATGAACTGATCACAGCCATGAAAAATACACACTGGATCTATGGGATGACAAAACATAGCCACAGATAAATACAATGTGGATCTATGTGATAGTATATATATCAATAAGATTTCCAACATGGTGATTGTGCTGAAATATTTTACATTCTCAAATGATATCCATTCCAACTTGGGAAAAGCAGATAACATAGTGAGAGCCCAACCCATGGTCTTTGTCCCAATCCCGATGCGGTACAAATCTAGCCACGTGAATAGATAATTTGATGTAAAACATAGTAGAAACCACTTGATTATCGATCATTGATGTAAATCATTAACAAGTGTAAGGTAAATCGCTAATGATTTCAATGAATCCCAAGGTACCCTAGTACATTCCAACGAATGTGAATAAATGAGTTGAGATCGAATATTCGTGGAATCATCTGATCAGAGGTCAATGATGTAAACCTATTGTCAGAAGCGAGGAGGCATGCCATTGAGGAATGCAGATCCCAAGGTACTAACTGGTTTCTATGTCTAATTTTTGGATGATGTGCTGAAGTTAACATGAATAGACTCGTTGAAGGAGGGACTTGATGTATCCCTCATCATCAACATGAAACTAACAGAGGAAAGTGATGTAAGATGGTAAATCGAATGAGTATGGATTGGCACAGGAAATGGAAACTGGTAATACTAGAGAAGGATGGTTTGAAGTGAAACTTCCCTTGAACATGATGAAGCATGATAACTGACCTGGTAGAATTGACTCGATGAGTACCAAGAACACAATGTGATGAAAAATAAGAGCATCCTTCGACTGGAATGAAAAATTATTGCGACACATGGAACTAGTGTGAATCAGAGACAAGAAAATTACCCAACTATGAAATGAGACACAAACAAGTTCCATGTTCAAGGGTGACAACAACTGCCATAAAGGATTTCAAAAAACATGACCCAATTCTTTCATTTCCCACCCCATCCAGATAGATGAGCACCCCTTTATTTTTTAATGAGCTTGAGGAGGATAATAGATTCTCGGTATATCTCATCCTTTGGATGAGTCCCTCAACATATGTGTAACGAACCTAAACACTACTACATATTGTAAAAATTTCGACGTTTTATTTGCGACGTTATGGACAAAATTGTCCATATTGTCGCAAAATAGAGGAAATTTATAAAAAAAAAAAATCATGTTTCCCGATAACGTCGCTCTTGCCACGTTAACATCGCTCTTGCCACGTTTTCCACTGGAACGTCGCTCTTGCCACGTTTTCCACTGGAATGTCTCTCTTGCCACGTTTGTGAAGCTGTATGTCGCAATTGCCACGTTAACGTCGCTCTTGCCACGTTAACGTCGCTCTTGCCACGTTTTCCACTGGAACGTCGCTCTTGCCACGTTTTCCACTGGAATGTCTCTCTTGCCACGTTTGTGAAGATGTATGTCGCAATTGCCACGTTAACGTCGCTCTTGCCGCGTTAATGTCTCTCTTGCCACATTTTCCACTGGAACGTCGCTCTTGCCACGTTTTCCACTGGAACATCTCTCTTGCCACGTTTGTGAAGATGTATGTCGCAATTGCCACGTTAACGTCGCTCTTAGCACATTAATGTTTCTCTTGCCACGTTTTCTACTGGAACATCGCTCTTGCCACGTTTGTGAAGATGTATGTCGCAATTGCTACATTAACGTCGGTCTTGCCACGTTAACGTCGCTCTTGCCATGTTTGTGAAAATGTATGTTGCAATTGCGACGTTTGCGAAACTAGGTTTTCCCCTCCAACGGTCACCTTAGTATGTTCACCAAGTCAAAATACCAACGGTCACTTAGGACTTTTTTACATCGGAATTGCGACGTTACAAAATCTAAAAATATGTTGCATTTGACGGATGTTGCGACAAGTTTTCTATAATAACGATGCTTCAAAAAGGGTTTGCGGGTCTTCTCAGCGAACAAAAAATAGATATTTGTTTCAGTATAAGTCTGTGGGGAAGAATGTCAGAAAACATTAGAGCTGGGAAAAGAATTAAAGAGGGTGAAAAGGGTGACGGTAAATGTTATTGCCCTTGCAAAAATTGTTGTACTAGACGTCCTGAAAGAGTTTTAATAGCAACAGCTACAAAACATTGTAGAAAATATGGGCACATGGATGGGGGATCAAATGAATATCGTCCGATGGTATGTATATTCATTATCTATTTTAATATTTATTATATTCTCAAATCTGGACTGGATAAAGGTATGGATTGACAGATGTAAAGAATGTCATGGTGGTAGGTTATCATGGAAAGAACTATCTGAATTGGTTAGAGAAGCTCGTCGTAATGGAGATTTCGATGTTATGCAGAGGGAAATAGATTTAGCATATTGTTTGAAAGATGGAAAGGAAAGAAAATTCACCCATTTTATTCAGTTATTTTATATTATATTAATGTGACTGTAGATGTGTTTCCTTCAT
>ML794344.1:0-13726 GCA_009831015.1 Picea engelmannii | reverse complement strand
CAAGGATTCAGGAAAGGTAACACTGATAGTAATCTATATATTAAAGAAGAAAATGATAGCCTGATCATTGTTGAGATATATGTAGATGATATCATTTTTGGTAGTGATGATAATAGGCTCAGTAAACAGTTTGCTGAAAGTATACAAAAAGAGTTTGAGATGTCCATGCTAGGAGAAATGAAGTTTTTCTTAGGCTTGCAAATTACTCAATCCGATAAAGGTATTTCCATTTCTCAAACCAAGTATATCAATGAAATGCTCAAGAAATTTCAGATGGAAGATTCTAAACCAGATGGCACTCCCATGGTTACTGGTTGTAAATTAAGTAAGTTTGATGATACTAAAGATGTTGATTAGACAATATACAGATCTATGATTGGTAGTCTTCTTTATGCTACTGCTACAAGACCTGATATTATGCATGCAGTTTGTCAAGTTGGCAGGTTTCAAGCTTCACCAAAAACTTCTCATCTACTTGCAGTCAAAAGAATTTCCAGATATCTTAAGGGGACAACAGAGTATGGTTTATGGTATCCTACAGGTAATTAGCTTGATTTATATGCTTTCACTAATGTTGATTGGGTAGGTTGTGTTGATGACAGGAAGAGTACTAGTGGAGAAGCATTTTTTCTTGGAGGATGTCTTGTAAGTTGGTCAAGTAAAAAACAATCAGCAATGTCTCTGTTTATTGCTAAAGAAAAATACATTACAACTGCAACTTGTTGCACTCAGGTTCTATGGATGATACATATGCTGGAAGATATACATATTCATTATAATGAACCTATACCTATCTTCTGTGATAATACCAGTGCAATTAGTATTTCTAAAAATCATGTTATGCATTCCAAAACAAAGCACATTCCCATTAAATTTCATTTTCTAAGAGAGCAGGTTATGTCTAAAGTTATTAAAGTGGAATATGTTGGCACAAAGGATCAGATAACATATGTATTTACTAAACCTTTATCTAAAATGAAATTTGAAAGTCTCAGGGATCAGTTGGGGGTTTACCCTCTGTAATTTCATTTCATTCTCAAATATTGCATGGGCTTCATTATAAAATCAGACTGCACAGATTTATTGACTATTATTGATAGGGGGAATTGCTGCTGAAATGATACATTTTTGCAAGTGATTTTCTTTCCTCAGGGGGAGTATGGTTGATTCCTTTTCCATAGATGTCAAAAGGGGGAGAAAAGATTTAAAGTTTTCCATCAATGCCAAAGGGGGAGTTTGTTGGTAGGGCTTGTAGTTTGCATAGGGAAGTTTACACTGTAGGGAAGTTTGCACAGTTTGCACAGTAGGGTAGTTTGCATAGGACTTGGTTTTGTCATTAATGTCAAACTTTAAAATGCCAAAGGGGGAGTTTGTTGGTCAGTTTTCACAAACACAATGGTTCCTAATTTGGAGATCAACATGCCTCTTGACATACCGAAATGCGAAACTGCAAAGAACCCAGGAGGTGAGCTTTTGGTTATAACTCGAGGTCACATGTGAAATGAGCCTTGGAAGAGGAGTCAACACCCTTATCTTGAATTTCGGAGATCGGAGATTGACCAACACATGAAATATCATCCTAAGTAACGTCACTATGATACGTCACTCCGGGAATTTCTATTTTGGGAATTTTGCATGGTAAGCAAAAAACTCCAACATCACGAAGTCCCGAATGCCGAAATACCGAAAGGGACACACGTCAGATCATTTTGGGGATCGTGACTTGGAGTGTTGAAACATTTCATCATAGAAACGTTGAAATGCCGAAATGCTGAAATGCGAAATGTTGAAATGCCGAAATGCGAAAACGCCGAAATACCGAAACGCTAAAAGCTGAAATGTCGAAATGTGAAATGTCGAAGCGCTGAAATGAGAAATGCCAAAATACATGTTTGTAGTCACTGCCATTGGTCATGTGAGAAGGAGGAGCTAGCACCAAGTTAAATCTCCTTTTCGAAGATCACAACATGAAGAGACGAGATGTCTTCACCTCAGGATTGCCGATATGTGAATCGTGAAAGATCCTTTTGGTAAAGGCCCGTGGTCATAGCCAATGGGCATATGGAGTAAGCACGAGACTCATCTTCTACATCGAATGGTATGGATTAAATACTTAAACTGATCGTGTGGTTTTTGTTCTTCTAGATGCCTTGGCCAATAATAATCACTGTAAGATACTTATTCAATTATTGTAACTGAATCTTTGAAACCTGAGGGTTCGAGTGTACGCTCTGAATGTAGAGGGTTGAAATAAGTGAAATTTGGTGAGATCAAGGTGGGTGCGTATGAAATTAATGGTACAATTGTAGCTCTAAGGTAAAATTCATTTCTGTAAGTGAATATAAAACCGAAATAAAATCATACAGGGACAGTGAGAAGAAATGATGAAGATATAGCAGAGATCAAGGGGAGAAGAATGGATTTTGATATGATTATATAAACAGAGAGGACTTGAATGATGAATCCTTTTCCAAAGAAGATAAAGAGTTGGTTTGTAGGTTCTTAGTGATAGAGAAGGATTCCAGGGTGGTAGGGAGGAGCAAGGGGAGACTGTAAAAGTCTCCTATACAAGTTGGTGCTTGTACATCTGGGAGTTGTAGCTTCTATTCAGTAGGTGCTGAAGAAACATAGGTAGCAGCCTCATCTGGGTTGTAGCTCAGATAAAATAAGAATGTAAAGAGGAGTTGGAGTTTGCCTTTCATTCATAAGAAGAATAGGTTTTTCCCTTTTGGGTTTCCTCATGAAAAATCACTGTGTCATTGTTTCATTTATGTGATTGTATATTTATTGATTAAATGTATTACTGCAAGTTAAATGTTAAAGGCATGATTTATTGATTAATAAGTAACCTTCTTATAAAATGAAAGAAATTTTATAGAACTAATTCACCGCCCCCCCCCCCCTCTCATATGACTTATACTATACAACAATACCAAGACATAAACACTACAGGTGGGCATTAACATTCCTTTGAATTTGGTTTAACCAATCATAAAGAGTGAGGGAGAAAGGGTGTGATGCACCTTGTTATGAATTTTGTCCTTGTTGCTTCCAATCCAAGCTTGATCTCCAAACTCCCTGGCATAACTGTGTCCCTGCAATAGGAAGAAAAGAGAAACCACTAACTTCTACTCTATTTGATTAGATCAAACAAATTCATATATGAATATTGAAGTAACAATAGACAAGCACATGAAAGAATACACAATCTTGAAGGAAATAGGCCAAGTATATTCAAATGAGAACCCAAAGAGAATACTTACAAACCCTGGATGATGATGCAACACTTCTCCAAGCTCTCCCTATCCATCCCTTGCATGAATCTACCAAGATCAACGATTTGATACCTAAAATATTCCTCTCTTCACCTTGGAAATCCATCAATATATAGGCTTGAGAGGCACAAAAACCATAAGAAAATGAGGGGTATGGTTGAGGATATGGCTCCTTGATCTTTCGATCAGATCCTAAAGTGAAGTCGAAGCATGATGGTCAAACACAACTAACCCAATATGAAGGAGATGGATGATAGATTAAGGTGGAGGATATCCTTCTCTTTCTCTCAAAAAGAATGGCACTCCCTCCTAGTGAGAGACATGGAAGCATTCACCAAAAGTGGCGCTCCCTATATATGGCCAGGTGATCCAGGGGATCAAATTAAGCTCAAAAATAAAAGTTCTCAGAATCACTTCAAATCGGACATGTGCATATTCCTCATCATTACGAACCCAAAAAAACTTGAATGGGCTCAAAAAGACGTCGTATGAGTAAGATATCGCGTTCTGTTCATTTTGCCAAACAAGCAATTTTTTTGCTGACTGTACGGTACGTACAGTGTTGATGTGCTAGCTGATCATACAGACTGTATGGCCATATAGTGATGTGGAAGAGGAGTGGCATGCTAATATTTTGGTGAGTGAATGTAATGGTGCCATGTGGCCCAGTCATGGGCTGCCACATTGCACCCCTCTATTGGTTTGAATTGGTAAAAGTTTTGGACTCCATAGGAATCGAACCTGCGACCTCTGGGCGTGGGAAAGAGTCTTGGTAGTGTCGAGATACCAGCACACCCACGGTAGTTCTTAAAACTCTATTTTCAAATGTATTATTTGAATTTTTTCAAATGTTACTTTGGAGGATTAAAGGGATGGGGCCTAGCCCCAACCCCACCAGTGCTTTAGCATATGATCATTACCATATGCCCGCACTATTTACCTATTGGCACAGTCCGATATTTTGAAATTCATTCCCATCTCTTACACATAGAATTGCTCCACTGGACTGGATCTTTTACACTTGGCACACAGTTTGACTTTTCCTTGGTGTGTTAGCCCAAGGACTTTGGTTTGTATTAAATCAAGTTTGGCGGTATGGTTACGTGCGATTTGTTTGGCACATATTTGTTAGCACTCTGGGTATAGCCCATGGTTCTTGAAACCTTTACACATGACCATTGGCAAAAATTTGGGGCACGGTTAGCCACGAAGCCCGGATTAGGCGTTGGGACATGGCCACATGCCCCCCATGCGACCAACACCTCCACCCAAGGGGGTGCTAATCTTATAAAAGTTTGATAGATTACCTTGTTTTGTGGGATGCATGCGTGTGTTGGGTTTTAGGCCCAGTAAAGTTGCAGGAGCCAAGTTATTCATTCACAGGTGTGTTTCGGCAAGTAGGTACAATAAGCTTAAAGGGGAAAAATTCCAGGGAGTGTAACTTCTTCATTTTTTGGCCAAACCAAGTGCCGAAAAATCCTAGATAGGGGTTTTTGGACATTCTGAAGCTATTGAAGACATCCATTTTGTATTATGAGCACTGTAAGATTACTTTTTAATCATAATTAAAATGATCCAAGGGAAGCTGGACCAGGAGATGTAGCCCAAGAGAGGGGTGAACTCCTTGATCATTTGATGTGTTATGTGTTCATTATCGATGATTTTTATCAGTCTGATATGTTTCTCATGTTTAAGTAAAACTCACTAAATTTATGTGTTAGTAACTTGATACAATTACCCAAACACATGCCATTTTACACTCGCAATTTAAAGATACAAGTCTTCTTCATTTTTAAGATTTATTGGAAACATATTCATTCCATTTTCAGATGAGTTGGTATCAGAGCTTTGGTTTTTGAAGACTTGATTGTTTGCAAGTTTTTTTTGTTTTTTTTATGCTTACAAGGTTGAAGCTCACAAGAGGAGAAGGTCAACTTGTAGAGCCAGGTTCTCAACTGTCAAGAAGGAGAACTATCAAATCACCTCAATTTTCAAAGAGATTTTCACCAAGTATGGATCATGAGGACAACCATGGAACTCTTCCTTTAGAGGAGGAAAATTTCAAGAAAACCTTCTTTGATATGGCTGAAATGGTGAAATTTTTGTTTGGAGAAAGAAATGCAAGATTGCAAGGTGAAAGCTCCAACCCTCCAAAGGGAAATGGAGACAGTGGTGATAAAATTCCAAAGGGAAATGGAGGGAGTGGTGATTCTCCACCTCCTTCACCTCCATTTTCCACCTCTTCCACCATTTCACAACCACCTCTAAATTCTCCAAAAGAACATGGTAAAACTCCTTTACAAACTCCTTTGCTAAAGCTTGATATTAAGTTTGAATTTCCAATGTACAATGGAGAGGAGAATGCTGAGAAATTAGATAACTGGATTCATTAGATTGAAGTGTATTGTAGGATACAAAGAATCACAGATGATGAAACTAAGATTTAGATTGCTTCTTTAAGATTGGATAGTGCAACACTCATTTGGTGGGAAGCCAAAACTCAAGAGGACATGAAGAAACATGGTAAAGTTTTATCCTCTTGGAATGATTTTATTGTTGCAATCAAAAGGAAATTTTATCCATTAGCATACATGCAGAAAGCTATTATGGATTGGCAAAACTTTAGGCAAGCTAAAGGGAAAGATGTGCAAAGTTTCACTCAAGAATTTAGAAGAAGAGCTTTGGTTTTGGGTGTAGATTTGTTTTCACAAGATACTTTGCTCAAATATATTGGAGCATTGCATAGCTACTTGAGGCATACAATACTTATGTTTAACCCTTAAAATCTAGATGAGGTATGTTTGCAAGCTACTCATTTAGAGGCAAGAGGAAGGAATGAACCTAAAGAGGGAAGCAACAAATTTTTTAATGGAGACAAGGGAGAGAGGAAGTTTGAAGGAAATGGAAAGAAAAATGCTTCAGTCAAGAAAGAGAGGGAGAAACTCTCTTGTAAACAATTTTCAAAGGATGGCCATGATGAAGACCATTGTTGGAAATTTCATCCTGAAAAGAGACCCAAAAATTTCAACAACAAAGAGAAACCAAACATTGATGCAACTGTACAACAAGATTTAGGATCTGATTCAGAAGATGAAACGAGGATCACAACCATGGGTTTACAAGGTAATAATTATGTTGGAAGTACTAGTTCTTCAAATTCTGCCATCGATGAAACTCAACATGAAAAAGAAAGGATAGATCTTTTCCACATAAGGGTAATTTCAAAACATACCAAGATAGATACTCTTTTTGATACAGGATCACAAGCAAACCTTATTTCTGAAGACATTTTCAAGAAACTAGATTTGGAAACTACTCCTGATCCTAAACCATACCCTCTAGGTTGGATATGTGACAATGACAAATTGCATGTGACAAGAAGGTGTAAACTTAGATTTGTCATCACTACAAACTATATAGATGAGGTAAATCTTGATGTTATTCCATTAGATATTTGTGGTATTGTGTTTGGAAGCCCATACTTATATGATAGGAGATCCATTTTTCATCTTCATGAGAACAATTATCATTTGTTTAAAAATGGTGTTGAGTACATTGTTAGAGAAAATACAAAGAAGATGAATTTGTCACTTACAAATGCTGGACAAATGAAAAGACTAGTCAATGCTAGTAAGAACCTTGTACTTTTTATGACTAAACCCAAGAAAATGATGAAGAAGAAGTTCTCAATGGATTTGATACAAAGTTACAATCTAATTTGTATGAGGTTGCTAACAAAAATGTTGAGATGTTTTAGAAACCAAGGGGATTTCCTCCTAAAAGGGGTATCCAACAAGAGATTTTATTGCAACAAGGAGGTCCTCTTCCAAACCTTGACATGTGCAGGATGTTAGTGAGGGAGAATGTTGAAAACAGAAAACAAGCCCACAAGTTGCTTGACAAAAGCTTCATCAAACCAAGGACTTCACCATGCAGGTCACCAATTGGTTTGGTACCAAAGAAATATTGTATGTGGCAAATGTGGGTAGATTTCAGAGCCTTGAACAAGATTACAGATATGATTGTTGAAGGAGACATATGGAAGAAAGATTTAAAATCAAATCAAGCTCCATTGCATGCCTTGAAAAGTTATGTTTTCCACTTGGTGATAAGGTATAAGAAAGACTTTTATGATAAAATTGTTGATATGCTTACTAGGCCTAATATTAGTGCTTTAGTTATTTTCAAGCATAATCCTATGATGCATAAGAGATATTTGGAATAATATGCTTTAGATGTTGATGGAAAGAATGCTTATGCAACTTTGTGTCGTACTAACCAAGTTTAGGAATTGGATTCATGTGTGCATGGTAAACTTTTGTATCTTGGCAAGCTATGTTTTTCATAGGGTGAAAGAGTCAACATGATAATGGAAGTACATTCTTCTCTTATTGCTGCCCATTTTGGTATGGGAAAGATAGTGGATATATTGAAAAGAAAGCATCCTAAGTTTTGGGATGAACATCTACATTTCTTTTAGCATGTTCATAACCATGCCAAGAAGTTCATTAAACCAGTTCAGTTTGTGCAACAAACCATTCAAGAACAATTGAGAAAGAGCCAAGCCAAGTACACAACAAGACATGACAAGTTTCGTATTGGTCTCAAAGGCACCAATCCAAGCAAGGCTGGATGGATTAATATTGTAAGGGTGACGGAACTATACCCTCATCTATTGATTGATTGAAAGTAGTCTTTTGGAGGTCCAAAATCTTCCCAATGGGGAGGTGTGATCCAGGGGATCAAATTTTGCTCAAAAATCAAAGCTTCAAAACATACGTGTGCGTAGGCCTCATCGTTACAAAGCATTTTGTTCATAACGACGAGGCCTGCGCACACATCCGTTTTGAAGAGATTCTAAACACTTTGATTTTTGAGAAAAATTTGATTCCCTGGATCAACAGGGGAGCACTGGTGCTCCCTACACATGGCCAGGGGGTGCCACCCTTCATAAATACTAAAAAATGGGTCAAATTTTCAAAGGAAAAAGTGTGTTTTGACCTAGAAGTGATGGGTTTCCTCCTCCCATATGACTTAGGGGTCGTGAACAACTTTTTTAATGGTGTAAAGGGGTGGCGACACCTCACAAAGTGAATGCGACACTTGGGAAGGTGCATACGACACTTACCGAGGTGCATATGTCACTTTGCAAAACTTGCAAAACTTGAGACACTTAGGTTTTGTAACTCAAGTGTGACATTTTGATGTGTAACATGTGTCTCCAAGGTCTAGGAGGTCAACAAAAGCCTTATAGTTCATGCTGACATTCTATTTTACAACTACTTGAATGGTGGTACAATACATCTTACGATGGTGCTACTCACATGAATCCATTTGAGGTGGTCTATGGTCAAAATCCCCCCTCCGTACTATCTTATTAGTCTGGTGTCTCCAAGGTCAAGGAGGTCAACATAACCCTTATAGTTCACATTGAAATTCTACATACCCTTAAAGAGAATTTGGTCTTGGCTATGAATCACATGAACCAACAAGCTAATCAATGTCATTCCGAACACCACTTTTTTGAAGGGGATCAGGTGTTTCTTCATCTACAAGATTATAAGAAAACTTCCCTCAAAGTAGACTACTGTCAGAAACTTGTTCCAAATTTTTATGGCCCTTATAAAATCCTCAACCAAGTTGGTATCATGGCTTAAAATTTATCTCTTCCCAGTCACTCTAAGCTCCATCTAGTTTTTCATGTGTCTTTCTTAAAGAAAGTGATTGGAACCAAGTGATAGATTCAAAATGATCTTCCATAATTGGTTGAAAAAGGATCCATTTGGTTGCAACCAAAAGAATTCATGGCCACACATGAGCGTCATCTTTGTTAGCACAATTCAAGAATTTTCAGTACAATGGATTATGGAAGGATACACAACCCAAGGATGCCACATGGGAGTTGGTTGCCATTCTCCAACAATTCCCACTTATCAAGCCTTGAGGAAAAGGTTGTTCTTTAAGGGAGAGGTCATGTTAGGGTCCTAACCTCCCTAAACCCTTATGTAAATAGAATTACATGTTTTTTTTATGTAATAAAGGTTGTCATTAGTATATAAGGCCTATGTAATAATGCGACCACGTCTAATGTAAGAAGATGTACTAGAAGGTTCCACCTCTAGAAAGTTCTTCTTATAGAATGTTCTCTAGAATATAGAAATATTATAAATAGGGGTAGAAAGCATGGAAATGGTTGCATTGTGAATTCCTTTGTACTCGAGATTTTATCTATTGGAGTTTGCTCCCTCAAAGAGGCAAGTGAGCCTTGTTCTCAAGATCATAAAGGTATCATCTTTTGGATCAATTATGTCATTGTGATTACTGTTTCTCTTGTTCTATTAACATTTGTGATATTAATTTTATTTCTACTCTGCATATTTCCTTCTGGTACCTTATAACATCAATACATTGTACCCTTCTAATGAATATCTCATCCCCACTGAAATCACAAAATATCATATTAGATTAGACAAGAAGAAGGGAGGTTTGTTTGGAGAGGGGAATTTGGAAGGAGGTATAGGCTTGGATCATTCTAAAGGTCGGAATGGACCTAGAAGAAAATATTCCGTGTCTCGAGAAAAGAAATAAGTTGATAAAGAATTCTTATCTAGTAAGAAAATGGAAATCCACGAGGCCCTTAGATCAAGCAAATCCCACTCTAAGGTTTTGTGATGAGTGTGATCTCTTACAATATAAGAATCTTGGGGAGTGCCTACAAAAAAAATACTTGTTTCTACAAATAACTATGAGGGTTTATTGATTCAAGAGTCTATTGTGGAGGAAAATAAGGATAATCATATTTTATAAGATACCCTTCCTGGGTGGAGTTTTGAGGCAATTGGTGCTGAATAAAAATTTGTTGGTCTAGATGTGGGATCGTTCAACACCCTCGATTTTATGAATATTTTTTTTACGCAGAATTCCATCTATGTAGAGTTGCTCTCATTGGATATTTTTTTTTTCTAAATTTTATCAGCGTTTATAGTCCTTGTGGCTCGAGAAGTGTTCTCAGACACTTTCTTTGGAAATAAAGTTGTTAGAAAGGATAATGCAATAGTGGTGGTGATATGAAATTCATTCTAATACAAAGTGAAGTGTGGGGGAGGTTGGAATAATGGATCCCCTAGCTAATTAATTTCTTCAAAAAATTGATGAGGTGGGCCCATGTGATATAGAGGCACAGGTAATATGTGTCACTTGGAGAAATAATATAACATAGAGTGGTGTTATTTTTAAGAGGTTAGATAGATTTCTTGTTGTTGATCAAATATTTCAAAATTTTGGTAATATAATATCATGAATTGAAGAATTCGGTCCATCTAATCATGTTCATATATTTCTTCAAGTTGGGCATCTGACCCCAAAAACCTACATGCCCTTTGAAGTTCAAATCCTTTTGGTTAAAAGACCCATAATTTAAAGAAATAGTTTTTTTTATGAATGGAAACAATATGATATTCAAGTGGGGGATTTGCCAATGTTCCATTTTAGTGATAACCTCAATATAATTAAAAGTAAGACCATCGTATAGGCAAAAGACAAATTCAACGATTTTCAAGAGCAGATGTGGAATCTAGATGAAGATATAGAAAATATTTTTAAATATAATTTGAATGGTGTTATTGCACAAAATGTAGGTTGGGTGAAGGCCAACCCAATCCATGGTATGGTGATGACAGTGGGAGACTCTACCCACTATCACCTTAGATAAACCCTCCCCTCACATTAGTGAAGAAGAAATCCAACACAAGGGGGGAATCTCGGGTGACCCTAGGGGGAAATGGGATGGAAAATGAAGTTATGGAAGTGAAAACCCTATATGTAAAAATACTAAGTGGAGGATGACTTGGAAATGAGTCTCATAAATGGTCAAGGGTTTCCAAGTGCTTGAATAGCTATTAAAGGTTGTTGTACCTGCCCGAGACACAAGAAAATACAAGCTAGAAGCCCAATAATATGAAGGAAAAATAAGTGAATAATTATTTCCTAATTAGAATAAGTATATAGTGATATAAAACAACAATGAAATTATAATAATAGCTGCTAAACAAGTCACCAAAATTCCAGGAAAATATGTAAGAGACTAGCTAGCAATTACTATTGTAACTCAATTATGATAGCACAAGACTTTAGCAACAATTAAAGGATGTTAGATACAAGTATTGAAGAGATATTATTGCATCCTTATGGCTGTATCAAATAATTTATACAACATAAAATTCCAACCACCGAAACTTTCACGTAAACCACCCAAAAGAAGGACAACAACTAGTAGGATAATTTGGTAGCTTTCTAGCAAATTTTGACGGTTAGAAAATGAGTAATTTTGAAAGTTATGAATTGTTTTTATGTAGCCCTAATGTCTGTAGCATAAGTTTATTACATCAGCAATAAATCCTTGGAGAAACAATATGCCTTAGTGGACTTGGCTAGCCTTAAGTATATATAAAAGATTCCAATTTAAATAATTTCAATATCTCGTGTTTCTACGCATCTGAATGCAATGATTTTATTTCTCCAATGCAAGAGATTACTTCCTTTAACTATTGGGTTATGGATTATTTTAAATGAAATATCTAGTTGTGATACTTCTTTTGGGGTGTAATCTTGTTTACTCCCCAAGGAAACCAAGACTAGCTAGGAAAAACATAGGAGGGTGTAACCCTTTACTTCTCCTAGTATTCCTTTGTGAAACAAATTATTCCAATACAATTATGATGGGATTAGTGGGGTTATATTCCTTTATACTCTTCAAAATCTTAACAAATTAACCTTGTAACCAATAAAATAAACAATAACAAGAGAGATTCCTTACCTAGTCCAAGCATTAACAAGATAAACTCCTTTTAACCAAGAAAATTCCACCATAAAAGAAAGAAATAGCCTCCAAGAAATATAGTTCCTTAATTCTTCATACAATAGCCAAGAAAAATAATCACAAGAGATAGTGGAAAAGAGAGATAGGTAAAATCTCCCAAATAAGGCTTAAATTTCATCCAAGGAGTCTTTCTCCAAGTGATAATGCTATGATAAAATGACAAGAGTTTGATCTCTATTTATAAAAATCTACTAAAAAGTGTTTGTCCACTTAACTTTAGGGTAAACCACAAAATAAGGAGTCCAAGACCCTTATTTTTCCCCTTTACATAATAAATTTTAATTTTAATTTTAAAAAATGCACATAAGAAACCCTAATATGACGTCATCCCTCTCTAGGGTGACGTTTTGGCACTTTTAGGTGGACTTTGAGCTTGGGGATGAATCGTTGGGCCTCCAAAGGAATTCTTCCCAAGAGATAGGGTCGTCTCTATCAAGGTGGGGCTTTGTTGGCAGCCAACCCATTTTTTTTTTATTACTCTCGAAAGCTGCCTACACCCCTTGCGGTATCATGACAAATCATTGTCGCATTGTGTTAATGGACATGTGTCTCGTTTTTTCAACCCTTACAATTCAATTTCGACTCAATTTTCACAATTGCAAATGTGAAAACACCTATCTCGTTGATTATACTGTCGTCGTCTTTTTGATTTGTTGGTTGATACTTGATCACTGGTTTATCGTATGATTGATAAAGGTTTGTCAAACTTATGTTCTTAATCTTTGTCTTACCTTGATTACGCAGTTGGATATATTCCACCGTTAAACCTTTGGGCATGAAAGTTATTGGTTCTATTTATTGAAAGTTATAACATATTTGCTCATATTGTTTTATCCTTGTTATAGTTTTCATTTGATTATCATATAAAAACATTGCATCGTGTGGCTCTAAGGTTTTGGAATACAAACGCATGTGATATACACCAACTATAATGGCAAGTTCGTAAAGGGTATGATAACTATGGTTTTGATGGTGCATAAGTTGATCTTATTCGATCGATTCTTTGCATACTATGCTTGCAAAGTAGATTATACGATGAGTATGAAACCCCGAGCTATCAATTAGCTTAAACCTTGTGATTAAGCGAATAACGGTGGAATTGGCACGTTAATTCGTAATTAATGCAGGTACTGTGTTGGTGATTGAACCTAACACTTGGCGCTTGGATGATTATATTATGTGTTGGTTCTGACTTGTATGTTGGCACGTAGATATGGTGAATCACCTGCTCGCTGGTCAATGCAATTGGTTTTATGATTATGGTTTGAACAGCCCAGAACAGGCTCATTAATATCGTACGTGGTGATTGTTAAACCCACCACCTTCGCACGCCTGAGTAGTTTTCGGTCTCGTCAAGCATTGAAGCTTTGAAACCCCATCGTGATTCACTCTGTGTATTGTATCCGATGTGAACCCTACCATGGTCATGGGGAGATGGCTCCTGTGGTGAGAGCTGAACCTAATGGCAGCCAGGCACTGTTAACGTTCGATGGTGCATACGCCGACCTCGAGGAATTCGGGTGGCTTTCGTTTATTCGGAAGTTTGATGGCTTCAATATGGTTGTTGCTAGGC
>ML794343.1:62829-189783 GCA_009831015.1 Picea engelmannii | reverse complement strand
AAGATCAGAACCTACCTCACCTTACCGATCTCCCATCACACCTACTTCACCCATGCCCACTCTAGATTGTAAAACTGATAGATTGTCCACATCCCTCAAAGGATCTAAGCCTTCCTCAAAGATCACCAATTTTGCCTTAACCATAGAGGAGCTACAAAAGGAAAACCATCAGCTTCTTCAACAATTGGAAGAGAGGAAGACAATAGATGCACACCTTCATCATGACAATGCATTCCTTCAAACAAAAGTGAACTCCCTTCAATGATTTGTTGATGAGATGACTAAATCTAACCGCAGCCTCTAAGCACAACTGAAGCAACATAATAGGCACAAGGCAAAGTCTTCACAACAACAAGGAGAGGCTTCTAAAGCCAATCCTCCTCAGCAAGCCTATATCTAAGGGGAAACTTCTTTTTGTTTGCAGTGGGACCTGCAAAATCATAAGTGTGGGGGTAATGTTGGGCCCAAGATACGATCACTTTTATGACATATATTATACACTTTTGCCACATGTACATATGTGTTTTTCATCTTTTAAAGGAGCTTTTTGAAGAATTTTATGATAAAACGATATGATCATCATAAGGTACGTGTAATTCATGTTTAATGACTGTATTTCTTAGAATTCATCATTTTTTATGATTACCAAGATCTAATTCATGTTTTTTTGGTGTTATAGGGAAAAAACGCACCACGTTTCTTCTTCCGGCACTTGATCTGACACTCCTTCCAGTACTCGTTCTGACACTTGATCCAACACTCTTTCCAGCACTGCGTATTGCACAAAAATGCAGGGTGAGTTGGTGGTTAAGGTATTGGAAGCCAGTGATGGGAAAATCGGGCATGTGGGTTTTGTTCATGATTGCCCCCTCCAACTACTAAGATCTAGACAACTCAGTTTCAATTGTTCAAAGAGGGTGATTATTGGCTCACTGTTTTATCAGTTAGGGCATCATTTATTGTAATTTGCCGAAATTAGAAGTGGTTCGACCCTCCTGTGGTCGAACACTTGGTCTGTAAGCTTATAAATACCACTAGGTTGGTCAGAATATTGTTAACCAAGTAGAAGAACTAGTGTATTGGAGACAAACTTGTTTTTCTTTGTTTTGATATTTTATATTGCCAGAATTATGCCAGAACTGCATTTTCAAGTTTTAATGGTGAATTCATCTTGTTGAGATCTTGGTGTTCTTTTAGAGAGTGACCATGACTTTCTGGGGGGACCACCAGTAGTCTAGTAACTGTCTTCATGTTTGTTTATGCATTTCCTAATTTAATTGTTCTCTTTTATTTTTTGTACATGCATATTTTTTATTGTGTTATCTAGTTTGTTGTAGCTTAATTGTTTTGATTCTCTTTTGTAGGTTAGGATGATGAGATGTGTTAGCATGCATTGATCTTGTAGATTAGGAACAAACTTTCAAGTTTCGATACTAACCCCATTTGCAATTAGATGTTAGATTATGCTTTGATTTATGATTTTATAGTCAAGTTTAAAACATAGTTTAATTAGAATAGAACAGAGTTTGATTTGGGTTTTCTTTGACAGGGATTTGATGGATGGATAGAGTTAATTCCAGTTTTTTATTAAAGCTTGCTTATTTCAGTTTTATATAGATCTCACTTAATTAGTTGTTGGTTAATGTATATTGTTAATTTACTTTTTGATATCATAGTTTAATTTTTGGTTTTAATTATTTTCTTATTGCAGTTTGAATGGTTAGAATAGACATATCATAGTTTTATTTTATGCAATTTCCTTTCCTAGAATTAAAATGAAATGATATTTCTTAGTTAATGGCTAAATCTAGTTTTGCTTACATAGTGTAGAAGTATAATGATGATCTCGTTATGTTGTTGATGTTTTATACATGAATATGCAGGATATTTAACATTATTTTTGTCATGGCTAAATTCTCATTGGGTTGTTTAATCGATACCTTTCATTTTGCCATTGAGATTAGTGTTGAGATTATACCATTGGAATTGTCCTTTTTTGTCAAGTTCCATCGAGATATTATGCGACATCGAAGACATTCACACAACCACCAACATTAAATTTGAAGTGTCATAGGTTAAAAGATAGTTTTCCTGTTTTTCATACATTAAAGAATAGTTTATTGCTTTCGTAGATCAGAATAGATAGTTTCTTTCTTTCACAGTTTATAAAATAGTCTTATTTGTTGTTTTAGTTTTGCATTGAGCATTTATTCCACTTGCCTCTTAGGCTAAATAGTTGTTCAGTGAGAACTTTTACTTTGATTACTTGATGTATCTAGTTGCCTCTTCTTACTTGTCTCTTTGCTTTAGTAGGTTAGATAGTCATCTTTTGCTTTAGTAGGTTAGTTAGGTGTGTTTTATTACTTGTCTATTGATTTAGTAGGTTAGTTAGGTGTCATTTCTTTCTTTTCTATTTGCTTTAATAGGTTAGATAGGTGTTTTTTCTTGTTTGTTTATTTATTTGCTTTCATAGGGTAGTTGCTCATTGAATGTAGGTTGGCAAGTTAAAACAATTTGTTTTTGTTAGTTGCTCATTATTATGCTTAGTAGTTTGTCTTTGCTTATTGTTGAACTACTTTGCCTTACATAGGGTTTTACCTACTTTGTTAGGAACTATCCATCGATCCTTGGCCCAAAATTACTTAGGTTACGTGGTTTCAATTTGCTTAGTAGGGTTTGCTCATTAGATAGATTTGCTTAAGTAGATTAGCCTTAGATAGATACCTTCACCAGTTATACTATAATCCTACCAGCCCTTCTACCTTTGGCATATATTTTTCTACAACTTTAAGTTTACTTACCCCGGGTTGAAAATTTAATTGAGGGTTTTTACTGTGTTTTTAGTGCATATAGAACACCCATCATTTTTGGCATCGTTGTAAGGGAGTTGTCTCAAGGTAAGAAGTAGTTAGGAATTAGATCATTTCTAGACCTTAGCATTAGTTTGGTGGTAGGGGAACTTTAATACAAGAGGTAAGAACTTGCGCATTTTCTATGGCAGGTTCCCCCATAGCCAATGGTAGTTTTTCTTTTTGTTTTTATTTTTCATGAATAGACCTAGGAATCAAATGGTAGCTTTTTCTTTTTGTTTTTTCTCTCTTTCATGAATAGGCCTAGAGACCCAAAAGGTAGATACATTAAATCCAAATTAGACCTTTCAACCAAGGTTCCTTTCGATCTCTTTGGGGGAAGGAATGTTCCGCTTATAAAATCCACAGACCGATATCGAAAAACAAAAGCTAGCTCAACTCAAAGAGCTAAAATAGTCTCTGAAGAGACTAACACAGGGAGCACTATAGAACAAGAAATTGAAACATCAATCATATTAGGACAAGGGGCAAGACCGCTCAAGTCTTCCATGGAACCAAACAATACAACCTTTTCTTTTACACCACCACCAAGGGACCCTAATTTTAAGGACACCATAGACCCTGAATAGGTGAATCTTTTGTTTGGTAGTTCAACCAATGTGATTATCTCTCAAACTGACACAAAAACTTTGGCACCAATAGTCTCAACCGGCTCAAGTAGAGTCCCAGACATCCAATCCATAGGAAGGCCTTTCCATCAAAGCGAAACCTTGTTTTCTTCAAAGATAAAACCACCTAGGTACTCTCTTTTCAGAAATCAAGCCAATATGGATGATCAAGAAGACCATAACAATGTAAGACATGGGGAGGAAGAAGAAAATGGAAACCAAACTGAAACTACCTTCGAATTTCCTATTTTGGAAACTACTCCAAATGTCAACATGAAGAATATTCCTCTCTCAACACTGCCTACATTTTTTGGTAAAAATAATGAAGATCCAGACACCTTCCTATTTGAATTTTCCGTCTTGTATAGGAGCTACAACTACATACAAGATGCCCATAAATTAAAACTCTTTCCTGCCACCCTCAAAGACTCTGCACTAAGATGGTTCATGGGGTTGGGAGAATCCAGTATTAGGTCTTGGGAAGCCATGAAAGACATATTTCTCAAGAAGTACCAATACTATTG
This sequence comes from Picea engelmannii, assembly GCA_009831015.1. Lineage (NCBI taxonomy): Eukaryota > Viridiplantae > Streptophyta > Pinopsida > Pinales > Pinaceae > Picea > Picea engelmannii. The sequence goes on along the minus strand of ML794343.1, from coordinate 185,781 downwards.
CAAGACCAAAGAGTCTCATAATGAAAATTTTAAAATCCAACAATTAGAAGACGAGACCCTCGAAAATTATATGAAAAGATTTGGTTATATCTCCCAGAAGTCAAAATACCATGACCTCCTAGAGGATGCAATTAGGGATATTTTCCTTAAGGGAATTTTAGAAGAATATTTAGAGATGATTAACCTGATGGCATCAAGTGACATCTCTCATAAACCATTTGCTGAAATATGTGAAATGTGTAAAAATTACTCAAGGAGTAGAGCCAAAACAGGGAAGAATGTTCGGGATCCTTATATTAGAAACTTAAAACCAGTTAGTTCAGGTGGTATTATGAGAGCAGAGATAGGGAACCTTTTAGTAAACTTTACGACTGACATCTTAAGCACAATAGGTTCCCATTTGGATACCCTTAAAATAAAAAAGAAACCGGAGGAGGAAAATGTAGCAATGAGCATATATTGCCCAAGATGCAGGAGGAAGCATTCCTCAAGAGAATGCCCATTAGATAACATTTTAGTTTGTGGCTTTTGTAGAGAATACCATGTGACTGAAAAATGTCCATAATTTCCTGGTTTATTAGCCATCTATAGGATTGGAGATCCTGGGGAGTCTTCTTATGCACCTAGGAGGCCATGGAAGCCTAGGAATCAACCCACATACCCGGATCTACAGTCTTAAGTTCCACCCTATTATCAACAACAACAGGGGAATCCACCCAGTTGTCAAAACTGGTCTACTCAGTACCAATATCCTTGGATTAAAGGATGGAGGGGAGGACACAACCAAGGAAACCCTTAAGCTCCACCTATCCATATGTCCAACCATCATTATCCTCATTTCCCACCGAACACTCCGCAAATTTTTCCAGGTTTTGTTCCACCACCTTTACCTCCTATCCCACAAAAACAACCGCTACAATTTCAAAATGCAAGCTCCCAGAGACCGACACTATTACCGACACAACCAGTGCCAAGTCCTAATAATAAGCCCCTCAACCTCTTCACAATGTTAATATGCAGGCCTTCTCGACATATGCTATTACTCATGTTCCATTACAGGAAATTCAACTAAGATCGGGAAAAGTTCTAGATAGGCAGAGACCTTCAGTAGTCATCTAGGAAGATGAAGAAGAAGAAACCACAAAACAACCCATGGATGACACTAGATGGGAAGATGTTATTATCCCAAAGAATTAAGAACCCAAGCTTCCCCAAAATGAACCTTTACAAATTACGAAGGTCCCTCCTTATCCAAACCGATTGGTAGTCGAGAAACCTACCACCCGACTGGAATTTGACATTTTGAATGAATTGAAAAATATTTGTGTCAAGATTCCTCTTCTTCAATCTATTAAAGACATTCCAATCTATAGTAAGGTGGTCAAAGAATTGTGTATTAAGAAGCCAGGTAGGAAGAAAAAGGACCCTCCTAAAGTACATTTGGTAGGAGGACTTTTCGAATACATATCAGAGTAGCCAAAACTAGAAAAATATGGGAACCTAGGGAACCCCGTAGTGACTATAACTATTAATGAGGTCTCCATTAGAAACACTCTCATATACCTAGGGGCAGCCATCAATGTTATGACCGCTAATGCCTTGGAAAAATTACAATTACAACCTCTTCTTCGACCTGCCCCAACCATTTTGGAATTAGCAGATAAAACTAGAGTTATACCTGAAGGAATTTTAGATGATATCATGGTTACTTTAGCCTCATGGGAGTACCCAGTAGATTTTCTTGTCATTCACTCAAAGGATCCTACCAAAGTCCACCCTGTTATTTTGGTAAGACCTTGGCTAGCCACAACCAATGCATTTATTGGTTGTAGAGAAGGAGAAATGACCATCTCGAATGGTCTCTCTATCCAGAAGCTCACCATTTACCCTCCATCTTAGCCTATTATGGAGAATCTATGGTGGCTTGAATGTCCATATGAGAATGAATAATGGGAAGAACCCGTATTGCCTACTAACCATGCAAGGCCACTTCAAGAGCATACACCAGAAAATGTGCTAAACCAGTTCATTTATGTTATCACATGTGTGGAGTTTCCACAGTCTTTTCCCCAATTTGAGTATATGTTTGGGGAAGAATTTCAAGAAAAATTAGACCCATCCATTTTGTCTTCGACATCTTTTATTTTTGAAATAGATGAGTCTTCCATGTCTTATACTATGCACTACAAGATTAGTCTAGGGAAAGTTTTACATATAAATTTCGGGCTAGATACAGACCAACATAAACAGTTAGTAGATATCCTTAAAGAAAAAATAGGAGCATTTTCCTGGGAATACACTGACATGAAGGGTATACACCCTGACACATGCATCCATCACATATATACCCAGGGGGAAGTAACACATGTTAGGCAACCCCAGAGAAGGATGAACCCAACACTCAAAGATATAGTCAAGGAGGAGATTAAAAAGTTGCTAAATGTCATATTTATCTATCCCATCTACGATAGTAAGTGGGTATCCCTACTTGTAGTGGTTCCAAAGAAAGTGACTAGGAAATGGAGAATTTGTGTTGATTTCTGGGAACTCAACAAGGCCACTCTAAAAGACTATTTTCCTCTCCCTTTCATTGACCAGGTTCTAGATACCTTGTCTGGAAAGAAGTATTTCTCCTTTCTAGATGGGTACATTGTGTACAACCAAATTCTTATAGCACTTGATGACCAGGACAAGACTACCTTTACTTGTCCTTGGGGCACCTATGCCTATAGGGTCTTACCATTCCGATTGTGTAATGCTCCTGCCACTTTTTAATGAGTAGTATTAGGGATATTTTTCATCTTATTCATGATTGTGTGGAGGTCTACATGAATGACTTCACAGTCTATGGAAACAATTACCAGGAAGCCTTAGATAACTTAGAAAAATTCCTCATCAGATGCCAGGAAATGAACCTATCTCCAAGTCATGAAAAATGAAAAATGTTGTTAACTGAAGGAGTGGTTCTAGGACAACATGTTTCATCTAAAGGGATAAAATTAGATCCTACAAAGATTGAGGTCATTGTCATAATTCCACCCCCCAAGACTCATAAAGAGGTGAGAAGCTTTCTTGGACATTCCAGATATTACTGGCGGTTTATTGAAAATTTTACAAAGATTGTTGCACCTATGTTCGGATTATTGATAAAAGATGTTGACTTTGTTTGGACTTAGCAGTGTCAAAATGCCTTTGAAGCCCTGAAAGCTAAGCTGTCTATGGCACAAATTCTTAGAGGGCCCAATTGGACTCTCACATTTCATATATCCATTTATGCCTCCGACACCGCAATAGGAGGGGTATTAGGGAAGAAACAGGACCAACAGTCCCATGCCATTTATTTTGTAAGAAAGAACTTGTCCCATGCTGAGTTAAACTACACAGTCACTAAGAAGGAATTCTTGGCAGTTGTTCATGCTATTAACAAATTTCATCATTACATTACAGGTTATGAAGTATTTGTACACACCGACCATTCCACCATTAGATTCCTCATGAATAAACCTATAACTAATGGTCAAGTGAATAGGTGGCTCTTGTTATTGCAAGAATTTAATATTATTGTGCTTGACCGACCTGGAAAGGATAATGTAGTAGCTGACTTTCTTTCCTGAATAAATAAAGGAGGATGATGATATCCTTGTAGATGATAGTTTCTCAGACGAGCACCTCTTTTCCCTTTTTGTCAATACCCCATGGTTTGCAGATATGGAAAACTATCTAGCCACTAGGAAGTTACCGTCTCATTTTTCACGTCATGAAAAGTGGAAAATTATTACACAGAGTGTTAATTACTCTTGGGTTGGTCATGATATTTTTCGCACAGGTCATGATTTGATTATTCATAGATGTGTCCGAGAGGATGAGGTACTTGAAATACTATGAAGTTGTCATGATGGACCATGTGGTGGCCATTTTTTTGAAAAACGTACAACATATAAGGTATTACATTCAGGTTACTATTGGCCTAGCATTTTCAAAGATGTTGTCAAGTATGTGAGAAGTTGTGATAGTTGCCAAAGGATAGTAAGACCTATGTCATCCGACAAAATGACTTTGCAGGCCCAAGTTATGATAGAACCCTTCGAGAAATGGGCCCTCGACTTTGTAGGACCAATTTCATCCATGTCCCTTAGGAAGAGCTATATTTTGGTTTGTACGAACTATGTCACCAAATTGGTAGAGGCAAAAGCCCTATTCAGGGTTAGAGAGAAGTATGTTTTCAAATTGATCTATGAAGACATATTTAATCACTTCAGTGTCCCTCGTGAAATTGTTACCGACCAAGGCACTCAATTTACTTCCAAGATGATGAAAGAGCTATCAGAGAAATATTGGATTAAACACCGTAAATCTTATCCATACCACCTGCAAGCCAATGGTCAGGTAGAATACACAAACAAAGTTCTGGAAGCCATCTTGACCAAGACTGTTCAGTTACATCACCGAGATTGGGCTGATAGGATCCTAGAAGCTTTGTGGGCATATCGGACTACATGGAGAAATACCACTGGGCATACCCCTTATGAGCTAGTGTATGGGAAACAAGTACTTTTACCTATAGAATTCCAGGTAAGGACCTTTCGTATTGCCGTAGAATTATGATTGAACTTGGATGAGGATCAAAAGCAACGAGCCCTACAACTAAATGAGTTGGATGAAATCAGACAAGATACCATCCAATGGATGATATTAGTCCAAAACTAGAGGAGCATGTGGCATGACAAGTTTGTTAAGAAGAAGCACTTCCAGCCTGGTGATTGGGCCCTGTTGTTTGATTCCTGATTCAAAACCTTCAAAGCCAAACTTACCACCCGCTGGTTGGGCCCTTATGAGGTAGACACTGTATATGGTAATGGAGATGTAAAAATTAAAACAATTGACGATGGACAAGTCTCCTTTGTGGTAAATGGACATCGACTTAAATTTTATCATAAGCCCATTTCCAGAGAAGATTTTCTACAGGTCATGTCAACTGACAAGGAATTGGCCTTAGTAGATGAGGAAGTACCCCTTGTTCTTGAAAAAGTTTTATGAATTTCCTACTGTATATATGTAAAAAAAAATTGAATTTTGTTAATTAGACAATTCTAGATATTTTTGTAAGTATTTATTTCACCAGGAGTACATAGTTTCAAGGATCCTTCTTCAAAAAATTATTACACTTGAATTTTGTGTTTGTTAAAGCATCAAATGAATATTGACTTATTGTAATTAGCCATATTTTTGCAAAATTCTCATTTTTTGGCATTCTAAAGTAGTTGCTCTTGAAACTCTTCACCATTGTATAAGGAAGTGATACCATAACTATCAATCCTAGATTTCTCTCGTACAGGTTTGCCAAGAAACCTGAGTAAGTGAGTCAAGTGTCTTTATCAAAGAGTAAAAAGGAAGTCTAATTAGCGGTTAGTCATGGCAACATCACAATCACTACAAAGGAAGAAAGTAAGTTGAGCCTAGAGATACCTTTCTATTCTTTCTCAATGGTACCATCCACTACATACTAAATAGCTTGATTATATCATATCTTTAGATAGGCCACGTCCATTTAAGTACCCATTACATCGAGACAATCACTAAGTAATATAACAGAAAGTCATCCTCTAACATAAATACCATCCCAATTGAAAAAAGGGAAGGAAAAAGCTATTTTCAAAGTTGTTCCCCCATCTTCTTGCATAATAAATCTTATACTAAAATCTTAAAAGATGGAGGGACAATCTCTGAGGGTTTAACATGCTAACCCGCTGGGATACTAAACAGGTCTTTTGGCAGCGAGTATCGGCCTGTGGTATGACTAGGTAAACCCACTATAGTACTAAACAAGCTTGCTGGCAGCAGGGCATTCTACCTAGCGAGGATGGTAATCTAACAAAAATAAATTATAAAATTAAACTTGTCTTGATGTACGACATTACTTGCAGACAAATTTGACATGGAGTATGTGTGGTTAAGCTAAGGTTAATGAATCTCATAAACTTTCGATTGGGAAATAACTCCAAGACTATCTTGAAACTCTCTTGCCTCCCTCTTATTATCTATATACAGGATCTCTTATCCTATAGGTGGTGCCATCTCCTAACTATTTCGTCAGACCAATTTGTGAAATTTTATCTTTACACTTGACATACTATAAATCTTCAGCTATTGGTGGATACTGATTAGTTTCCTATACTTTTGATTGTGAGTTGTCACAATACTTAGGTGTGGGGGAGGGGTTCATGAGTTGACAAATGATCATTGCCTAGAGAAGTAGATCTTTGCAAGAATTTTTGTATTATTTCTATGATACCGGTTATTACATTGATAGTCATGTTATTTTTGAAATGCTTAACTCCTGTGTGCTATAAATTATTGAACACATACCTAATAGACCACTTTTTATTGCTTACTTAACATACCACTCTTTATCGGTTTATTGTTTTATTAAAGATGCATGTTGTAGGTTTGAAAATACATTTTTATGCTTGCTATAACTTGTTCATTATAGGTTTTTGACATTATATGTCATATGCAAGAAGATTGAGTGAGCATGGAGCATTTTGCCTCTGCTCATTAACTACTATGATTGTCAAAAACACTTCAAATTTGCAGGCTATCCATTATAACAGGTGAAAATGCACTTAACACAGAGGTACCGGATGAAGTATCGTATGAGGTGTCATATGAGATGTCGTTTGAAGTGTTGAACAAAGTGACATACACTCCAGTAACTATCCTAGATTCCAGGTAACCAGAACTCAATCATTCAATTGAATTGGTTGCAGGCATTGATTAAAGATGCTTCATATGTTTATGATCAAATGTCCAAGTCAAAAGACTTGGACATTGATCTAACCACACATCATTACATTACCCAAAAACATGCCATTGAATTCTAATTTTCCACACATGGAAGCTCGCGTGCACATGTGTGCATTCAAAATTGGGCTAAGCACTTTATTATCTCAATTCTCCCTTACCATTTGATCACCCCTGCATTAAGGAATCACACCCAACCTCTACCAATTCGTCCCCTGTTCAAATCATGCTTAGAACATGCCCAGTTCGTGCCATCTCTTGGCTTGATCACACCCTTTCCTGGTACAATTCGCCTCTGTCACAATGCCCATGAGATACAAACCCTCCTTCTATGCAGACTTGTTTTCCATTCCCATATTTACACAATGCAGAGAAGTGTTTTTGCACGCAGGCTGGGGGGCATTTTTCTCTAGCTTGCAGGGCCACAATGATGACATATCCATGCAATTTGAATTTGATTTTGATGGTAAGACAACACATGTAGGGTCTCTTACCTTTGAAGTTTCAGAAGAGTCCATTGCTTCAGCAACAAATCTCCCAAGAATGGGAGATAGATGGTTCAAAAACCACCAATTGTCGCACTCAAGTTATAATAGGGTGTTTAAGCCTGAATTTGAGAGACTTTCAAGAGAAAAAGGGTATGCTAACGAGTGGATAAAGGAAAAATTGATCAACCCCCTCATCCTCATCACAAGGTTAATTACATGTGAAGGTAGATACTCCACCTTCAAATCTTTTCATTTCAGATTGTTGGCTCATTTTTTGTTCAACAAACCTTTGAATTTTCCCTTCTATTTTGTCAAAAGTTTAGAGAAGATGTCCTCTCAAGTGAGGAAGAATGTGACTAACCCCCACAATAGTCTCTTCCACCATGTCTTGATCAAACTACTCGTTCTTTCCGAACTAGAGAAACAGGGGAAAAATTGGGATGCCTTTATCTACCAATTTGAAAACCCTCACTTGACAGTTAAGATAGGCAAACAACCACTTAGCCTAAAACCTATCTCTCCATCCAAGCCTCGCTCTTCAAGAACTCCAAACCCCCTTGCAAAAACCCTCTCTTTGCCGGAACAATACCAAAATCTTGTTGATATCCCTACTTCTTCATCAGGAAAAAGGACCAAGAGCGAAGACCAAAAGAAGCCTATTGTTGACCCCCCAATGACATCACTCTCTCTTGATCCTACACCTAAAAATATCCAAGAAGTAATGCAACAAGGCTTTCGCATCATTCCCACAAACAAAAGGGGAGCCAATCGATTTGGTAAAGGGCCCTTTTGAAGGAGTACCCATAGCACAAGAACCAAGCCTTATGCAAAACCTCCACCTGCTTCGGATCCCATCCAAGTGTCCTCCCACCTTGAGAGCCCTCATAAGAAACTTAGGGAAGTTTCTACGAATGGATTAGAGCCACTAAGGAAAACAAGATCAAAACCTACCTCATCTTATAGATATCCCATCACACCTACTTCACCCATGCCCACTCTAGATCCTAAAATTGATATATTGTCCACATCCCTCAAATAATCTAAGCCTTCCTCAGAGATCACCAATTCTTCCCCAAGCATAGAGGAGCTACAAAATTAAAAATATCAACTTCTCCAACAATTGGAAGAGAGGAAGACAGTAGATGCACACCTTCATCATGACAATGCATTCCTTCAAACAAAACTAAACTCCCTTCAATGGTTGGTTGATGAGATGACTAAATCTAACTGCAACCTCCGAGCACAGCAGAAGCAACATAAGAGGCACAAGGAAAAGTCTTCACAGCAAGAAGGAGAGGCTTCTAAAGTTGATCCTCCTCAGCAAGCCTAGTTATGAGAGGTAACTTCTGTTTGTTTGCAGTGGGACCTGCAAAATCGTAAGTGTGGGGGTAATGTTGGGCCCGAGATATGATCACTTTTATGATGGTTATTATACACTTTTTCCACATGTACATATGTGTTTTTCATCTTTTAAATGAGCTTTTTGAATAATTTTATGATAAAATGGTATGATCGGCATAAGGTACATGAAATTCATGTTTAATGATTGTATTACGTATAATTCATCATGTTTTATGATTACCAAGATCTAATTCACATTTTCTGGTGTTACAAGGCAAAAACGCACCATGTTTCTTCTTCCGACACTTGATCTGGCACTCCTTCCAATACTTGTTTCAACACTTGATCTGGCACTCTGTCCAGCACTACATATTGCACAAAAACATAGGGTGACTTGGCGGTTAAGGTATTAGTAGCCAGTGATGGGAAAATCGAGCACGTGGGTTTTGTTCATGATTGCCCCCTCCATCTACCGAGCTCCAGACAACTCAGTTTCAGTGGTTCAAAGAGGGCAATTATTGGCTCACTTTGTTTTATCAATTAGGGAATCATTTATTGTAATTTTCCGAAATTAGAAGTGGTTCAACCCTCCTGTGGTCGACCACTTGGTCTGTAAGATTATAAATACCACTAGGATGGTCAGAAGATTGTTAACCAAGTAGAAGAACCAGTGTATTGGACAAACTCGTTTTTCTCTGTTTTAATATTTTATATTGCCAGAATTATACTAGAACTGTGTTTTCAAGTTTTAATGGTGAATTCATCTTGTTGAGCTCATGGTGTTCTTTTAGAGAGTGACCATGACTGGCTGGGGGGCCCACCAGCAGTCTGGTAACTATCTTCGTGTTTGTTTATGCATTTCCTAATTTAATTGTTCTCTTTTATTTTTTGTACATGCATATTTTTTATTGTGTTAACTAGTTTGTTGTAGCTTAATTGTTTTGATTCTCTTTTGCAGGTTAGGATGATGAGATGTGTTAGCATGCACTGATCTTGTAGATTGGGAACATACTTGCCAGTTTCGATATTAACCCCATATGCAATTAGATGTTATATTATGCTTTGATTTATGATTTGATAGTAAAGTTTAAAACATAGTTTAATTAGAATATAATAGAGTTTGATTTGGGTTTTCTTTGACAGAGATTTGATGGATGGATAGAGTTAATTCCAGTTTTTTGTTAAAGCTTGCTTATTTCAGTTTTATATAGATCTCATTTAATTAGTTGTTGGTTAATGTAGATTGTTAATTTACTTTTTAATATCATAGTTTAATTTCTGTTTTAATTATTTCCTTATTGCAATTTGAATGGTTAGAGTAGACATAACATAGTTTTATTTTATGCAATTTCCTTTCCTAGAATTAAAATGCAATGATATTTCTTAGTTAATGGTTGAAGCTAGTTTTGCTTACATAGTGTAGAAGTATAATGATGATCTCGTTATATTGTTGATGGTTTATACAGGAATATGTAGGATATTTAACATTATTTTTGTCATTGCTAAATTCTCATTGGGTTGTTTAATCCATACCTTTCATTTTGCCATTGAGATTAGTGTTGATCTTATACCATTGGAATTGTCCTTTGTTTTCAAGTGCCATCGAGATATTATCCAACATCGAAGACATTCACACAACCACCAACATGACATTTGAATTGTCATAGGTTAAAAGATAGTTTTCCTATTTTTCATAAATTAAAGAATAGTTTCCTTCTTTCATAGATCAGAATAGATAGTTTCTTTCTTTCATAGTTTAGAAAATAGTCTTATTTTCTGTTGTAGGGTAGATAGACTTTTCTTTAATAGATTAGATAGTAGTTTTCTTGTCATAGATTAAGAATTAGTGGTAGCCTTTCTTGCTTTCAATAAAATAGATTTCCTTTCATACATTAGAAACAATTTTGCATTGAGCATTTAGTCCAGTCACCTCTTAGATTTCCTTCCATGCATTAGAAATAGTTTTGCATTGAGCATTTAGTCCACTTTCCTCTTAGGCTAGATAGTTTTTCAAAGAGATGTTTTACTTTGATTACTTGTCGTAGTTAGTTTCCTTTGCTTACTTGTCTATTTGCTTTGGTAGGTTAGATAGCCATATTTTTATTTAGTAGGTTAGTTAGGTGCCTTTACTTACTTGTCTATTTATTTAATAGGTTAGTTAGGTGTCGTTGTTTGCTTGGCTATTTGCTTTAATAGGTTAGATAGGTGTTTTTTCTTGCTTGTTTATTTACTTTCTTTCATAGGGTAGTTGCTCATTGAATGTAGGTTGGCAAGTTAAAATAGTTTTATTTTGTTAGTTTCTCATTATTATGCTTAGTAGTTTTCCTTTGCTTATTGTTGAACTAGTTTTCTTTACATAGGGTTTTACTTGCTTTCTTAGGATCTATCCATCGATCCTTGGCCCAAAAGTACTTAGGTTACCTAGTTTCAATTTGCTTAGTAGGGTTTTCTCATTAGATAGCTTTGCTTAAGTAGATTATCCTTAGATAGCTACCTTCATTAGTTAGACTATACTCCTACCAGCCCTTCTACCTTTGGCATATATTTTTCTAAAACTCTAAGTTTACTTACCTCGGGTTGAAAATTTAATTGAGGGTTTTTACTATGTTTTTAGTGCATATAGAACACCCATCAGGCTATGTGGTGCAAAGGCCGTAAATTTTGTATAAAAAAGTTAGATGATAAGATGAAAGCCTCAGATTTTGGGATAACTACATTGTTTAAGGTCACTAATGTTTCCTATAGAAGTGAAATGAATCCAGAAGAAACTAAAAATAGGTATTATGGGTATTTGGAGGATATAATTCAGAGTGATTTTAATTCCTTTAAAATAGTTTTGTTTGAGGTCAAATGGTACAAGCTACGGATGCATGAACATGATCTTGAAAGAACTTTTATTGAGCATGCTAATGGATTTACCATGGTTAATACAAGGGCATTTGAACGGGGTATAAATCCTTATGTTATTCCAAGTCAATGTGAGCAAGTCTTTTACTCAGAGGTACCTGGTAAAGTAGGTTGGTCATACATTGTTAGACATGATCCAAGAGAAAGACCAGTAAAGTATAATAATGTAGAGGAAGAAGATAATATTGAAGAAGATGATGATGATGTGGATTAGGAGCAGGTGGTTGTAGATGTGTCAGATGAAGAAGACAAATAAGTTGATCATCCAAATGTAGCAGATAATGTTCTCATTGATGATATCAATGATGATAGAGAAAATGACGTTGATGATGACGTTGATATGAACGATCATTTCAACATTATCGATTCTAAACTAGATCATGATACATATTTTTATTTGGATGAGGAAGAATATGAATGATCTTTAAAATTTGAAATGTACAAGGTAAGTGATAATATGTTTCTATGATTTATTCTATTAATTATATATTTAGTATTTATATGATTTATTGTTTTTTAAGTGTTTACTTATAGAGGTTAATTATGTTTTTTAAGTTTTATGCCATTTTGTATGTAGTTTGTTACATGTTATTTATTATGCCAAATTAGGTATGAGGGAATTGAGAGTGATGTGACGGGGGGGATAATTAGAGCTTCCACCTTCACGTGGTTTCCCCTATTTTGTAGAGAATTAATTATTATCGAAACCAAGAGAAGCTCCTTCAGGTTTATTATATGTCAATTTGAGAAAGTTTATGTGAAGGTGAGGTGATGAGCATGTTCAAAACAATGGAAATATGGTTCCTAAACACACAACCTGCACAGATAGAAACAAGACAAAACCATGAAAGAATTCATGGAAATTAATGGCTTGTCGTCATATTTTACCTTCCAATTTGTTCTTGTATGGACTGGAATTTGATATGCTAGGACAACACACCTGCATTGATAGTATGGGAGGGTTTCCAGACTCAAACATGAGTCAAAAAGACAATTCAACAATCAAATATTCTTTCATTATTCTATCAAAATCCAAAAATAATGCATGCCTTCTCATGTACATGAACACTCTTATAACTGAAATGTGAATGGGGCCAATGTTGACATTTTTTCAATTTGTGGTTGTATGGACTGAAATTTGGCATGGTTAGACTAGATGCATATAATGATGGTATGGGAGGGTTTTCAGAATCAAACATGACTCACAAAAACAATTCGACAATCAAATTTCAATATGAGGATTTGTGAATCCAAGTGGACCTTGAGGTGTTAGATTTGAACATGTGTCACATCAATGAGAAATTCAATCACCATGGTGTATTCAATGTGATTGTTGGTGATTGGTCCTATGCACACACCAATTGAGTGGAGTAGTATTTGGGAGGGTAAATAAATGGCCCAAGCTATGAAGATCGATTTTGAGTCCAATAGCTACTTCCATCAGAAAAAAACTAATGTGGTATGTGGTGGTTCAATCAACTAGAAAACCAAGAAAGAAAATCATCAAGAATTTTGATAAAAAAATCAAAGCAAGAACTCAAAAAATGAATTTCTAAACCAAAAAATTAATGTTTTATATGCATTATTGACTATACAGTGAGTCTGGTTTCATGGGTAAAACTTATTGAAATATATCCCATTAACAAGGCCTTTGAATAGGTATCCTTTGTTGATTAATTTGGTTGGTTTTCATTGATGTTAACCCTTGAAGAAATTCTGATAGAGAATTTTGGTAGCACAAAGTTTTGGGCAATGGACCCAAGTTTGTTTGATGGATAATGGTATGAGTTTTGATATATTTGTAGGTAATACTATTCTATATGTCATTCCATTTTTGGTGGTATGTGGAACATCACATAACTCCTCACAGTTAGAGAATTATGGCCATGTGAAGTTGGAGAACCCTCATGAGTCATCTAGAAGCCCCAAAAGGTCAAAGTAGTCAAAGTGGTTGTAAAGAATAAATTATTTAAATAATAAAGTGAAGTGATGAGTCTACTATAAGTCAAAGTGGATACAAAAGAAATTATTTAAATAATAAAGTTAATGGAGAAATTATTAAGTGGACAAGTGGTTAGTAGTGGGTTAACCCTAAAATAAAGAAAGTGGTTTAAGATATTTAGAAGGTAAATAATAAAGTGAAGTGATGAGTGTACTATAATTCAAAGTGGATACAAAAGAGATTATTTAAATAATAAAGTTAATGGAGAAATTTCTAAGTGGACCAGTGGTTAGAAGTGGGTTAGCCCTAAAATAAGGAAAGTGGGTTAAGATGGTTAGAAGGTAACCCCTTGAGGAAGCTACATAAAATTATAAATAAGAGGCAATGGTATCTCATTCAAATCACACTTGAATATCATTGAATATATATTTTTGTGAAAGGTTATTTGGGCAAGTCTTATTGATAGATAAAAGTGCGGCAGAAAAAGTGCAACAGGAAAACTACGGTAGAAAAAGTGTGGCATAAAAATTGCAACAAAAAAAGTGCAGCAGGAAAAATGCAGCAGAAAAAGTGCAGTAGAGAAATTGCAGCACAAAAAGTACGGTAGGAAAATTGTGGCAGAAAAAGTGGAGCAGAAAAAGTGTGGCAGGAAAAGTGCGACTGGAAAAGTGCGAAAGAAAAAGTGTGGCAGGAAAAGTGCGACAGGAAAAGTGCGAAAGAAAAAGTGTGGCAGGAAAAGTGATGTAGAAAAATCGCAGCAGAAAAAGTGTGGCAAGAAAAGTTTGGCAAAAAAACTGTAGCAGAAAAAGTGCGACAGAAAAATCACGGCAACATAACGTTACAAGAAGAAAAAAAGGTTTCTCAATGACATATTTAGTTTCTACATTTTAGGTATATGTGATCAGATAAGATTGGTTGATGAGGATATAGTGACATGTTTTTCAGTGACATATTCAGTTTCTACATTTGGCACTTATATTTCAAGGCAGATGGACGGGGAAAGGACAAGTGGTTGTATCCACCTTCTGGTTGTAGTCGGAGAACATAGGGGGTTGTAGCCTGCTTCTGGTTGTAGTCGGAGAACACAGGGGGTTGTAGCCTCCTTCTGGTTGTAACCAAAGAATTGGGGAGTTGGAGCTTCCCTTAGGTTGTAGCTTGAGAAACTAGGGGATTGTTGCCTCCTTCCAGTTGTAGTTGGAAAACAAAGGAAGTTGGTGCTTCCAATGAATGTAATTCTTAAAGACATATAAGAAAAAGCATTATGTGGTTTTCTCCCGCTTTGGGTTTCCACATAAAACACTGGTGTACTGTGTATGTGTATGATTGCTCATTTGTTCATTGTTTATTTAGTCTGAACTATTGGATGATAATGCTACATTGATATAACACTTGCATTTTATGGTGAAAAAGGATTAGATTTCTCTATTACTAATTCACCCCCCCTCTCAGTAATCCAACAATTGGTATCAGAGCAGGTTCCTTCAGAAATCAATTTAACCAGTGAAAGCTATATCATGGAGAGAAACAACATGTATAAAAATGGAATACCGCAGTTTGATGGACAAAAGTATGCATTTTGGAGAAGAAGGATGAAAACATATATACAAGCACAGGGATTTAAAATTTGATAATCAGTTGTATATGGATACAAAGAACCAACAGTTATGCTGACAAATGAAAGAGCAATAAAACTCGGGCAAAATAATTCCAAATCCACCAATGCACTTCTGAATGGTCTTTGTGAATCAATATACACCAAAGTTATACATTGTAAATATGCTAAAGGGATTTGGGAAAAGATTCAAAATATTTATGAAGAAGATTCAAAAGTCAAAGAAGCAAAGCTTCAAACTTAGAGAGGTCAAGTCAAACAACTAAAGATGAAGGAAGATGAGAATATTGCAGCTTACTTCTTACGAGTCGATGAAATAGTAAATGCAATCATAGGATTAGGAGAAGAAATTAAAGAATCTATAATTGTTCAAAAGGTACTAAGATCTCTTCCTATGAGAGTTGATCCCAAGATATCAACACTAGAAGAAAGATAAGATCTAGACTCAATAAGCATGGACGAACTACATGGAATCTTCACAGTATATGAAATGAGAACTGAACAGGAAAATACAAATATAAAAGAAGCATCATTCAAAGCACCCAAAAGGCCAAAGTGAAAGGGAAATAAAAAATAAAAAGAACATAGCAGCACCAGTGACATCTTGGAAGATGATGAAGAAATGGACAACTTTATCAGAAGATTGAACAAGGGAACCAACGACAGATATAAAAGTAACTTTCCATTCATTTATTTTAATTGTGATGGTATTGGTCATTTTTCTAACAGATTTCCTCATAAGAAAAATAAGAGGAATGATGAAGATTACTCAAATAGAAAACAAACATATAAAGGCAAAAGAACCATAAAGAAATCTTTCAAGAAAATATTATGCACCAAAGAAGACATCTCCTCATCAAATGAAGATGAAGTTAGTGACAGTGAGACAAAAAGAATTTTATTCATGGAAGTAGAAGACTCTGATAAACAAGACACTGAAGAAGAATATGAAGAGGCAGAAGTTGACTACTGAGAAGAATTGTTGTGTTCAATAGAAGTTGTAAGAAGAGAAAAATAGAAAAACAAGAAGCTACAAGAAGAACTAGACAAGAAAGAAGACACTCAAGAACTAGAAAAAATGATCACAAATTTGAAGGTTCAAATAGAAGAAGATAAAATAATTGAAGAAGCATTCAAAGAATAGCTAGAAGAAAGAGAAAGGATCATTGGAAATTTGGAAGTGGAGATTGTCACATTAATAAAGGATCTTCAAAAGAAAAATATGTAGAACAACTCAAAATTTTTGGATGAAATTATCAGCAGTCAAAAGCCTCATCATGAAAAGTCTGGACTTGGATAGAATCAGACAGAAAAGGGATCAATCTAAAAAAAAAAGAACAAGAAATATATCCAAAAAGATATGCAAACACACTCAAAGGGGATAGGAAGACATACAAGGAAGATTACAGGGACACTCCTCCACCGAGAAGATTTAGATTTCAAAATCAACAACCGATAGAAACAGATAGGCGGCATGAAGAAGAAGGATTCATAAGAGTAACTCCTTTCAGAAGATCTTCAACTCCCAGGTATCAAACTATATTTTTTGTTTTATGTTATGTGTTATCACCCTATAAGTTATAGGATCAACTGGTGATTGGGATATTGCTTGTCTCTAGTGTTTTTTTTTGACAAATGATTTTTCATTCTGCAAATAATTTGAAAAGAAAAAGAAAAAGAAAAGAAAAAAGAAAAGAAAAGAAAAAGAAAAAAGAAAAGAAAAAGAAAAAGAAAAAGAAAAAGAAAAAGAAAAGAAAGAAAAAAAAGAGGGCATAAAAGAATTTCAATGAAAGCCCCATGCAATAATAGTGACTTGGTCCATACCTTTCAAGCATGGCCAAGTTCTTTTTAAATTGATGTTGATAGGGTAGTGAAAGAGTTTGGCTAAACAGTTTAATCTTAGCCAAAGTGTCTAGGTTAGATTAGTGAATAAATCTGGCTAGACTATGTAATCTTGGTCAGATAGCCCCAGGGTAGAGTAAATTCTTAACCCAACAGTCTAATCTGGGTTAATTGTCAGAGGAAGCTAGGGTAGAATATAGGCTAGTTGCCTTATCACTTCATTTTAATAAAACCAGCTTGATGTAAATGTTGCACCATGTTTCAGATGCTTAAAAAGATCGTTTGGTCAAGCCCCATGGTGGTGTCTACCTGAAAAACCTTGGAAAAACCCATAAAATGCATTTATCCTAAGTTTCTCCCTAGTGCATGTGTTTTCCGCTCCCCATTTATGCTCCTTGCACATATCAATGTTCCTGATCGTGGCGCCCAGATCTACGGTGGACATATCTTTCCGGAACCCCCCGACCGTTCTACCTTTAACGGAGGGGGGGGGGGGGTCCGGAATCACTGATAAGACCCATGCACATCTGGACAGCTGAGGATCGAGTGCGCAGATCTACGGTCAACATTGGATTCTGTACCCCCCCCCGTCCGTTCTGCCTTTAATGGAGGGGGGGGGTACGGAATGTGTGATAAAAGGTGTGCAAAGATCTGCGGCCAGGAAACAAGTGCTCAAATCAATGGCTCAAAATGTTTTTCGGACCCCCCTGACTGATCTGTTTTTAACTGAGGGGGGGGGTCCGGAATAGTATTTTTCCTCTAGTGGGCCCTCTTTATACGTGGCAATGATCTAATGGCCCCGAGTCCCATCATATCCTACTATCTGACCTACCATCGTCATCTTTGGACGTCACCATCCACCTTTCCCGAAATAGTCACATCCCATAACTGTTGTCAGTTATTTCCCCCCATTCGTTCGTGGAAAGCCCCCTCACTATGACCTTTACCTCCAATCGATATCCGCCACGTCACCTGTCCATATTCCCTTAGTCACCGTCACTTGCCATCTCACATCCCAAATGATTTTTTGGCCATTTATTACTGGATAACCTATCCGTTATCCAGCTGACCTGTCTCCTGCGCCCAACGGACACTCGTTTACTCAAAACTACCCCTCATTCTCCCTTTTCTCACCATTTACCACTCATCGCACCAGAGAGTTCTTACACCATTTACTCCTCCGTTACAGTCAGTTTCCCTCATCCAAAGTCAGTCACCCCCACTGACGTTGTTTGTCTTGCAGGTAATGTTGCAGAAATGGCGCAAAAGTCCAAACAAGCAGAAGCAGAGGAGAATCCGTTTCTCCCACCTCCTGTTGACCTTTACAGGATCCCATTGGTCGACAAAGACCGATTAATCACAAATAAAAAGTGCGATTTTGATTTTGCAGATCTTCATTCGTGGCTCAAGGAGGTCTTCCTGGACCAGAGCGATGAAATCGGACTCTGGGAGTCCAATTTACCCCTCAACCTCTTTCCTCAAATTCACCATTTTTCGAAGTTCGCACTCAAGTGCCAAGCCCACTACATTCCCTAGAAAAGAGTCATTGTCTCCTCGTCTGGAGAGATTCTTTTCCTCATCGCTCTAATCCATAGACCAGATGATGAAAATCCCCCAAGCCGACTCTCCATCACCCTTCAACTTGGAAATTCTTATAGAATTATACCAGAAAATGACCTTCCCACAAAGAGCTCAAATATTCGAGCTTTTCTTTCCCCCATCCACTCAATTCCCTTCCACAAATCCTCCTTACCCTTCCTCCATGTTCTCGACTAAAGGAAACCAGATCATCTCATCTCGTTGTGCTTTGTTAGGATACTATTCTGATCAGTGGGTAAATGAACCTATTATGGGATTTCTATCCATCTTCTCTACCGACGAAAATCCCACCACCCAGTTTGATTTCAACACTTTTCTGGCGGACAATATTCATGAACAGTTCGTGAATTTCTCCACAGAAGGCATGTTCAGATACTCATCCATATTGGAATACTTGTTCGTCTTCTTCCAGGCGGACAAATTTGGCTTTTCCATGCAAAAGGTGGATGGAGATGGTAGACCTCAGGCAGTGACAACATGGACCTCCTTGCTCAATCACAACTCCACTGATTTCAGTTTCAAGGAGTTCATTGATCAATTCTACCACCCTGTGGTAAGTATGCTAAGTGGTAGGCCCAAGACTCGGATAAACGATGAAGTTTAGAGGATCCTTCACCTCTCAGACCAAACACCGACAGGTGATTGGTATTTGTACTAGGATTACACCGAGATAAGAGTATACGGGTGTGAGTTGGCACTGTATAAGCTGCCCAAGTATCTTCCTGTCAGGATTTTTGCTTTGGAATATATAAGGCAGATAATAAATTCAGACAATATCCACTTTGTTTCACTGAAGAAAAAGCAACAACTTAGAATCAAGGGGTAGATTGGCTCCTTCATCTGCAACAATCGTGGAGCTGGGCAAGAAGCAGACAGGATGCTGAGAGAAATGAAGTTCTCCATGAGTTTCCCATGGCATTATGATCCATGTGGGATCATCTCAATGATGAGGGTGAAGAACAAAAACATCCCATATGTTCATGAGTCCAGGCCTGAAGTTGAGAAGTTCACAAATCAAATAGCCTGGGCACCTAACACATTGATCGAAGTAGAACAACAGGATCCCCCGGCCATTGTAACTCAAACAACCATGCCACAGGTCCTGAAAGAGAAAAGGCCTCGGCAAGATTTATCTCCCCCTGTCACGGAGGTATCATCTGAAGAATTCCAGCTGCATACTAAGAGGCCTAAGACTACGCCAGTTCCTGGCCCAACCGGAGAAAAAGAAGCCCCGTCTACAACAATGACCAAGGTTGATAGGCCACCCTTCGGTTCGAGCCTCCATAAGTTCATAACCTCAGCAGTGTCGAAGAAATCTACAGATTCTCTGTTGACGACCCAGCTAGGCAAGGTGGGACCGAAGCAGAGTATCTTTGAAAAGTACGAGCTGATCAATAAAAGGAACCATACCCTGACGAACAACACTTGCACCTAGTTCTAGAAGCAAACGTCAACTGCGCAACATAGGCTACTATCGACATTCGACACCGAGAAGGGCATAATGCATATGGAATTCCTCCAAGCATAGGTACCAGATCCAAAGGTAATCATTGAATACAAGAGGGCCACCTTCGAATTCCAGATGAAGGGCATGCATCCAGCCGATCAGATGGATCTGCACAAGCAGACCGAGGAAATGGTCTTTTACACACTGGTGCATGCTTCCACTTCTACGTCCAAATTGCAAGTGTCCTTGAACAATTTTCAAACACAACTCAAGTTGGATAAGATATCGTCCTTTGCCAAGGAAAATAAGATCAAGACTTTGGAGGAGCTGGTTCTCAAGATCGGTTACGATCCTTCAAACGTGAAAGCAATTGAGGAAATGATAAAGAAGAAGAATGATGACATAGCATCTTTGAGGAAACAACTAAATATCTTGCCCACAGAGGATTCACAGGCGAAGGAGATAGTAGAGAAAGAAGGAGAGAAAGATGAAATGCTTAAGATGCTCATGGAGCAGAATGCATAGCTTAAAGAAATGGAAGCTGAGATGGAGAAGTTATTAAAAGAGAAAGAGAAACTGAAGCTGATGGAAGTCATCCCATTGAGTACTATTCCAATTTCAGGAGTGAGCACAACATCAGTGACAGAAGTCCCATCCGGGACTCCATTGACATTCCAGGAGAAGACAACCGACCTAGCTAAGTCTATGGAAAAGATGAACCTACAGGAAACAGAGATCAACAAGCTCAAAAAGGATATTGAGAACCTTTACGAACTCAAATCTTCCTTTCAGACCAGCCTCTCCAAGGAAAAGCAGGTGAAAGAGCAGCTCAAACAGGAGCTGCAATAGCTCCAGAAGCAAATAGTCGCAGGAAAGACTTTGGCCGAGGTTAAAGAAAGTGTATGGAAAGACATCACCAAGTCCATGAATGAGATATGGCCCATGATACAGATAATGTTTGAGCAGAATGAATTGGTGCAGAGAAGCAAGCAGACCATTGAGAATATCAGACTAGAATTGGGAGAGATGCCAACATAGGTGAACGAGATCATCAAGTTCCTCAATTCTAAGACAAGGGAAGAACTGGAAGAGATGAAAATTGAAGATAGAATAGAGACCATCCTCGAGGTCAAAAGATTTTTGACCAAGAGAGGATTAATGCTTCAGCTGGAAGAAAAGGCTCAGGCCATGGACCTAGGGGTACAAATGTTCTTTAGTAAGATTGAGGCTCTACAGAAGAAAGGTCTCCTTGGTCTGATGGTAATCAATGATAAATTGATGACACTCCCAGACTACAAGAAGAGATTGACCGAGGTGGCTAAGGATAGTTCAAAGTTTGCAGGCATTCAGAGGAGCATCACTGGCAAGGCGTTTCTAGATGCTCTTCAGTGGGACATCAATATCCAACATGAGATTCGATACATCTTCCTCACCAAGCCTACCTTCGCTAAGTACACAAAAATGGGCGAAGTGTATCGAAGGCTACTCAAAGTCAATGTGCCCAGTCATCTTTGATGGGAGGAAATCTATGATCTGATTGAGTAGAAGATGAGTTGTCCCAGTCCAGTCATTTATCCAGTCAGATGAGGTTGTGCAGAGGCTTAATCAACGGCCCACCCAGAAATCAGCATGCAGTTACACCACATCATCAAGCAGTTCCTAGATTTAGGAAATTTGTTAAGTTAGTTAGGCTAAAAATAGATTTAGCACATCCTGATCATTAATGATAGGATCATTTGTAATTTGAGTTATATATACTTCATCTTTTGAAGTATTGGGGTTTGTTGATCTTCACACCCTGATGCTATCAGACTGTAATATTTTTGAAGAGATCTTCCATTAATAAAAGGAGACACTTTTATAGGATTCTTGTGTGTATTCGCTGGTGATGTTTTTCTCTCTAAGTTGAATGTTATTCTCGCTTTGTCATCATACTATTTTCTAAATCTAACCTTTAAGAGTAATGAACATTGCAGTATTTATCTCGGGGTACCCTGTTTCTGACTCGAAAGATTTTAGTGTTTTATCTTCTGGTGTTTTCAATAAAGAAATTCTTAACTGCTTCTTTGTTGAAGTTATCTTTCTCATATTTTCTGCTATTCATCATTTATTATATTAAAGAATCCAATGATTATATTATCTCACCCCATGAAATTTTTCCCTTTGCATTTCTGGTTTGGATCTCATATTTGATTAAAATACAGACCCCATAGCCCAATGGATGTGTAGACTGCCTCAACTAATTCGAAAAACACTTTGACAACAAAACCGACCTATTTCTTTACCTAGCCTAATATTTAAAATTGGAAACATAGCTAAATCATATAGAGAGATCCCTCTCTGAAGTTGGAAGGGCTAGATCCCAGCTTCAAAAGTGGTTGGATAAAGTTACCTTTTGTAGATTTCTTCTGTTGTCAACCTCTAGGAAATTTACAGAGTGCTAACATAGTGGTGACTCCACTGGGGATGAACATATAAAATTTATAACTTCACGTTTTCTTTCCCTAAAAGAAAGTCTGTTCCTGAAATATTGCAAATTTGAGAAGAAATTAATGTTTGGAGGTTGATTAGATTTGTACATATTATTTTCGGACTCATAAAACTAAAAAGTATATATATAAAAAATAAAAAAGAAATGTGGCTCCCAAGAAAGTTTATACTCGATCTCATCCAGACCCAGAACCTACGATAGTGACAGATAACCCATAACAGTTGCTCAGGAAAAAGACCGTAGCTGAAGGCGCAGTAAGTCATACTCCCTTCCATAAATCCCTTTCCTTTTCAGGAGAGCTCTTTGCCTTTCAAAACCCTCACTCTGACACCTTTTCCCAATAGAACCTAGTTAGAACATGGTCCGATAGTTTTGTGACTATAATCATTTTCAACCCAACTGTTTTACAACCCCGAACCCCTGAAGTTCTGTCTCCCACTAGTAAACCGCAAACCACTCCCTCAGTGCTATCCAGTCCCTCCTTGTCCTCATCTTTAGTCACTACCTCACCGATCATCCAGTCTATTATCCCACCTTCTCCACACATCATGACAGCTAGATATGCTCCCTTGGTGTTGGCTGTGCCTCTTCATGCCATGCCCTAAGACTATCAAACAAGACTTCCACATTTCGATGCAATAGGATCTTTGAGTGCACAACAACACGTAGATAAAATGAATGATTATTATGTCTGCATGAAGTAGATGAGGCTGACGTTCAAATGATATTGTTTGCCCAAAGTTTGACAGGTGACGTTAAAAAATGGTACAAAGGTTTGCGTGCCGCCTCAGTTCTTGACCTTACCGCATTCCAAAGGAGTTTTCTAGACAGATGGGAGGTAAAGAAAAACCCTCTCCAAATCTTGTCAAAATATGAAAATATTAGAAGAAATCAAGGTGAGACGATGCAATATTACTGCACTCGTTTCAATAACCTGTACAACGCAATCCCAGTTGAAATCAAACCTCCACAGGGTTTGTCATTGATAAAATTCCTGGATGGTTTTGACGCTGATATGTCATACCAACTAAGGGAAAGAAATTCTACCACCCTGGAAGACATGCAGAAAAGTGCAATAAGTGTGGAGGCCAATTTGTTGGAAAAAAGGGCACAGTAGAGGTCAGAGAGGAGAGTCACAATTAAAGAAGAACCTTCTACGTCAACCTCAGATTCCAAATTGGATTCTTTAGCCAGAGAAATGGAAAGAATGAAGGAAAGACTTACTGTATCAGAAAGAGATCCTCCAAGAGACAACCCACCATCTCCTCAGGTTTGGAATCCTAACTTCAGGAGAAACCCTCCTCAAATTAGACAGAGAGATCCTAGGGATCAAAGAGAGCAGAGACGTCCAGATCAGCAGATCAGACCTCCCCTACAAGAGAATTATGCTAATGAAGGGGAGGAATTGATTGAGGAACTAGGGGAAACTCACATAAATCTTATGGGCATTCACGATAATGAAGTTATTTTCCTTACCCAAGAAGAGCAAGAACTTTTTCTCCTCAATTAAACAAAAGTAAGTGAAGAAGCTGAAGATGCATACCATTTTGGAGGTACAATGGCAGTATAATCTGCGGAGTAAAAAGAAAGAAGGGATTTCCCCAAAAGAGACGATTGAAATGAAGAAGGTGGTCGAAACCAAGAAGGCATCTGAGCCATCTCCCGAGAAGATTCTTGAGAAGAGTACTGCCGAAGTTCCTATGAAGAAAAACCTTACTGCTCTGAAAAGATCATCACACCCCAAGGTTGCACCTACTAATCCACCAAGTATTTCTGGCTAGAAGAGTGTGGTGGACAAACCAGAATTAATGATCCAAGGCAGAGCTCCTACACCTTTCAGCCTTGAGGGAGAATTAGCCAAAGTAAAAATTCCCATTCCACTTTCCGAGTTGATGAACAAAGACATTTATCGTTCACAGGTGATTAAAGCACTGAACATTGAACCTGACATAGGCACAAAGTCCTTAACCGTTGGATCAACAAATCATTCAGATACTGTGAACCTTACATATGATCAACCTGAACTTATGTTCGGACCTGAAGTAGATGGCTGAGATGATAATGGAGATGTCGCTCCTTTTTACATCAGTCTAATCATACATGACCTGATCTTGCATAACGCTATGCTGGATTTAGGTGCTTCTCATAATATGATGTCGAAAGCAGTGATGGAGAAACTGGGACTGGAGGTCACCAGACGTTATAAAGATATACATTCATTCGACTCCAGTAAAGTAAGATGTATTGGTATGATCAAGGACCTATGTATCACCTTGGTTCAGATTCCTGTAAAGAGCATGGTGATGGATGTGGTAGTTGTAGACATTCCTCTGAAGTATGAAATGTTTCTATCCCGATCTTGGGGGGCTAAGTTGAGAGGCACCCTGTAGTTAGATATGTCTTATGCCACTATCCCAGTTTTCAGGCAACAAACAAGGCTATACAGAGAAACATTGATGAAATACATGGTCAGTAGCCAAGAAAAACCGCATAACTATCCTCTTTACTCCGCGCATTCCGACTTGGATTCTTTTATTTTATACAATTATAGTGACACGGGAGAAAAAGATACTCAGCTGGGAGAAGATACATCTAGCCAGGATGAAGGCCAAGAAATCATTGAGGTAGCAAGGAAGAAAAACGTGATAACCAAAGAATTACCGACAGATTTCTGGAGCATGGATTTTGATGGAGCAGTAAGAAAAGAAGGAGTCGGAGCAGGAGTTTGGCTGCATAATCACAGAAACACATATTTAGAGAACCATTCTTACAAATTAAATTTCCAATGCACTAACAATATTGCCGAGTATGAAGCCTTGATGCTCAGTCTAAAGCTTTTGAAAAGAGTTGGTGCTAAACAAATTATGGTAAGAGGTGACTCTGAGTTGATAATCAAGCAAATCAAAGGTGTGTATGCTACGAAACACCCATGTCTTAGAGCTTATAGGAATGTTGTTCTTGATGCCCTTAGATGTTTCACTGAAGTTGACTTACAGGTAATGCGGAGGGGACAAAACATTCTTGCAGACAGATTGGCTACATCAGCAGCCACATGTAAGATTCCTTTCCGCTCGACTCACCCATACACTATGGAGGTGAAATGCAGACCAACCGTTCCCGACAATATTAGGTACTGACAAGTGTTTGGTAATGATGATCAAATTGAAGACTTTGTGTTGTCTAAAAATGATTTTGAATGTACAAATATAGATTTAGAGAAACCCAGGATAGTCAAATTGTCTAAATCATTACCGCCTGAGAAAAAACTCAAGTACATTGAGTTGTTCAAAGAATATTCGGATGTCTTTGCATGGGGCTATGAGGATTTGAAAGCTTATGATACCAGCATCATACAACACAGGATTCCAATAAAAGAAGACCAAAAACCGTTCAGACAGAAACTTAGGAGGATAAATCCCAAGATGCTCCCTCTAATAGAAAAGGAAATCAAAAAAATGTACGATGCCAAAATCATAGTCCCGTTGCGTTTTTCCAAATGGGTCTCTAATTTGGTCCCTACACGTAAGAAATCTGGGGAAATCAAACTTTGCATAGATTTACGAAATCTAAATAAGGTCTCCCTGAAGGATAATTACCCCTTACCAAAAATAGACCACATCCTTCAAAGGGTAGTCAGATCCAGTCGAATATCTTTGCTGGACAGTTTCTCGGGTTACAATCAGGTCCTTGTCCACCCAGATGACCAAGACAAAACCGCTTTCACCACACCATGGGGCACTTTCATGTATGTGAAAATGCCTTTTGGTTTGATGAATGTTGGAGCCACTTTCCAGAGAGTGATGGATATCGCCTTTGTGGAAGAATCGGGTAAGTTTATTGTCGTCTATTTGGATGATGTAACTATGTTCTCCAAATCTGACGACGAACACCTGCGACACCTCATATGAGTATTCAAGAAATGCAGGAGGTTTGGGATTTTTTTAAATCCTAAGAAAAACCTTTTTGGACTAGAGGAAGGCAAACTGCTCGGACACATCATCTCCAAGGATGGAATCAAAGTAGACCCCAGCAGAATCGAGGCCATACAAAAATTAGAACACCTAAGAAACCTCAAAGAACTACAGTCTTTTATCAGGAGAATAAACTTTCTATGAAGATTCATTCCCAATATGGCAGAGCTCCTCAGAAACATTACGAATATGCTAAAAAAGGATGTAAAAATAAAATGGGACATTGAGTCCAGGCAGTCTTTCGAGCAAGTCAAACGAGCACTCACAGAGGCGCCTATCTTGATCAACCCTGATTTTACTAAGGATTTCTATCTTTTTTATTTCGCTTCTGAACATACTATAGGAGCGGTATTAATAAAAATGAACAACGAAGGGTATGAACAACCCATATATTTCTTTAGTAAAGTGTTAAGAGACGCTGCTCTGAATTACAAGATAATGGAGAAACAAACTTTTTCCTTGGTAAAAGCTATAAAAGATTTTAAGGTCTACATTCTCCATTCCCACACCATAGCATATGTTCCAAATGCGGTAGTAAAAGACATTTTGACCCAGGACAATCCGGACGGAAGAAGAGGAAAATGGATTTCTGTCATTTTAGAATACGACATAGAGATTAAGCCTACGAAACTAATTAAAGGTCAAGGCCTTGCTAAATTAATGGCTGAATCTAATTTCCATGCTCTTGACATTAATTGTTTAGCTGCAGTAGATGAACAGGGCAAGATGGAGACTCCAAGCGTGAGAGAGGTATTTCTCAACTCTCCGTGGTACGTAGACCTTATATTCGTTTTGCAAAATTTACAAGCTCCCATTGGTTTGACTAAGACTGAAGCTAGATTTTTGAAGTTGAAAGCCTTAAAATTCTGTATTCTAGAAGGCAATCTGTATTGGAAAGATCCTGGAGGTATTCTGTTGAATTGTTTATTGAAAGATGAAGCTGACAAAGTGTTACAAGAATTTCATGTAGGAGAATGTGGAGGTCATCTGAAATGGAAGGTCATAGCCAACAAAATACTCAGAGCCAGATTCTATTGGCCCACCCTATTCGCCGATGTACATCATAAGGTGATTGCATGTCATCAATGTCAATTGTTTGAAGGCAAAAGGAAACTCCTCCCTCTACCCTTGAAACCGATCTTAGTTGAAGCCCCTTTCCAACAATGGGGATTGGATTTCATTGGAGAAATACACCCCCCTTCTTCAGGCCAGCACATGTGGATTCTCACTACCACCGATTACTTTACCAAATGGATCAAAGCAGTACCAAGAAGGCAAGCCACTGACTCTGTTATTATCAGATTCCTTGAAAATAATATCTTGTCTCGCTTTGGATGTCCTAGAAATATTATAACTGATAATGCAGCTACTTTCTGATCGAAGAAACTCATAGATTTCTGCAACCAGTATCACATTGGTTTGGGGCATTCCACAGCTTACTACCCTTAGGGGAATGGCCTGGCGGAATCTTCAAACAAAACCTTGGTAAATATCATCAAGAAAACGTTGCAGGAAAACAAGAAATCATGGCATAACAAGTTGGTGTTCGCATTGTGGGCTGACAGACTGACCAACAAAAGGTCAATCAGTATGTCACCATACCAGCTGGTCTATGGCACAGAAGAAATTTTCCCCACTTCCTTAGGAGTCCCTGTCATGAATTTGCTTCAAGATGTACAAGTTGAGCCAAATGAATCACAGAGAAGGATCAACCAGATGATCCATTTACAGTAGTCTAGGGAAGAAGTTTTCAACAAGACTCAAGTAATCCAAGAAAACATCAAGAAGATCTTTGACAAAAGAACCAAGGAAGATGATTTTGAGTTAGGAGATTTGATGTTGAGATGGGATGCCAGAAATGAAGACAAGGGAAAACATGGAAAATTTGACAGTCTGTGGAGAGAATCATACATGATCCAAGCTTTCAGGGGAAACAATGCTTTCTTGCTAAACAACGCTGATGGGACAGATCTGCCAGGAGGACCTGTAAATGGCAGACTGCTGAAACGTTATGTACCACCTCAATAGAGATTCAAGTTTTCACTCACTATTGTACATACCATTTTTTATTTTTTCACCAACATTTTCTGAGTGAATAACATTAGTCAATTGGTTGAAGCCCGAAGAGAAGGCCCTAAGCCGCTGACCACTGTTCTTCCAATTTTTGAGAATAAAACCAACGAAGGCCACTAGGTAGAAGTTTTCAGAATGGCAGGAACCATTATTCTTGGCAATTCACAGGGCAAGTACAATCCCTAGATGGAGCCGTTGTTATCACCCTATAAGTTATAGGATCAACTGGTGACTGGGATATTGCCTATCTCTAGTGTTTTTCATTGACAAATGATTTTTCATTCTGCAAATAATTTGAAAAGAAAAAGAAAAAGAAAAGAAAAAAGAAAAGAAAAGAAAAAGAAAAAAGAAAAGAAAAAGAAAAAAGAAAAGAAAAAGAAAAAGAAAAGAAGGAAAAAAAGAGGGCATAAAAGAATTTCAATGAAAGCCCCATGAAATAATAGTGACTTGGTCCATACCTTTCAAGCATGGCCAAGTTCTTTTTAAATTTATGTTGATAGGGTAGTGAAAGAGTTTGGCTAAACAGTTTAATCTTAGCCAAAGTGTCTAGGTTAGATTAGTGAATAAATCTGGCCAGACTGTCTAATCTTAGTCAGATAGCCCCAGGGTAGAGTAAATTCTTAACCCAACAGTCTAATCTGGGTTAATTGTCATAGGAAGCTAGGGTAGAATATAAGTTAGTTGCCTTATCGCTTCATTTTAATAAACCAGCTTGATGTAAATGTTGCACCATGTTTCAGATGCTTAAAAAGATCATTTGGTCAAGCCCCATGGTGGTGTCTACATGAAAAACCTTGGAAAAACCCATAAAATGCATTTATCCTAAGTTTTTCCCTGGTGCATGTGTTTTCCGCTCCCCAGTTATGCTCCTTTCACATATCAATGGTCCTGATCATGGCACCCAGATCTACGGTGGACAGATCTTTCTGGACCCCCCCGACCGTTCTACCTTTAACGGAGGGGGGGGGGGGTCCGGAATTGCCGATAAGACCCATGCACATCTGGACGGCCCAGGATTGAGTGCGCAGATCTACGATCAACACTGGATTCCAGACCCCCCCGTCCATTCTGCCTTTAATGGAAGGGGGGGGGTCCGAAATGTGTGATAAAAGGCGTGCAAAAATCTGCGGCCAGAAAACAAGTGCTCAAATCAATGGCTCAAAATGTTTTTTGGACCCCCCCGACTGATCTTCTTTTAACTGAGGGGGGGGGGGGTTCGGAATAGTATTTTTCCTCTGGCGGGCCCTATTTATATGTGGCAACGATCTAATGGCCCCGAGTCCCATCATCTCCTGCTATCTGACCTACCATCGTCATCTCTGGACGTCACCATCCACCTTTCCCGAAATAGTCACATCCCATAAATGTTATTAGTTTTTTTCCCCCATTCGTTTGTGGCAAGCCCCCTCACTATGACCTTTACCTCCAATCGATAGCCGCCACATCACCTGTCCGTATTCCCTCAGTCACCATCACCTGCCATCTCACATCCCAAATGATTCGTTGGCCATTTATTACTGGACAACCTATCTGTTATCCAACTGACCTTTCTCCCGCGCCCAACAGACACTCGTTTACTCAAAACTACCCCTCATTCTCCCTTTTCTCACCATTTACCACTCATCGCACCAGATATTTTTTACACCGTTTACTCCTCCGTTACAGTCAGTTTCCCTCATCGACAGTCAGTCTCCCGAACTGACGTTGTTTGTCTTGCAGGTACTGTTGTAGAAATGGCGCCAAAGTCCAAACAAGTAGAAGGAGAGGAGAATATGTTTCTCCGGCCCCCTATCGACCTTGACAGGATCCCATTGGTCGACAAAGACCGATTAATCGCATATACAAAGTGAGATTTTGATTTTGCATATCTTCAATCGTGGCTCAAGGAGGTCTTCCTGGACCAGAGCGATGAAATCGGACTCTGCGAGTCCAATTTACCCCTTTACCTCTTTCCTTAAATTCACCATTTTCCGGAGTTCGCACTCAAGTGCCAAGCCCACTACATTCCCGAGAAAAAGAGTCGTCGTCTCTTCGTCTGGAGAGATTCTTTTCCTCATCACACCCAAATCCATAGACCAGATGATGCAAATCCCCCGAGCTGACTCTGCGTCACCCTTCAGCCTGGAAATTCTTACAGAATTATACCAGAAAATGACCTTCCCCCAAAGAGCTCAAATATTCGAGCTTTTCTTTCCCCCATCTACTCAATTCCCTTCCACAATCCTCCTTACCCTTCCTCCATGTTCTCGACTAAAGGAAACCAAATCATTTCATCCCTTTGTGCTTTGTTAGGATACTATTTGGTCAGTGGGTAGATGAACCTATTCTGGGCTTTTTATCCATCTTCTCTACCGATGAAAAGCTGACCACCCAGTTTTATTTCAACACTTTTCTGGCGGACAATATTCACAAATAGTTCATGAATTTCGCCATGGAAGGCATGCTCAAATACTGATCCATATTGGCATACTTGTTCGTCTTCTTCCAGGCGGACAAATTTCGCTTTTCCATGCAGAAGATGGATGGATATGGTAGACCTCAGGCAGTGACAACATGGACCTCCTTGCTCAAGAACAACTCCACTGATTTCAGTTTCAAGGAGTTCATTGATCAATTCTACCACCTTGTGGTAAGTATGCTAAGCGGCAGGCCCGAGCCTTGGATAAAGGATGAAGTTCAGAGGATCCTGCACCTCTCGGACCAAACAAAGACAGGTGATTGGTATTTCTACCAGGATTACACTGAGATCAAAGTATACGGGTGCGAGTTGGCACCATATAAGCTGCCCAAGTATCTGCCTGTCAGGATTTTTTCTTTGGAATATATAAGGAAGATAATAAATTCAGATGATATCCACTTTGTGTCACTGAAGAAAAAGTAGCAACTTAGAATCAAGGGGCAGATTGGCTCCTTCATCTACAACAATCGTGGAGCTGGGGAAGAAGCAGACAGGATGCTGAGAGAAATGAAGTTCTCCATGAGTTTCCCATGGCATTATGATCCATGTGGGATCATCTCAGAGATGAGGGTGAAGAACAAAAACATCCCATATGTTCATGAGTCCAGGCCTGAAGTTGAGAAGTTCGCAAGTCAGACAGCCTGGGCGCCTAACACATTGATCGAAGTAGAACAGCAGGATCCCCTGGCCACTGTAACTCAAACAACCATGCCACAGGTCCCAAAAGAGAAAAGGCCTCGGCAAGATATATCTCCCCTTGTCACAGAGGTATCGTCCGAAGAATTCCAACTGCATACTAAGAGGCCTAAGACTACGCCAGTTCTTGGCCCAACCGGAGAAAAAGAAGCCCCGTCTACAACAGTGACCAAGGTTGATAGGCCACCCTTTGGTTTGAGCCTCCATAAGGTCATAAACTCAGTAGTGCCGAAGAAATCTACAGATTCTCCGTTGACCACCCAGTCAGGCAAGGTGGGACCGAAGATGAGTATCTTCGAAAAGTACGAGCTGATCAAGAAAAGGAACCAGACCCTGACCAGCAGCACTTGCGCCCAGTTCTAGAAGCAAACATCAACTGCGCAACATAGGCTGCTATCGGCATTCGACACCGAGAAGGGCAGAATGCATATGGAATTCTTCCAGGCACAGGTACCAGATCAAAAGGTGATCACTAACTACAAGAGGGCCACCTTCAAATTCCAGACGAAGGACGTGCATCCAGCCGATCAGATGGATCTGCACAAGCAGACTGGGGAAATGGTATTTTACACGCTGGCACATGCTTCCACTTCTACGTCCAAACTGCAAGTGTCCTTGAACAATGTTCAAACACAACTCAAGTTGGAGAAGATATCGTCCTTTCCCAAGGAAAATAAGATCAAGACTTTGGAGGAGCTGGTTCTCAAGATTGGTTATGATCCTTCAAACGTGAAAGCAGTTGAGGAAATTATAAAGAAGAAGAATGCTGACATAGATTCTTTGAGGAAACAACTCAAGCTCCCGCTAACAGAGGATTCGCAGGCAAAGGAGATAGCAGAGAACGAAGGAGAGAAAGATGAAATGCTTAAGCTGCTCATGGAGCAGAATGCATAGCTTAAAGAAATGGAAGCTGAGATGGAGAAGCTATTAAAAGAGAAAGAGCAACTGAAGTCGATGGAAGTCATCCCATTGAGTGTTATTCCAATTTCAGGAGTGAGCACAACATCAGTGACAGAAGTCCCATCCACGACTCCATTGACATCCCAGGAGAAGACAAGCGACCTGGCTAAGTCTATGGAAAAGATGTACCTGCAGGAAATAGAGATCAGCAAGCTCAAAAAGGAGATTGAGAACCTTCAAGAACTCAAATCTTCCTTTCATACCAGCCTCTCCAAGGAAAAGCAGGTGATAGAGAATCTCAAACAAAAGCTACAACAACTCCAGAAGCAAACAATGGCAGGAAAGACTTTGGCCGAGGTTAAAAAACGTGTATGGTCAGACATCACCAAGTCCATGAATGAGATATGGCTCATGATACAGATAATGTTTGAGTAGAATGAATTGGTGCAGAGAAGAAAGTAGGCCATTGAGAAGATCAGATCATAATTGGGAGAGATGCCAACACAGGCAAACGAGATCATCAAGTTCCTCAATTCTAAGACCAGGAAAGAATTGGAAGAGATTAAAATTGAAGATAGAACAGAGACCATCCTCAAGGTCAAAAGAGTTTTGACCAAGAGAGGATTAATGCTTTAGCTAGAAGAAAATGTTTAGGCCATGGAACTAGGGGTACAAATATTCTTTAGTAAGATTGAGGCTCTACAGAAGAAAGGTCTCCCTGGTCTGAAGGTAATCAATGATAAATTGATGACACTCCCAGACTACAAGAAGAGATTGGATGAGGTGGCTAAGGATAGTTCAAAGTTTGCAGGCATTCAAGGGATCATCACTAGCAAGGAATTTCTATATGCTCTTCAGTGGGACATCAGTATCCAACATGAGATTTGATACATCTTCCTCACCAAGCCTACCTTTGCCAAGTACACAGAAATGGATGAAGTGTATCGAAGGCTACTCAAAGTCAATGTGCCCAGTCATCTCCGATGGGAGGAACACTGTGATTCGATCGAGTAGTAGATGAGTTGTCCCAGTCCAGTCATTTGTCCAGTCAGATGAGGTCGTGCAGAGGCTTCATCAACGACCCACCCAAAAATCAGCATGCAGTTACACCACATCATAAAGCAGTTCCTAGATTTAGGAAATTTGTTAAGTTAGTTAGGCTAAAAATAGATTTAGCATGTCCTGATCATTAATGATAGGATCGTTTGAAATTTGAATTATATATACTTCATCTTTCGAATTATTGGGGGTGGTTGATCTTCACACCCTGACGCTATCATACTGTAATATTTTTGAAGAGATCTTCCATTAATAAAAGGAGACACTTTTACAGGATTCTTGCGTGTATTCGTTGGTGATGTTTTTCTCTCTAAGTTGAATGTTATTCTCTCTTTGTCATCATACTATTTTCTAAATCTAACCTTTAAGAGTAATGAACGTTGCAGGATTTATCTCGTATACCCTGTTTTTGACTCGAAAGATTTTAGTGTTTTATCTTCTGGTGTTTTCAATAAAGAAATTCTTAACTGCTTCTTTGTTGAAATTATCTTTCTCATATTTTTTGCTATTCATCATTTATGCTATTAAAGAATCCAGTGATTATATTATCTCACCCCGTGAAAGTTTTCCCTTTGCGTTTCTGGTTTGGATCTCATATTTGATTAAAATACAGACCCCATAGCCCAATGGATGTGTAGACTATCTCAACCAATTCGAAAAACACTTTGACAACAAAACCGACCTATTTCTTTACCTAGCCTAATATTTAAAATTGGAAACATAGCTAAATCATATAGAGAGAGCCCTCTCTGAAGTAGGAAGGGCTAGATCCTAGCTTCAAAAGTGGTTGGATAAAGTTACCTTTTGTAGATTTCTTCTGTTGTCAACCTCTAGGAAATTTACAGAGTGCTAACATTATGCATGCAATAATTTTGGACATAAAGCTGTGAATTGTAGAGATAACAACAAGAACATAAACAACTTTGAAATTCATACACAAAAGGGTTATCCAAGAAGGCCTAGTGAAACACATAGAAGAAGTTACAACAATTTTGAATCATTGAGCACTAAAGTACAATGCTACAAGTGTAACAACTTTGGACACATGGACAAATATTGTAGAATGTCGGTTCCTCCTAGAGAACCACAACATAACAACAACAATCATAGATAGGAACCTCAGAAGAGGACATGGATAAAAATGCAGAATCAATATAGCAATGAAGAATGACGTGGTTGGTATGTTGACAATGGCTATTAAAAGCACACGATGGGTGATAAATACATGTTTCTTACATTAAGAAAGAAAAGATATGGATCAGTCTCCTTCGAAAATGATGATTCAGCTAAAATCATTTTAAAAAGACATAGTTAGAATTGGAAACAAGAATACCAAGGCCGAAAATGTTCTACTCATAGAAGATATGAAACATAATATTCTAAGTGTAAGTCAAATTTTTGACCAAGGTCATAAAATACTTTTGATTCACAAAAGTGTGAGATAAGAAAAGAAGGTTCAAGAAAATTGATTGAAATAGCTGCAAGAACTTCAAGCAACATATATGTACTAAGTGAAATTGGAAATGAAAAGTGTTGTCTAGGAAAGGAAGATGAAGGGTGGCTATGGCATGGAATAATGGGTCACATACACTTTGACAACCTTAGCAAAGTTAGCAGAAAGGAATCCGTTAGGGAAATGCCCCAGATCACAAAACCAACCAACACTTTATGCAAACATTGTCAACAAGGAAAGAAAACAAATACCGGGTTCAAATCAAAGGAATAGTCAACGACAAGACCACTGGAAATTGTGCATACTGATCTAGTTGGACCAGCTACAAGAAAGGGTTTAAAAGGTGAGAAATAATTTATGTTATTAGTTGATGATTATAGAAGAATGACTGCAGTTTTCTTTCTCAGGAATAAGTCATAATCTTTTGAAAACTTCAAGGTCTACAAGGAAATGGTTGAAAATGAAATGGATTCAAAAATTAAATGTTTGAGATATGATAATGGAGGAGAGTTCACTTCAATGGAATTTATGGACTACTGCAACAAACATGGAATAAAAAGACAATTCTTCATTTCTAGGACACCTCAATATAATGGAGTTGTTGAAAGAAAGAACAAGATAATACAACAAATGGCTTGAACGATGCTAATGGATTCCAAATTGACAGATATTTTTTGGACACATGCAGTGCATACAATAGTTCACATTCAAAACAAAGTAATTCTCAAAAGAAACATTGACAAAACTACCTATGAGCTATGGAAAGGAAGACCAACAAATGTGAATCACTTCAGAGTATTTGGAAGAAAATCCTACATCAAAAGAGAAGATGGAAGAATGGGAAAGTTTGACTCTCGTGTGGATAAATGAGTACTTGTTGGTTACTCAAGTACAATAAAAGCATATAAGTGTTACAATATGAGGTTGAATTTTTTTTTGTAAAGCATCAATGTAACAATTGATGAAACAAGTGGATGATAATTAAAGGAAGAAGAAAATGAATCAATGGAACAACTTTACGAAGAAGAAGCAGAAGATGAAGAAGAACTAGAAGGGGAAAATGAACATGATTAGAAAGAAGTAGAAGATAAATTTCAGCAAGTGCCTCAAAAGACACCTAGCAAACGAGTATAGAAGAATCATCCTTCAGATCATATTATCAGAAAAAAGATGCAGGAGTTGATACTAGAAGAAGAATCTATTCGCTAGAACAAATGCACCTAGCATTCTCATCTATGATTGAACCAAATAGTTTTGAAGAGGACAACAAGGATGACTTATGGAATAAGTCCATGGATGAAGAATTGGATCAAATAGAGAAGAATGTCACTTTGGAATTGGTTCCAAGACCAAAGAGTAAGAATGTGATTGGCACAAAGTGGGTATTCATAAATAAATTGAATGAAGACAAATAGGTTATAAGGAACAAAGGTAGATTGGTATGTAAAGGATATGCACAGGTTGAAGGAATTGACTTTGAATAGACATTTTCCCCAGTTTCCATAATGGAAGAAATTCGATTTATTTTAGCTTACGCATGCTCCAAGAATATTGAAGTGTATCATATGGATGTTGAATCAGCTTTTCTGAAGGGGTGTTATAACCCTAAATTGCACCATACATGCATACCTAGCATCATGCCACCTTACTTGTTATTTTTTCCAAGCCATCACTGAACATCTCTTCTTTAAAACCATATTTTTGAAGATGTGCACGCCTTGCACCATTACTTCCTGCATACACATGCATGCTGCACCACTGCATCTCTCATACATATGCTAGTTGCACCATTACAACCCACGTATACTCACAAAATTTGTAAAAATTAAAATTTTTTAAGGAATTCGTTGATATTATGGGCTATTGGGTAGTTTTACAACTGTCTCGTCGCCTATAGCTCATCACCCAACCGAATAACCATCCTTTTGTCATATAAAAGGAGGTTCTGGGGTCTCATTCCAAATCTAAGCATAAGAACATTGAAACTCTGCCCATTTCACTTTCCCCCCTTTCCCCAAGAAATTCCAGCCACATTGTGAGTTTTGAGCCAAAATTCCCTATTCTTTCCTTTCTCCTCCATTGCAAGCCTAATACATTCCCTAAAGAGAGATGAAGAGAAGAAAGATACGTGGAAGCGCAGTTGGACATTGGTGAAGAGGATCCCAGACCAGGTTCGAGGAGTAGTCACCGATCTCATTGTAGGTAACTTTGTGAGATTAATAGAAAGGAATACTTTTTCTATCCTGTATATGATGTGTTCAATATTTATGTTTGATTTATATTTGATTATGACATATAACCCACTAATTCATATATGAGATGCATGTTCATAGTTTTGTGTTTGTCTATTTATGAATGTAGGTCAGCCTTGGGAGGAGACTTGTAGTCAAGGAACAACCGAATGCAAAAAGATCGACACCGGATGCAGAGTTTAAGGTAGAGTTACCAGATATTTTTACCTTGTGTTTCATGCATGAATGTGGGGCGTATTTGGGGTAGTTTTTAAAGAGTAGGAGACTTTAGATGGTTATATATTCCTACATGTTGAACCCTAGTGTACTCCATAGGGGGTTTTTCTCGCTATATCAGAATTGGCAACCATATTGGGGAAGCCTCTAGGGTTTTTAAGAGATATCTTTTGGGCGCTTTAATTGGCTTGATTACCTTTTTTGAGTTTTTTGTAAGTTCCCGAGTCTTTAAGGGATTTTGTTCTTCCATACCAGTACTCTGTGCCTTTTCATCCTTGACTGTTAGTTTTATTTTTGAGAAGTTACAGAGGTGTACACAGCCTATAGTGGGTCTGCACACATACATACACAACCTACCTTTGGACAGCCCATGTACATACGCAGGCTGCTTAAGTGTCAGTAGCATGCCTGTGTCAAGAAAGTCTTTCTTCAAGAAGAGGCAGTCAACCTATTCCCTAATTGAAGTCATACTTCTCAGGGGTTTTCTTGATCTAGTCTCGCTCTCTGTTGTTACAGTCTTTAGCTTGAGTTTGACATCAATTAGCTTATTCATTTCAAGATTTATTATGTTTTCTTAGTAAAGGTTTGAGACGAGTTTGTGAGTATTTTCTGATCAGTTTGTTTAGTATTGTCAGTAACTCCCTGCGATCCGCAGTAGACCTAAATTCAGTTTTTGGTCTTTCCTTGTCTTCACTTTTTCCCTTTCACTTGCTTTAGAAGAAAAGGAAAAGAAGTTATTTCAAGTTTCTTATTTTGAAGCATAAAAATAATGATAATAAAAAAATCATTTCTTTGTTTGATTAAGTAGTTAGGTAAGTTGTCTTTTCTTATCAGGAGAAAGAGTGTTTTCTTAAGTTCTTTATTGAATGCTTAGAACACTAAGTATCTCGTAGTCGAGATAAATCTTGTTTTGGGTTTTTCTTTTAGAAGATCTTAGAAAAAGTAGTTAAGAAAAGTTGGTTAAAGAGTTGAAATTTGAAAATATTTATTTGTCAAAAAGAAGTAGTTTTCTTTTAGTTTCATTTAATGCTCTTCTCTTTTGTCTCTTAAAATACACCACTAGTTTCATTTTCATTTCCTTGACTTAAGACAAGCACTTAAAATTAACGCTTAATTAAAATTTATTATACTTTATGTTTGTAGGGTCCATCTACTAGTCTAGGCTAGAGCCTTGATTTAGGTTGGAGAGGAAACTCTTTAAGGCTATAAAAAAACATACGATTCTATGCTAGGGAGTGTAAAAAGTCCAGTAAACATGAAATTTATCCGAGACCCCCCTCTAACACAGGGGATAAACAAGAGGTCGCGTGCAAAAAGGTAGCGGAGATAACCCCTCCAAAGTCGGACCAAGTGTAGTGGGGAACGCATATAGAGGATTTGTCTTGGGATTCTATTGATTTCATTTTTCATGGAGCTTTGTGGGTCTCAAATCTTTTCAAGTTACTCATTCGTCTTCTGTAACACTTTATTTTGATACCCTCGATAGGTTTCGGGCTTGATACCCTGCTCATTGCGGTCCACCCGACTATTGACCGTACTCACCTGGTGATTGTTTGCGCATTGGAAACCTAGTTTCCTTTATTTTAGTGACTTAAATAGGTGACATCAGGGGTATACCGCGGTACCTAGGAAAAACATCAGGCCATGCTTTGTACATTATACCCAAAGGGTGATTCTTTATTCGAGTTTTACTTGCACCGGTAAGTCGCTCTAATGTTGGTTGGTGTAACTGTTTTTCCAACTAGGTAGTGGTTTGAATGATTTATCTCATAGGAACTCTTTCTAGTGTGTGCTAGTTTTCAACATTAGTAAAATCCCTAGTGTGTCATTGATATTCTCACAAAGTGGAATATCAAGAGCTTCGTCGGTTGCAAAGGGTTCAGGGCCTGTCACCGGTTCAATTGGAGCCACCCCCTCCACCGCGAAGGTGAAGACTTGACCAACAAGGGTCATTTGAAGCAAACGGGCCACATGAAACTGTACCCAAGACATCCCCAAGAGGAGAACATTTAAATCAGGAGGAGCCTACCATTTCTGACCTTGGAGTAGAATCTCTCGGGTCATATAACTCTCCGGTCACTAACTTGTCGGTACATGTCGTGGAACAAGTTGTCCCTCCAAGGGTAAATCATCGTGAGTGCCAAATAGTCTTGCAAGTTGCGATGGAAGAAAACGCTGCTACTTCATCAGGGAGTCCTCGCACTCCCTCTATGACTGCCACTACAGGGGGCGTTCTACCTCGTCGGTCTGGACCACCATGGTCTTGACTTCCTCTACTTCGGGTAGTGTTCTGATTCTATCTATGGTGGCGATCACTGCTCCGTTCACCCAGACTGAAACAGAGCCTTTGTTCTCATACGGGATGCCTAGTTTTGATACGAACTTTGTATTGTCCTACTCTACCCTACAGACCTTGGGTCTAGGGGCAGGGAGCTCTAACGCTCCTCTAAAAGGGTCCATGGGGGGAACCTCAACCCCCTATAACACTTTACCTTACGGTGGGGGTCATATACCTCCGTCGTCCCCCTCGCTAGCCCATCCTCCCAAACAACCTTCTTGACCGAACATGAACTACAAATTGTTCAGAGTAGGTAGTCAAGGACTTTATTCCAACACCACGTTGGTGGGTTATTTGTCATTCTCTTTGTTTGACACATTTGGTAACAATGAATTCTCGTCATCTGCCATCTCGGCCAAGGGAAACCCTAGTTTTGGATCAAAAAATCCTGTGTAGGGTACTATTGCCTCACAGGGGGAAAACACCTCTCAAGGACCCTGGAATCCATGGCATGGATCAATCCCTTCATCAAGGATGTCGATTGGGGGAAACCCCTTCCATGGCCAATGGAACACCGGGCAAGGCTCAGTACCTATTCCTGTCGAATCGACAGGGGGAGACCCTTTCCATAACCTTTGGAACACAATGTCAGGAGAAATACCTTCTCATCCCTCAACCTCCAATTACAGGAGTTAGCCGATGACGTCTCAATAAGTGCAGTATATGTACGCTGGCCACAACCATGGCTTTTACCATAACCCTGGTCAGCAACCTAACTTTTCCTAGAAGCTTGGTGCTAGCCAAATTCCAGGCTCCTTTCCTCCTATACATACTCAACAACCCAAGATCCCTTTTATGGAAACGTTTCATTTGCTAGACTTGTCAAGATTATTAAACAACCCAATCTGTCACGATCCACATTGTCCCCCTATGCCGACCAAGTTGCCCTCAAACATACCAAAGTTCGAAGGTAAGCCTAATGAAGATCCAGGAGATTATGTGACCACTTTTCACCTATGGTACTTGTCCAACTTGTTGAGACACGACTCTGTCCAGTTGCATTTGTTTCAACGCACTCTTATTGGGAGTTCCGCGAAATGGTACATCGAGATCGATTCTTCAAGAAACTCTACTTTTGGTGAATTGGAAATGGTTTTTATAAACCATTTTCAATTACCTATGAGATACGATGTCGGCACCGAGTTGCTGGAAAACTTTGAGCAAACAAAGGCTGACCATATCTCAGATCACATATGAGAATGGTGGTGCCAGAAGAGTTTGATAAAAGTACCAGTTCCATTAGCATTCCTACTAGAGTGGTTCCTTAAGTCTTTGGTACCCTAGTTATCCAAAGATGTTGCAATGTCATGAGTGTTTTATGAGGAAGAAGCG
Source organism: Picea engelmannii (assembly GCA_009831015.1). NCBI lineage: Eukaryota > Viridiplantae > Streptophyta > Pinopsida > Pinales > Pinaceae > Picea > Picea engelmannii. Next base: position 144,563 of record ML794343.1, on the reverse strand, counting down.
ATAATGAGAGCTCAATAGCTAGAACTGATATACTCTCATTCTGGTTTACTTTACGAAATTTTTCCTGATGTGTCGCGGTCCATTCTTGACAAGACCAGACAAAAGTCTAGACCACATGTCGATGGTATTGTTGGTTCAACAGAAGCGAAGCCTGCTGATCAACAGTCAAATCAATTGCAAATTTTTTTGAGATAGAAGATAGTGGCTAGCCAAACAATTGGTTTGGCTGCTCCCCCTACTCAAACATTGGATGTACACAATGTGCAATCGACAAAACCTGAAGGCCAACCAACAGGCTAATGGAAAGAAGAAACAATGAAATAAGGGTAAGGGGGATAAGAAACCCACCAATAATGTTGGCGGGGGAAACACAGAGAAAACAAATTCAAAGTATCTGTGTAACCTTTGCATGGAAGACCATCCAAATCACCTATGCCCTCAGCTTGCAGAGGCCCAAAAGTTACTGGTGCAACAACAACCTGATGTGTTAACGAACCCATTTACACATGGGAAAAATTTAACTCAAGCCTCTGCGAACGTGGATGGGGGAAGTCAACAACCCCCTTCATCGTTTAGTAATCCCTCGACCTCAAATTTGTATATGTTGAAAGGTGATGCCCACATAACGACTAGGACACATGATTACGAAATGCCAAACACTTCTGAGAAGGGAAAAGAAGTCGAAAACCCATCTATTCCTCTTCAGATAGATAAGACGTTGAGAAAAACAATGAAATGCATCCTGAAAGGGGAATTCAAGAAAGATTCCCACAATCCAAACACGAGGGCCGCCCATAACTACTCTATGGTGGAATATTTTGATGATATTATGGTAGCTTCGAGGGGTATGAACCTCTATTGTGACTTTTGACAAGATTAGAATGTTCCGAAAGGAAGCAAAGAAATGAAGGAGAAACCCTAGACAAGATGTCGACTGCAGAAATATAATTAATATGAATTAATTAGTACCTAGAAGGATAATTCAGCCCCATTAAGTCTACCAGAATCACTATAAATACAGGGCACTAGTCTCTCATTTGACACTTCTCATAATTGCAGAGAGCAGTTTCTGCGCACTGCAATCCAGTAGTTTTGTTTGCAAGTCCTGGGGAAGGTGTTGCGCTAGTTCTTGGGTGAGACTATATGATCATCTTGGTTACTTCTTGCTTGGTGCATTAGCCTCTCTTGGTTATTGGATTTCTACCGGGATTCTTTTCTCTGTCAAAGTCAAGGTGCTCGGAGGGTGGCTTCGGCCTATGGTTGGGTGACAAGGGTATTGTCAATGGTAAAACGAGCACAATCTTTCATATTCTAACAGGTTATGGGCCCACACCTCCTTCATTTAGTCTAAATGCTAGAAGGAAACATAGCCGCTATGATATTGAGCTCACTGAGGAACTGTCGCTAGGGTTACTAGCAGGAGAAACTTCCAAAGACACTATCGCTAGGGTTACTAGCAAAAGCAGTTGTAGAAACCCTAATCTCAGATCTGACACCTTGTGATGGAGAATCTCACTAAAAAAAGAATATATTCAGATGCGCCCTAAGTGAACGCACCTTTTGGCACGGAGTTGAAGTTTTGGATCAAGACATGACCAGTTACCAGTCAACCAAAGACATGAGTGAAACGATCATTCTTTTACACTACTCAACACTTACTGGAATGATTGAAGATAACATGTGGATAATCGATAGTGGAACTTCTAGGCACATTGTTGGTTTTTATTCATATGAGATATGAGATATATTCGATATATTATTACAATAATGAGTGTTCCATATATAGGGAACATAAGGTGACCATCCATGAAAGGATGCGTCCCTTGAATAATCAATAACTACTTATTATTATCATTTACTTATTAATTATTATCTTTAGAGAATGTCTTCCTGATGTTGTCCAAATATCAACACTCCCTCTCAACGAGGGAGACATTCTGCAACATACCACTCTTGTCTTTGAAGTATACAAACTTCAGCCTAGACTCATGACACTTATCTTTCAGTCTTGGGAGACATCTCTCTCCCACTTGAATTGAGGAGAAACTCCTTCTGCGTCTCTCCCTCTGAGCCAATTAAATCTCTCTAAGATTAGGCTCACTTGGGTTTGCATGTAATAGCATAGCATCTTGATTCTTTATCATTCCTTGTCAAATCACCATGACTAGGACAAAGACCACGCCAAGATCTTTCACCACAGGCACACACCTATGAGTGAATGTCAGCTTGATGCTAACTGACATGTGGAAATAACTTCAAGCACCTCGAGTCCATATTATTCCTTGTCATGATCAAGGAAGGACTACATCTGGGCCCATTTACCACAAGTGCACCTTTGTGATAAATGTATCCTATCTCCCTTGGTCTGCAGTCCAATATAGGAGAAGTTATGCCTGATGTTGAAACATCAACACTCCCTCTTAACTAGGGAGGTACATTTCCATAGAAGTACACAACTACTGTCCAGAGACATGCAGTCTCTGCCAGTGGTACAAAACCACCATAGTAGTAACATATTTGTCACACATGGCACTCCCATGTGGAATTCTAGAGACTACTCCCTCTAGGAACACTTAGGGTCAACTCCCCATAGTGTGAGACATCAAGGGTCAACTCCCTTGACATGTCCTCATGTTCTCTGAACATGTGATGATGGGCTATAAGCCCAAATGTACTTATTCCTTCTCGAATAAGTGTTCCACTTATCCCTTCTCAGATAAGTGTTCTCACAGATTGACTCAATTCAATTCACAGAGGAGTACAATCTAGAGAAAGTTTATCACACATGGCACTCCATGTGGACTTCTAGAGGCTACACCTTCTAGAAACACTAGGGTCAACTCCCATAGTGTATGATGTCAAGGGTCAACTCCCTTGACATGTCCTCATGTTATCTATACATGCGACATTGGGTTATAAGCCCAAATGCACTTATTCCTTCTCGAATAAGTTTTCCACTTATCCCTTCTTGGATAAGTGTCCTCACAGATCAACTAAACTCAATTCACAGAGGAGTACTATTTGGAGAAAGTTTGTCACACGAGAAACTCCATTTGGACTTCTAGAGGCTACACCCTTTAGAAACACTAGGGTCAAATCCCATAGTGTATGACGTCAAGGGTCAACTCCCTTGAGATGTCCTCATGTGCTCTCCACATGGGACGTTGGTTTATAAGCCCAACCACACTTATCCTTTCTCGGATAAATGCCCCACTTATCCCTTCTCAGATAAGTGTCATCACAAATAAAATCAACTTAGTCAAAGAGGAGTACGATCTAGATAATGTCTCAGGAAGCTGCAAACATCAACACTCCCTCTCAGTGAGGAAGGCATTCTCTGCCACGCCAATTCTGTCATGGAAGTACTTAAACTTCATCCTGGTTTGGTAAGAACATCAATAACCTGCTCATCTGTAGGAAGGTATTGCACCAATACTTCCTTCCTTTGCACCATGTCTCGGATGAAATGGTACTTGATCTCATGTGGTTTGATTTGTCATGAAACAATGGATTATCAAGGATATTCACACAACTTTGGTTACCATAATGAATAATGGTGGAATCAATCACATGTTCGGATAGATCTACAAGGATCTTGTGAAGCTACACTACTTCACAGACTATCATACTTAATGCAATGTATTATGCTTCTATTGTGCTCAACGCTACATAATTTCATATCCTGCTACATCAGGAAACCATGAAAGATCCCAAAGTGAAGCAACACCTGAAGGTGCTCTTTCTGTCCACTACGCTCCCTGCCTAATCAGAGTCAATATATTCATGCTATATCATATCAATACTGGAAGTATATCTCATACCATGTCAAACTGTGCCTCGCAAGTATCTCAACACATGTTTCACAACAATCTAGTGTGTTTATCTCAGCTGACTTATAAATTGGCTAAGTGCACTCACTGCATAGAAAATATTTGGTCTAGTGTTAAACAGATACATCAATTATCCAATCAGCTATCTGTACAGAGTCAGATAAATTTAGTCAAAATTGGAATAAGACACACTTAGTTTCTTTAGATTCGTCATCATTGGTATAACCACGGGCTTGAAGTTCAGTATCTCAAACTTCTTTAATATCTCAACTATGTACTTCCCCTGACTCGGGAAGATCTAATTAGTTCTCTGCCACACTGCTATTCCCAAGAAGTAGTTCATCATACCAAGGTCCTTCATCTCAAACTCAGAGGCCAACACATACTTGCATTCAATAATAAGGCTCTTTGTACCAGTGAGGAATAAATCATCAACATAGAGGACCAAAATCAGGGACTCACCTTTAATAGTCTTATAGTACAAGCTAGAATTGACAACACTTTTTCTGAAGCCCAAAAATCATCAGGTGTCTACCAATCCTTGCATACCAAGCTCAAGGTGGTTTCTTGATTCCATACAAGTCCATCTTCAACCTGCACACATGAGACTCCTTCTCATGTATCATGAAACCATCGGCTTGCTCGATGTATACTTCTTCCTCAATCTCTCAATTGAGAAAGGTTGTCTTTACATCCATCTGATGTACTCTCTAACCCATGGATGTTGTAGGGGAAATAATCATACGGATAGAAGTGTATTGAGAAATAGGAGCAAATGTCTCCTCATAATATATTCCCTCCATCTGAGAGAATCCTCTAGCAACAAATATCATTTTGTGCCTCTCGATGCTTCCATCAACTATGTGTTTGATCTTGTAGATTTATTTGGAAGTCATTGCAAACTTCCCCTCAGGTCTCAGAACAATATCCCACACATCATTCTTCATGATGGATTGATACTCGTCCATCATGACATCTCTCCATACTGGATGACTAGTTTCCTCCTCATAATAGGAAGGCTCAAAATGAATGATGTGGATCATAGATGTGGTATAGCATGAATATCTCTAAAGTCTCTTTCTCTCTCGGAAGGTACCATGAGGATATGCATGTCCTTCTGCCTCCTGTAGAGTTAGACAGGTCCATGCAAGTATCTTCTGACCTACTACAATATCTCTGGAAACATCGAGGTTCCCTCATGGAACCAATGTCCCCGAAGACATATCAAGGTTTCCTCATGAAACCAATGTCTTGGTTCCTTCATCTAGTAATCCATTGATTACTTTACATTCAACTAGTATCATACTGCTACTACCATTCCATCGGTAGTGCAAATCACCCACCACATTCTTTATGACTATGTTGCAATCAACTAGTAGCACAGAACTACTACAATGTCATCCAATAGTACACAACTGTTTCCATGTCATAGTAATACATAACTTCCAGCTTGTCAAGCTTCAAAAATAAAATAATCTTGTGTCTCATTGAGATGACCAGCACGACCAATGAGGTCCACTATGCATGCAGAACATTCCATTCTAGGTGTAATGTTGTAATCTTGAATCATAGACATGAAAAATTGTTGCCCCGTATCCAATAATCATTGCACTCCATGAGATGAAATTCCTTTTAGGCATTGGTCAAACTGTTGGCATGAAATATTTTCACAAAGATGCCAAACAAGAATATGTAGGAACCACACTCACCATGGTAACTGAATTTGTTTTCACATTTGTGAGCTGCATTTTCTGAAACAGAGCCAAAGCCTCAATTGGATGTCCACTCTGGACATAGCCAACAATCATGGAACTCCATGAAACCATGTTTCTGTTAGGCATGTCATCAAATATTTAGCATGAAAATTTAGCTTTCCCACACTTAGCATACATAACCACAAGAGAATTCCCCACAAAACCATCAGATTCGAGCCCACATTGAAGCACATATGCATGGATACACATACTTTGTTTCAAAAATACTAAATCTGCACATGCTTGAAGCACACTGGCCATGGTAACTGAAGTAGGTATCAAACCCACTAGTTTCATTTGACTAAAGAGAGCCAAAGCCTCCTGGGCATGTCCATTTTGGGTGTATCCAACAATTATTGCATTCCACGAAACCACCTCTCTTGTTGCAGAGATGTCGATTGTGACCATGCCAGGAGCACGCTTATTGTGGTTATTTCATTTGGTTTCACATCTTCTAATTTCATTCTATTACAAAGGCGAATTTCCTCATTAACATAGCCATACTGGGCAACCCACATCCACTCTAAAAAACAATGATGCAAATGCCATCGAATTCGAAATGGACAATGACATCTTGAATGTCTACAGCCAAGGCGCTTCGAGTTGCGTGTTCCAGTACAACCACAAGCCTCGAGTTCACTAATACATCCATTGTATCAATAAACTTCCTCTTGAAGGTCAGGGAGTGGAAACAAAAATCATCATGTTTCTTTTCTCTTATTTATAAAGTAGATTGACACGATTAAATCAATCTGTCACGGTCGTCACAAAGATAAACAGAAACACGGGGCTTCCACAAAGATAAAGACAAATGCCCAGCTTCAATTTCCAAGCAGATTCATAAATCCTCTACTGCAGTGAAATTTCATGGGACAATTATATTTATAAATAGTCTACCACTTCGCTCAGATATATCGCTCAGATATTTATAAATAGTCATCCAATTAATATATCAGTGTATCCATTTTTTGTTTTTTCTTAACTTAATTTGGAGATGAAGTTTTAATTGAATATAGACCATGGATATTACTTGCAGGAGTCAATCACTAACTGATGGCAATATGATTACAATTCTCAATATTGAAGGTGGAGGGGTCTGTGAGATTATCCCAACAACTTGTTTATTTATTTATTTATTTACCAGGGCCCTCCTATTAGGGAGTGAGGTCCATTCCTTCTCTGATACCATGTTGGTTTTTATTCATATGAGATATGAGAGATACTCAATATATTATTACAATAAAGAGTGTTCCATATATAGGGAACATAAGGTGACCATCCATGAAAGGATGCATCCCTTGAATAATCAATAACTACTTATTATTATGATTTACTTATTAATTATTATCTTTAGAGAATGTCTTCCCGATGTTGTCCAAACATCAACAGATGAGAGATCAAGCCAGACTCTCAAATCTAAATGAGAAGAAGACCTCGTACAAGGTATATCTTGGAGACAAAACCACTTACCCTTTGGAAGGATTTGGACAAGCCTCCATCAAAATGAAAACATGTAACTATGTTCACTTAAGCAATGTTTTATATGTACCTAGTTTAGAAAAGAATCTTGTATCAATATCTTTCCTAGAAAACAAGGTAAACATAACAGATTTTGTGGATGGAAAGGCATTATCATGGCATAAAGACTCCAACATAGAGAATGCTAGGGTTATTGGAAGTCGTGAAGGAAATCTATATAGACTACTAGAACAAAATGAAGAAGCTCTTGTACACAACAAAGTCAACCCCAATGAGCTTTGGCACATAAGGTACGCTCACATCAGCTATCAAGCATTGCCCTTTCTCAAAAGGATGGTTGAAGGAATACCAGAGTTGCAGTCTACACATGAAGGAATCTGCAAAGGATGTTCTCTTGGGAAGAATATCAAGAAACCATTCCCAAGCAACAACAACAGATCTAAGGAGATTCTAGATCTGATGCACTCAGATGTTTGCTGTCCAATGACAGTAAAATCTCTAGGAGGATATTCCTACTACATAATCTTCATAGATGACTATTCAAGAAATACTTGGCTATATCTACTAAAGACAAAAGAGAAAGTATTCAACAAGTTTCAAGAATTCAAAGCAGAAATAGGAAACCTCACTAATAAGAAGATCAAGACGCTAAGGACTATTAATGGTGGAGAATACACATCAAAGGAATTCATTGCATTCTGAAAATTAGTAGGGATTAGGAGGGATCTAACTGTTCCTCATAATCCTCAACAAAATGGTGTAGCAGAAAGAAAGAATAGATCCATTGAAGAAACCATAAAAGCCTTACTAAATGATCAAGGTCTATCCATGTTCTTGTGGGGAGAAGAAACAATGACATAAATATATGTGCAGAACAGAAGTCCTCATTGTATATTGAAGGACATGACACCAAAAGAATATTTCTCAGGTAAGAAACCTAATGTGGAAAATCTAAGAATATTTGGATGTCCTGATTACTCTCACTTTCCCAAGGACAAGAGGAATAAACTAGAACCTTTAGGAAAGAAAGGAATATTCGTGGGATATAGTAATTCATCCAAATCTTATAGAATATATATTCCAGACAACACAAGATTGAAGTCCGCAGAGACATAACATTCAATGAGAAAATGGCTTTCAAGAAATCCATAGAAGAAACTATAGAAGAAGAAGAGATTGAATATCTTAACGAAGAAAGCACAGAAAACGAAAATGATGAAAAGGAACTACATGATCATCCTATGGAGCCATGTGAAAACATTGATTTAGATATTGTACCTAAGACCAAGAAAAGACCATCTTGGATTGAAGCTACCTTACAAGATGCAGAAAGACTCAAGGTTCCAGAAGGAACATTTAGAAAGAGTAAAAGACCTAAAAGATTCTCAAGTTATGCAACATACATGACGAAGATTCTAGATGAAGAACCTACCACATTTGAAGAAGCAGTTCAAAAGGGACAAAGGAAAGAATCTATAATGGAAGAACATCAATCCATTATGAAAAATGAGGTATGGGAATTCATACCAAGACCTAAAGAAAAATCGGTGCTAACTTTAAAATGGGTGTACAAGATCAAACATGCAGCAGACGAAAGTGTGGATAAATACAAGGCAAGATTCGTAGCTAGAGGGTTCTCCCAGAAGGAGGGAGAAGATTATGAAGAAATGTTTGCTCCGGTGGCTAGATATACTTCCATCAGAGCTATCATATCTCTTGTTGCTTCCATGGGATGGAAATTACATCAGATGGATGTAAAGACATCTTTCCTCAATGGAGCTATTGAATAAGAAGTATATATTGAACAACCTCAAGGGTTTGAGGTACATTCCAGAGACACTCACATTTGCAGATTAAAGAAATCTCTATATGGACTCAATCAAGCTCCAAGGGCTTGGTATGCTAAAATGGACAACAATCTAACAAGACTTGGTTTCTCCAAGAGTCATGCAGATCCAAACCTTTATTATAAAGTTGTGGACAATGCACCTGTAATTGCACTACTATATGTTGATGATCTATTCATAACAAGTGAAGAGTCTTTGATCATTCAGTGCAAGAAGGAACTAGCTTTTGAATTTGATATGAAACATATAGGTTTCATGCATTATTACTTGGAACTAGAAGTATGGCAGAAGTGTGGTGAAGTATTCCTTGGACAAGGAAAGTATGCAATAAAGACCCTTCAAAAGTTTGGAATGATGGACTGTAAGTCCATGGACACTCCTATGAATGCGTATATAAGAAAAGTAAAAGATCCAGATTCTAATCCAGTAGATCCATATCTATATCAACAACTAATTGGGTCATTGATGTATTTGGTAAATACTCGACCAAACATTTGCTCTGCCATGAATACACTAAGCCAGTTCCAGGTGGAACTGAGACATGAGCATTGGATAGCTGCAAATCATGTATTAAGATATATTCGTGGAACAATAAACTATGGTTTTAGATATACTGCATCCAACAATATACAGGTTCATGGATTCACAGACTTAGATTGGGCAGGAAGTGTAGAAGACAGAAAGAGCACTCTAGGCATGTGTTTTAGCTTGGGATCCACTATGATATCTTGGGGCAGCAAGAAAAAATAGTCTGTCACACTCAACACAACAGAAGTAGAGTATATGGCAGCATGTGAAGCATGCACAAAAGCAATATGGTTAAGGAAGTTAATCTCTGATTTATTTGATCAAATTCTAGAATTGACCATAATATATTGTGATAATCAGAGTTGTATAAGATTATAAGAACATCCTTTGTTTCATGAAAGGTCGAAACACATTGAGATCAAATACTAATTTATTCGAGATAAAGTCCAAGAAGGAGAGGTAAAGCTCAAGCATATCCCCTCTGATGAGCATACAACAAATATCCTGACAAAACCTCTATCCAGAATAAAGTTTGCATATTTACGAGAGAAGATGGGGGTCGTGGAAATAACTCGCTTAGTGAAAAGGGAAGAAATGACTCTCAAGGTTGGGAGGGAGCACTAAAAATATTATTGAAGACATTTATTTTTGTGATTGAAAAATATTCCAACTCGGACAGATTCTTTTCTGTTCGAAAAGTGGATTGAGATTTCTGATGGACAATGATTTCCCATTGTGGTTAACATGGGAAATGGTACAGATTGCTAATGTATCATAGACAATGACTTCCCATTGTGGTTAACATGGGGAGTGGTCTAGGGAAGTCTCTCTTCCTGAGGGTTACTCAAGAAGATTGACCTGCCTCACCAAACAATGATTTCTCATTATGGTTAACATGAGGAATGGTCCATTTTGGAGGTTGATATAGGACAGTCTTTTCCTCTTGTGGTTAACAGAGGAAATGTTCTGGACAGTCATTCCTTAGGGTTTATACATTCTCTTCAGGGTTCACTTTGATTAGTTCAGGAATAATGGCCTAGGGTGGGGAATGGTCCAGGCTCATCAATCAGGGACAAACATTCCTTAGGGAAGATTCATTCTCTCCAGGTTACACTTTGTTTAGTGTCAGAGGGATGGCCCAGGGTGAGGAATGGTCCAGGCTCATAAATTAGAAACAATCATTCTTCCTTGTTTGAGAAGAATAGGGCAGATATCCCATTGTTGATGTTCTATACTGAGGGTAGATATTCTTTCAGATCTCACAGGTGTGAGTGAAATATTGGCCTAGATGGTTCAGTTTATTTTAACAATATTTTATGTGCAGGTTGTCATCAAATGATTGTTATGGAGACTGTCTGTCTCTAGACAATAGATATATACTACTATGGTGGATATGTTCTACTGTTTGTGACTATGTGTCATGGTTTGAGTAGTTGTGTACTACCATGGATAGACATGGTTGTGTTCTATCAATTGATACTATACCAGTTGTCATAGGAGATTATCCAATTGGATAATAATGATGGTGCTCGTAATACTACCAGTTGATTGGTCTGTTTGTGCTCAAAACCATACCTCCCTAGCTAGGAGGGAGTGTTGATATTATGGTAGATTTGGGAGGTATGAACCTCTATTGTGACTTTTGACAAGATTAGAATGTTTCGGAAGGAAGCAAAGAAATGAAGAAAACCCTAGACAAGATGTCGACTGCAGAAATATAATTAATATGAATTAATTAGTACCCAGAAGGAGAAGTCTGCCCCAGTAAGTCTACCAGAATCACTATAAATACAGTTCACCAGTCGCTCATTTGACACACTTCTCATAATTGCAGAGAGCAGTTTCTGTGCACTACAGTCCAGCAGTTTTGTGCGCAAGTCCCAGGGAAGGTGTTGCGTTAGTTCTTGGGTGGGACTATCTGATCAGCTTGGTTACTTCTTGCTTGGTGCATTAGCCTCTATTGGCTATTGGATTGTTACCATGATTCTTTTCTCTGCCAAAGTCAAGGTGCTCGGAGGGTGGCTTCGGCCTATGGTTGGGTGACAAGGGTACTGTCAATGGTAAAATGAGCACAATCTTTCATATTCCAACATATTTGTCACAAACCCCTTGTGCAATGTCTTCTTTGGAGGTCCTCCAGAGCTGCCCTTTGTAGAGAAAGTCTTTGTTAGCTTCCTTAGGATATGATGAGATTTGTAATCCGAGAACGATCATGCTTGATGCGACCGACTTGAAACCTCATCTCCCATACCACGTCGTGTTTCAGATAGTAATGGCTTACACCACAAAATATTCTACCCGAAACATTTTTCGTATGGTGGTTGTTGAGGGAACCTCGACATGCATGATGTCATTGGTGTGTTGGAAGGCCATTGGCCAACCTGTTTTCTCTCTGTCACCTACTCTTCTTACTGCTTTCGATGGTCATTTGTTCAGATCACATGGAATCATTGCTTCTTTCACCATCCAGCTAGGAGGAAAGACCATGTTCGTCGAAGTTGAGGTGGTCGATGCACCTCTCGACTACAATATCTTGTTAGGAAGGAGTTGGACCTATGTTATGCATGTAGTGGTCGCCACAGTTTTCCAGGTCTTGTTTTTTCCACACTAGGGTCAAATTCTGTCCATTGATCAGTTGTTTTTCTACCATACTAACCCCTCATCGGGGACATCCACGGTCTCGATGATTGATAACCCAAAACCTAGCGTCGTCAATGTTGGGGTTGGTATGTGCCCACCTTTGATGGGTACTTTCGATTACTTGCCTCCATCTGTCGATGTCAATTTCATATCAGCTGTCCTCGACCAACCTAAGGCTGAAATATTTCAAGTATCATTGTTCTGTATGACTTACTTTAACAATCCATGGACTCTTCCTTCCCCATTAGCCATGATGGAAGGGACAGGGCATCATGGCATGGCCATGCCTTTGTCCTTGATAGAGGTTGCGTACTCTATAGTCCAACAAGCTTTCGTCGACTCCAATTTAACTCCCGCACAGGAGTTAGATCCAGTTTTCGAGCCTACCTAGGCTCAAGGTTCACTCACCACTACCGATTCCTTAGACTTGGTATTTCCCTTTGACGAAAAAATTATAGAGGCATTGAATAGTCCAGAAAAAAATTGGGACGATCTCCATCAAAGATCTTATTTTCTCTCCAAGTTAGGAAGAATTGAGGCGGGTGAATTCATGTTGACTATGACTGGAGATAGGTCTTGTCCTATCAATCCTTTGGCTACGCATGAAGCTTACGTTGAAGGTAGTATGGAAACCATCACTAAAACGATACCTATCGATATCTCTAGAACCCCTGGCATCATGGAGAATGTCTTCATCATAGAGGACTGGTCCCCCGAGGAGATTCAAATCTACACTGATTTATTTAAAGAATTCCATGATGTTTTTTCTTGGTCTTACAAGGAAATGCCAGGCATAGATCCAAGAATCCTTGAACATTAAATAACGAATTACCCTGACACCAAGCCGGTCCAGCTGAAGCTTCATCTAGTTAATCCTTGGAAAGAAGCAGCTATTAAGGCTAAATTAGAGAAACTACTCAAAGCTAATTTCATCTAACCCATTTAGTTGACACAATGAGTGTCAAATCCCGTTCCGGTCAACAAAAAACAAGGAATGATTCACGTAGGTACCGAATTCTGTGATTTGAATAAGGCTTGTCCAAAGGATAATTTGCCCACCATTCATTGACCATATCATTGATGAATGCACAGGCTGTGAGGTATTTTATTTCATGGATGGTTTTTCGGGATATAATCAGATACAAATTAAACCTGAGGATCATCATCAAACAAATTTGATCTATCCTTGGGGTATATTTTCGTATCGAAAGATTCCTTTTCGCTTGAAGAATGATGGAGTGACCTTTTAGTAGGACATTTATTTTTCTTTCCATGATCTCAAACACATAGTCGAGGCCTATCTAGGTGATTTAGCATCACGATATCATAAGAGAGATGATCATCCCATGCACCTCCGACTTATATTTGAGCGATGTCGCTACTATCAGATTCTCTTGAATCCTAACAAATGCAGTTTTTGCATGACGTTAGGTCATCTTTTAGGTTTTATAGTTTTGACAACAGGGTTCATGATCGGTCCTATAAAGGTTAAGTCGATAGTTCAGGTGCCTCCCCCATGCACAGTCCCTTAGCTTTAGAGTTTACAGGGAAAATCCAATTTTCTTCGGAGTTTTATCACAAACTATGTCGAGATCACTAAAGGGTTTATGCGTTTACTAAAGAAAGGAATCCATTTCCATTGGGACGAAGCCTCTCAACACTCTTTCAAATAATTGAAACGTGCCCTCACATCTTCCCCTCTACTTCGGCCACCAAATTATAATAAAGTTTTCTTATTGTATTTGGCCGCGGCAGAGTCAACCATCGGTATGGTCTTGGTTCAAGAGGACGATCTACTTGAAGAACATGTGATTTACTACATGAGCCAAGGCCTAGTTGGACCAAAACTCAACTACTCCCACGTTGAACATCTTGTGTTGGCAATAGTACATGCTATCCAACGGTTCCTTCATTATATCTTGTTTCGCAAGACCACCATAATTGTCGTTGTGAATCTGTTCCAATACGTGTTGACACGACATGTAATCAGTGGAAAGATCAGTAGATGGATTGTTATCCTCTAGGAATTTGAATTGGATTTTGTTTCTGTGAAATCTAAGAAGTCATTGGTCTTTGCGGAACTTATCTCGGAACTTCCGGTCGAGTCAAGTGATGTTACACCTGAAGAATCACCGATTAAAGGATATATTTTTCTGATTTCATCTTCGTACCCCTAGTATGGAGATATACTAGTCTATCTATATAATTTGAAGTTCCTTGCCTGTGCTTCTCATGATGAGTGTTGACATATATGCCATCAGGTAAAAAACTATCTCATACTCGAGGACACTTTGTATCATTGAGGTGTAGATTGCATCCTTCATCGGTGTCTCATTCATAAAGAATAATAACTCATTCTTAATGAATGCCACATTGGATCATGTGGTGGTCATTTTTCTAGGTTGGAAACAACCCAAAAGATTCTACGAGATGGTTACTTTTGGCCAATGTTAATCAAGGATTGTGTTGAATTGGTCAAGAAGTGCCACCTATGTCAGATCTTCTATCGGAAGATGAGGGCACACCCCGCTCCTATGTTTCCCATCATTACAATTGGCCCCTTCACCAAGTGGGGGATTGATTATAATACATGCCACCCCCCTTCAGCCAGGGGGCACTGTTATATCATCATAGAAGTAGACTACTTCACAAATTGGGTTGAATCTATGCCAACGTTCAAATATGATGGTGAGACAACAAGTCTCTTTTTGTTCAATCAGATAATAGCAAGGTTCGACATCCCGTGGGAGATTGTCACTGACCATGGTAGTCACTTTTAGAACAAAATGATGTCTGAGTTAACATAAAATCTTGGTTTGAGGCAAGAGCATTCATCATCCTACTACCCACAAGAGAATTGTCAGGTGGAAGCTGTGAATAAGTCCCTCATGACTATTCTGCAACGAACGATCAATTACGCCAAGTCAAATTGGCATTTGATGTTGTACTCAGTGTTGTGGGCCTACCGAACGTCTGTAAATATTGCAACCGGTTTCTCACCTTTCCAACTCATTTACAGGATGGAAGTCGTCTTTCCAATAGAGTGCCAGATCCCATCTCTAAAGTTGGCAGTACAGTTATTGCCAGACACTTCACCGCTTGAGGAACTCTTAGTATATCTCGAGCATCTCAATGAGAAACGCTATGAAGCAACCTTGGATAATGAGGCTCACAAGAAAAAATTCAAGTGTCAATATGATTGGTCCGTTCATTCTCATATTTTCTCCAAAGGCGACCTTGTCCTGGTCTATGACCAAGATAAGGATCCCCTGGGGGAAAACAAGTTCAAAACTATGTGGTTTAGACCTTTCATCATGAAGGATGTACTAAAGAAGGGCACTTATCGTCTGGTTGACTTTGAAGGAAAATATTTGGCGGAGCCTAGAAATGGGCTCTACCTCAAGAAGTATTACTTGAAGGTGGGTCGCCTTGGGTGACTTCTTGTACATATGTATAGTTCTTATATAGTTTAGTTTTTTGTCTTTTTCTTTTATGGATGTGTCATTTTTTATGGCATATTTTTCTCTGTGGTAGATGTCAAGTAAATAAGAAGTGTTCGTTGGGTTCGTGGATGACACTAGCCGACACACTCGGAGGTTTTCTTCGCATCTTGGGTGAACTTTACACCTTAAGGCCAATTGCTATCTTCTTGAGGTATATGTCTAGGTGACGCCACAAATAATGTCGCCAAATACAACACAGTGATAGATTTTCTTGATGACACTTTGTCCCATGGTATCTCTCACCTTCGGGTCTACTTAGATGCATGGTTTCTTGTTTCCTAGTTAAATTGTGTTTACTGCATTTATGATCCTACTCTACACTGACGATTCCTTAGGGTACGTCTCTTAGAATGATGCTTTGTTTACATTACATATATCCATGTTTCTCGGAGATTGAATCAAATCATGGATACTCTAGCTAATCATGCATTAGATTTGCATATTACACACACATAAAGAAGCACACACATACACATGTACAAAAATTGTAAAAATGTGATCCATAACACATACAAATATGTAAATACGCATATCTATATATCAAAAGTCTCAGAGTGCATAGGTTTGCACAAGCGCCTCAAAAAATAATATGTCTGGTATATATCACAGGGCTTATGCCCTCAAAATATATACAAAAAGAGTGCCCTTGACACGTAAGTGGTCCACCATAAGATAAGAACTGCCATAGTGAACAACGACGTTTTCCAAACACTGGAAAATATGGACCCAGGTCCGTGGCACCCCAACTACATGAAGTTGCATAGATGGTGGGAGATCCTCGATATCAGACATGGGAATTGTACGAGTGAGTGCGGTGAGGTTCTACTCGACCCGTCTCAACACTCTCTCATACTCTTCAGCTGGAGGTCCCCCTACTGTTGTTGATGTTGTTCCAATGACCACTGCTAGTGTTGCCTCTGGTCAAGGACGCCACCTACTCCTCACAAACTCTGTTGGACGCACTAGTCCCACATCTGTACATAACAGATACATAGTTTTCAGATACTCTGGTACACATAAAAAATATATATATAAAAAGAAACTAAAAAATAAATAAATTTAAAAATAAAAGCATACCCATCTCTCCTCCCTCAACTACGACAGGTAGGGGCATGTCTAGGTCCCTGGAAAAGTTGATCTCGACATAGGGGTAGTCCTCTATCACCAGAATCTTCCATGCCCACCAGTCAAAATAGGTGTCGTCAAAGGCCTCTATGGTCCTCCTTCCCCCCTGTCGTGGCAACAATGTCACCCATCTACACACTATTGGGGTGGAGGCCACATGACCCCACACTGTCTCTCGAGGACTGAGACTAGGTACCCTCTCAAAAAGGAATGAGCAAAGAATATTATCGAACTCGAATTTCTTGTTGTTCCTCCCGCGACACTCGGTGAGTTGTCTCTTCATGCAGTCTAGCATGGTTGTACTCCAATCAAATATTTATGAATTCAAGAACTGCACTGCACAATGCATGTGTTCCTAGTAGGCTTGATGTAAAGCTGTAGATCCAGTGATCTTCCCAATGAGTAAAAATATCACTTTCAGTGATAGGTTGGTGATCTTGTTGATAGGCACCTGAGAACCTACTTTCTCAGTGCCAACCTCACAATGAAGTTCAATCAACTCAACAATGTTGTGAGGCCTGGGGGGGGAAAGAGTGCAAGTTGACTGGTTCACCTCTCCTCAAGAGGCCATTCAAAAAGTAAATTTCTTCAATCGTTGGAGTCAATGACTTCTCCTCAAGCATAAATTCCTCAGCATCAGGATGCCAATAATCTACCAAATCATTTAGTAGCCTGGGTTGTGCCCTCATGAATGGACATTAGAAGAACTTACACAACCCACATTGTCTCAATGTAGCCATAGTTGTAGGGTCCTCATCGACCAAGATATATATATCCTCATGCTCCCTCTCCCTCTAATGAACATACATCTTGTCAATGACAAGTTCAAAGGAGAGTTAGATCTTGTATTTTTTTTTCTTTACCTTTTTGAGGGTGTACACGAGCTGTAGTGAGCACAATTGCATATGCACATGGGCAGAGTGTTTTCTACCAGTGGGCATACACAGGCTGTCCTTGGACATCCCGTGTACATGCAGGGCCACCCCTTTTTAAGAGTGCTTCCCCCCCAAAAAACTAAAACTAATGCAAGAAAGAAGTATGGAAATATAGGAGGATATAGTTTGTACTTACTTGGTCTGAGCAGAAGTTTATTTCATCCTCTGAAGCTCCCAGAATCAACTCTTTTAGAAAAAGGGTGTTTTTGGCTTGTTGGTCAATTCTCAATTTGTAGTGGTGATAATGAGCTGTCAACTTCTATTTATAGACTTTTTTGGCCCTCTTTGTCATTTTTTGGACCCTTTTGTCGTTTTTTCTGGCTTGAAAATCATTTAACGTGGTTCTTAAGTTTCTCATTGGATGTTACGATACACTTCACTTTTGGTTTGGAAATGGTTTTGGGAGATGGGTCACTTTTAAAGATTCTTTGGTAAAAGTCATTTTTCAACATTTTTCATTTAAGTTAGGATTCCACCTCCACTTTTTTCATATCGTTGTCTTTTCTGCTTTTCCATAGGATCGATCCCACTGAATTGCGACATGGAACCATCATTGCTGCTTTATAAGTGTCGTAATTTAGTGGTAGATCCTACCTCTACATGGATTCCCTAGGTAGATCCTGGTTGCATTTTGGTGTCCATGCCGTCATTAATGACTTTAGTCTTGGGAGTCCTTGTTAGTCTTGTCTTGATTATGAGTTTGAGCCTCACATGTATGATATGTCATCACTCTTGACCTCACCCTCGGGACTCCCAGAAAATGAGTCTTCTTTAAGCCCTTTTTCAGACTCTATAAACATAAAAAGATTGTCGAGTGATCTTGTTGTCCTTCATGCTCGCCAAACTTAAACTTGAAGGCTCGTCTGTCCAACGATAGTTTACCCATTTTTTTGTCCATACGGTCAATCGTATGAACAAAGGTATACTCTAGGAACTCTGGTTCTCTATAATAGTATTATCAGGTATAATTTTAACCCTTTTTTGGGTCCGAGGAACAAAATTTATGAAAAAGGAACCCCCACAGAGTCCATAGTTAAGCTCTTTTCAAAATCCCTAAAATTGAAAAGATAGTTGAGTGACCTTATTCCTTCACACTCGTTAAACTAGTCCAGAAGAACATCCTCTACGGAGTCCATAGTTAATCTCTTTTTAGACTCCTTAAAATTGAAAATATCGTTGAGTGACCTTGTTGTTTCACACTCGTTAATTGGTTCAGAAAAACATCTACTGGCATGAGTTTACCCCTTTTTCTGGCCTGTATATTAAGGAGGAAAAATGTACACCTCGGGAGATTGGTCTCTTCGGGAGAGTTCTCCTCAGCAAATTTTACTTCTTCAGGCTAAGGAGACTAAATCTAGAAAAAGGCAGTGAGTCCATAGTTAATCTCTTTTTAGACTCCTTAAAATTGAAAAGATTGACGAGTGATCTTGTCTTTGTCACACTTGTTAAAATGGTTTTGAACAGACGTCTTTTTGGTGCTAGTTTATCCGTTTTTAGAACCGACTAGACTACCTTTGAAAAAGGTACCCCAATGGAGTCTTCTTTTGCACTTATTCAGACTCTCTAAAAGTGAAAAACCATCGATCTTACCTTCTCTAGGCTTGTTTAAAATTACATTGAAGAACGTTATCATTGTGTCCTATTAATCAGATTTGTATCTCTATGTCTTTGGCCTAATTTAGGCTCCATGTTTCTCTCAACTGAACGTTTGAAGCATGCCTTATACGCAAGCCTTGTATCACTTTGCCTTTTCATCTTGACACCTTGACCCATGGAGGAATTTTCCTGAGTGTCCTTTCCCTACACATGTCTCCTTGCTATGAATATTAGTGTGTTCCTTGTGCTTGGAACTAGTATGCTTACGACACTCATTCCTCCTTTGTAACGTAGCATTCTTTTATTCTTTTTCAATCTTTCCAAAATTATTGAAATGACAAAAAAATCAAATATACCCCAAAAAGAGGACGGGAAAAGTATTTTGTTTTTATGGCAACACAATGAGTCACCCTTGGACAAAGCACATCCTTTTGTTTGTTTGTCAAGCTTTAGTATTTAATATGACCTTAGGAATTTTTTCTCACTACATAGAGTTGTGTCCTCCTCCATTTGGTTATTCTTCCAAACACATGGAGAGTTTGCATTGCGCCCTGCATCATGAACTTATGTCAATGTCATGCTAACTGAGTCTGATCATATTTCATGTTATTGTCCAAGGGAATTTTTACCCAACTTGAGTTCGCCTCTCTGCAGTTTGTCTCTTTCCTTCATGCTCGACCATCCCGAAAGTCCAATCAAGTCTTTGTTCGAAATCGCTGAAGTTCTTTGCCTGATCACTGACATCCTCTTGTATGTTCCCCGACGAGACATCGAAGACCTATGGGTAGTGAAGTCGTACACTCACATTACACTCCTACCTGAGTTTTGAAGATCTTGAAGTTGTTTCTCGAGATATGAAGGCCTCATCTCCAGCCATCAGGCGTCATTGGCTTCTTGAAGATGGATACTATACATGTGTATCTTTGATTTTGAGATGTAGATCCACTATGTATTTCTTTCAGCTACACTTTATATAGTTATATGAAATGGATATGTAGTGTATTTGATTTCCATCCATGATTTATTTCATCTCGATCATGGGTATGTCCGCCTCGGTGAGACAATTATTATTTTTGCAAATGGCACCTCCCAAACTATAATCCCGGACTCACTCGCTTTGTACATTGTTAAAGATTTGTAATGTATTTCAGCCATTAGCTACTTTTCTAACCTCACACATTAGGGGGCATCTATTATAACCCTAAATTTCACCATACATGCATACCTGGCATCAGGCCATCTTACTTGCTATTTTTTCCAAGCCATTACTGAGAAGCTCTTATTAAAAACCATATTTTTGAAGATGTACGTGTCGTGCACCATTACCTCCCATGTACACATGCTTTCTGCACCACTACAACTTGCATACATATGCTAGCTACACCATTTCAGCCCACGTATACTCACAAAAGTTGTAAAAATTAAAAGGTTGCAAGGAATTCGTTGAGATTACAGGCTATTGGGTAGTTTTCCAACTGTCCCACCGCCTATAGCCCATCACCCAATAGAATAACCATCATTTTGTCATATAAAAGGATGTGTTGGGGTATCATTCCAAATACAAGCATAAGAACAGTGAAACTCTTCCCATTTCACTTTCCCCCCTTGCCCCAAGAATTTGCAGCCACATTGTGAGTTTTGAGCCACAATTCCCTATTCTTACTGTTTTCCTCCATTGCAAGCCTAATCCATTCCCTAGAGAGAGATGAAGAGGAGAAAGATACATGGAAGCATAGTTGGATCTTGGTGAAGACGATCCTGGACCAGGTTCGAGGAGCAGTCGTTGATCTCATTGTAAGTAACTTTATGATATTAATAAAAAGGAATGATTTTTCTGTCCCAAATATGATGTGTTCAATCTTTACGTTTGATTTATATTTGATTATGACATCTAACCCACTAATTCATATATGAGATGCATGTTCGTAGTTCTTTGTTTTTCTGTTTATGAATGTGTGTCATCCTTGGGAGGAGACTTGTAGTCGTGGAACAACCGAATGCAAAAGGAACGACACAGGATGCAGAGTTTAAGGTAGATTTACCAGATCTTTTTACCTTGTGTTTTATGCATGAATGAGGGGTGTATTTGGAGTAGTTGTTAAATAGTAAGAGACTTTAGATAGTTATCTTTGCCTACATTTTTAACCCTAGTGTAGTCCATAGGGTTTTTTTCTTGCTATAGCAAAGGGGAAATTGATGAAGAAGTCTACATCGAACAACCAAAAGGATTTAAGTTGTCAGAGAACACAAATTATGTTGGTAAATTGAAGAAGTCCTTTTATGGGCTAAAACAGGATCCTAGAGCATGGTACTCTAGACTGGATAAGTATCTACAATAGGAAGGGTTCAAAAAAGTAAGTGCAAACAACAACCTCTACATTAAGGTAACTCAATATAGTATTTTATTAATTGAATTTTATGTTGATGATATTATTTTTGGAAGTATTGATGATAGGTTAAGACAAAAATGTGCAAAGGATACGCAGAATGAATTTGAAATGTCATTACTTGGAGAATTATCCTTCTTTATGGGTCTTCAGATACGCCAAAGAAACCAAGGAATTTTTATTTCTCAAACTAAGTATATCAGAGAAATGCTAAAGATGTTCGAAATGGAAGATTGCAAACCAATTATCACTCTGATGCAAACCAGTTGCAAGTTGAGAAAAGATGATGATTCAAAGTCTATAGACAAGAGGAAATACAGGTCAATGATTGATAGCTTACTATATGTGACAACATCCAAACTAGATGTAATGCAGGTAGTTGGACAAGTGACACAATTTCAAGCAGCACCAAAGGAATCACATGTATTAGCAGTGAAGAGGATTTTAAGATATCTCAAAGGAAAAAAAGAGTTTGAATTATGGTATCCAAAAGTAAAGGATCTATCACTTATTTCCTACACAGATGCAGATTAGGCAGGTTTCATTGATGACCGACGAAGCACCAGTGGAGCAACGTTCTACTTGGGTGAGTGTTTAGTATCATGGATAAGCAAGAAAAAATCATCAATATCCTTATCTATAGCCAAAGTAGAGTATATTGCAGAAACAACATGTTCTACATAGGTTCTATGGATAGAAAAAACTATGACAGATATAGAGGTTGATTATGATGATCCCATTCCAATCTATTGTGATAATACAAGTGCCATTAGTATCTCAAAAAACCCAGTGATGAACTCTAAGACAAATCACATTCCAATCAAGTATCACTTTCTATGGGAACAATTTACAAAGAAGAACATCAAAGTTGAATATGTGGGCACAAAATAACAAGTGGCAGACATCTTTACAAAAGCTCTTCGATGAGAAGCCTTTGAGTATCTTATCCAGAGATTTAGAGTAATTTATACTCCAAAATGAATCCTTTTGAATTCTTATCGTATATGTCTTAGATTTACAAGAGTAAGCACCATAAAGAGGACAGTTCAGGTTGGGAGATCGTTTCAGGAAGAGTTTAGTAAGGGGGAGTATCCCCAAGGACAATTTAGTTAGGGGGAGCATCCCCAGATGGAAAGATACCTTTGCCATTGATGACAAAGGGGGAAATACTTATTAGATGCAGATCATAGATGCATGGTTCCAGGGGGAGAAACCCCAGATGGAAATATGCCTTTTCCATTGATGACAAAGGGGGAGATATTTATCAGATGTAGATCACATATGCATGGTTCCAGGGGGAGCGATGGTCATAGGGGGAGCATGAGTGATATGACTTAAGTATTGCATGACATGAATTCAATATTGCATCAGAGTGCTTCCATCGATGACAAAGGGGGATACTGTTGATTAATTGGGTTGGTTGTCATTGATGTCAACCATTTAAGAAAGTTTGATAGCAAATTCTGGTAGAACAAAGGTTTGGGAAATAGACCCAAGTTTGTTTGATGGATAATGTTATGAGTTTTTATATATTTGCAGGTAATATTATTATATATGGATATTACATGTCATTCCATTTTCGGTGGTATGTGGAATGTCACATAACTCCTCACGGTTAGAGAGTTTTGGCCATGTGAAGTTGGAGAACCCTCGTGAGTCATCTAGAAGCCCCAAAAGGTCAAAGTAGTCAAAGTGGTTGCAAAGAAGAAATTATTTAAATAATAAAGTGAAGTGATGAGTGTACTATAATTCAAAGTGGATACAAAAGAAATTATTTAAATAATAAATTTAATGGATAAATTACTAAGTGGACAAGTGGTTGGAAGTTGGTTAGCCCTAAAATAAGGAAAGTGGTTTAAGCGATTTTAGAAGATAAAAAATAAAGTGAAGTGATGAGTTTACTATAAGTCAAAGTGGATACAAAAAATATTATTTAGATAAAAAAGTTGATGGATAAATTACTAAGTGGACAAGTGGTTAGAAGTGGGTTAGCCCTAAAATAAGGAAAGTGGGTCAAGATGGTTAGAAGGTAACCCCTTAAGGAAGATACATAAAAGTTTAAATAAGAGGCTAGAGTCTCGCATTCAAATCACACTTGAATATAATTGAATATCTAATTTTGTGAAAGATTATTTGGGCAGGTGTTATTGATAGAGAAAAGTGCGACAAAAAAAGTGTGGCAGGAAAAGTGTGGCAGAAAAATTGCAGCAAAAAAAAGTGCGGCAGAAAAAGTACAACATAAACATTGCAGCAGAGAAAGTATGGCAGGAAAACTATTACATAAAAATTGCAGCAGAAAAAGTGCAGAAGAAAATGTGCGGCATGAAAAGTGTGGCAAAAAGATCGCGGGAAAAAAATCGCAGTAGGAAAAGTGCGGCAGAAAAACCACAACAAAAAAAGTGCAGCAGAAAAATCACGGCAGTGGATTCACGACAACAAAATCATGGAAACAAAACTCTACAAGAAGAAAAAAAGGTTTCTAAGTGACATATTCAGTTTCTACATTTGATTTATATGTGATCAGATCAAATTGGTTGATGAGTATACAGTGATAGGTTTCTCAATGACATATTCAATTCCTACATTTGACACTTATATTTTTGGGCAGTTGGACAGGGAAAGGACAGGTGGTTGTAGCCACCTTCCGATTGTAGCCAGAGAACATAGGGGGTTTTAGCCTCCTTCTGGTTGTAGCCAGAGAATTGGGGAGTTGGAGCTTCCCTCAGGTTGTAGCCTGATAAACTAGGGGGTTGGAGCCTCCTTCCAGTTGGAGCTAGAAAACAAAGGAAGTTGGTGCTTCCAATGAATTTAATTATTAAATACATATAAGAAAAAACATTTTGTGGTTTTCTGCTGCTTTGGTTTTCCATGTAAAACAATGGTGTACTATGTATGTGTATGATTGCACATTTGATCATTGTTTATTTACTTTGCAACTATTGGATGATAATGATACATTGATATAACACTTGCATTTTATGGTGAAAAAGGATTAGATTTCTCTATTACTGATTCACCCCCCCTCTCAATAATCCAACAACCTTCTGGGAAAGAAAACATGTAACCCCCTTTGGTTAAATAGTGCTTGATAATAAAGGGGCTACATGGGTAAAGTGTTAGATTTGATAGAGGTTGTATGTGTTAGTTTTTAAAATTGTTATTTACGTCTTATAGGTTATGTCATTTAAAATTAATAGGTTATAGAATTCATATGGTTAGATCTCCTTTGAGATAATGGTTATATGGTTAGGGTTCCTAGGGTCTAAACGATTAGACATAGTTTTATTTGTTATACAAGTTGTGGGTTATAAGTCACAAGGATTAATAATGTTAAGGGTTGTATGTGTTAGAGGTTATAGGGGTTAATGGTTGTAAGTGTTCATGGTTAATTGTCATATTGATTGCTCATTCTATAGGTTACGGGTTACAAAAGCAATGGGATACAATGCAATGGGTTATATAAGTGTGAGGATATATAGATGTTATATGATTAGATTTGATAGAGGTTCTAATGGCTAGTTTTTAAAAAGTTCATATACTATGTTCTAGGTTAATTATGTCATTTACAATTCCTTAAAGGTTTAAGGTTATAGGATTCATAGGGTTAGGGGTACTCATTATGGATAAGAATGATTATAGGGTGAAAATTCACAGGGTTTATAACAATTAGGAGTTATAGGTGTTATTCAAAGTAAGGGTTAGGAGATGTATGTGTTAGATTTCAGGTGTTAGAATTATAAATTTTAGGTGTTAGAATTATAAAGGTTAGGGATTAGAATAACAATGTTTATTAGGGTTTGTTGTGTAAGATTATAAAGGTTAAGCGATAGCTATTATATCATTATTTTTGGTGTTAATGGTTAAATGAGTTATGAGTTATAAGGGATTGTGGTTATGGGTCATAGAAGATAGCTAAGGGTCATAGGAATTAGGGTTTGTACATTCTTAGGAGTTATGAGATAAGGTTTATGTGTCATTGGGATTACAAGTTTAGTTGGGTTATTGATGAAGGGTATTAGGGTAAAGTTTAAAGGGTTATAAGGATTAAACATATGTTGATATATGTTGTGGTGTCCAATTTTAAGGATTGTAAGAACAATGAGTTAAGGGTTATAAGGATTAGGCATTATGAGTTATAGGGGTTAGTATTTTGGGCTAGTATCCAGTGCTTGTGGTTTCTATACATAGTAGCTAGGGATAGTGGGAATCTTGTTAATCCATTCATGCATGTCACTAATTAGATGAATAGGAATCTAAATACCTTAAGAGATTCATAGTTACTCTCGTTATTTACCCGCACTTGGTTGAATTTCTTCACTTTCACATGAATAGCACTAGGTATAAATCACATTGCATCAGCATCCAGAGGGACCATCACAATGCTTTGTTTTAATTAAACAATTGGATTCCCCTTGTCTATACTATTTTTGAAAAGGTTTAATATTAATTGTATATATATTAAGGTTATATATATATATATATAAACATAACATAAAAACTAAAACTAGCCTGCTCGCGTGCCCATTCATGATAGCTAGAGAAACAAATTAAGGCCATTCTCTCCCATCACAGAGCACCATATCAGAGTAGCAAAGGGTTAGTCTCGCCCATCTCAGAGAAGTAAAGGGTCACACTGCCCATTCCAAGACTCGTAAGGAAACTCACACATATGGAAAATGACAGAGGAGGAGCCCTATCTAGCCAAACCTAACATCATGTCATCGAAATAGGTAATGTCTCTCCAAGATCTTCTTGTTAATGTATTGTACAATATATTTGTAAACTTGATTCTCTTCATATCAACTATATTTTGAAATTTTTTAAACTTCTCTTTTGGTCAGTTTGTGCGAGAGGGGGATTTTGATGCCCTCAACATGGTCAATTTTTGTGAGAGAGAGATTTTGATGCCCTTGACATGGAAGTTCCATCCAACCCTGTGACAGAGTTTGAAATAAAGGCTAAGAAACCACTCGATGTTGGTTTTCCTAACCAAATTTCTAATTCTGCATCTGAGAGACGAAGGATGGGGGTGTAGAGAGATCTATGTGGTGAAGGATGAAGAGACTTTGCAGACTATCAATGTTAGGTGTGATTCACCCTTCATTCTCATAGACAATTCCCACATCATTTATTGATGCACCCATAAGGATCAATGGTGATAAGATTGAGGGATTTTGGGATTGGGGGTTATAGTTGTTGAATTTTTGATCTTGATATAATATGCGGATTATTACTTTAAATTATTCAACACTTTGATTTCATCTTACTATACTCCATAAACTAGAATAGAAAAAAACATAGGAATTTACCATCATGCAAGATCACAACACATATACCCTGGGGAAACCATATATAGGGAGAAAAACCACAACAAACAATCTTTTTTTATTGCATTAGTAATGTATGGTCACTTACAAATATTCCACCATGAAATTCTTCTCTTAACGAGCTTGCCAAGATGACTTAGACCAAACTATGTAACTTGTAATAGACTCATAAACTTGATGATAAATATGTTTGTTGTATACCAACACTGTGGAAGAATTTGTGTGCTTCATGAGTGATAAACTTCTATCTTTTTTGGATTGATATAATTGTTGATATATATGTTGCTACTCACATCCCATATCAGTTGATATTTGTAGCCTGTGTAAGATGATACTCACAACTTGTGTATGTTGCAACTTGCAGCCTATATCATCTGATATTCGCAGCCTATGTAAGTTGCAACTCACAGTCTACATCAACTAATATTCATAGCCTATGTATGTTTCAACTAACAGCATGTATCAACTGATATTCACATCCTGTGTAAGTTGCAACTCGTAGCCTGTATCAATTGATATTCACATCCTATGTAAGCTTCAACTCACAACCTATATCAACATATATTCATAGCTTGTGTAAGATGCAACTCACAACCTGTATCAACTTATATTAACAGCCTGTGTATGTTGCAACTCACAACCTGTATTAGCTAATAGTTGCAACCAGTGTAAGCTGCAACTCATAGCCTGTATCAAATGATATTCACAACCTGTGTAAGTTTCAATTCGTAGCCTATATCGGCTAATATAAAAAGTTGATTTTGTGTGTACTGAGTTGTAATATCATTAGGTATTTTCTCTTCTTCTAGGTCTACTTGGACAACCATGTCTTTCTTCTTATGTAAGATTTCAACTTGATTATGAAAATGTTGGTTTTTATCCCATGGAGCAGCAAGGAAGACTATATCTTCACGAGACTCTTCAAAAACAGTTTTAGAAATATTATACTAAAAAACAATATGAATGTCTTCTTCATCCCTACTAAATATCTAATTCAAAATGCAGAAACACTATGCAACTTTATGCAACTTTAATTCAACTATGCAACTTATGCAATTTTATGCAACTTTATGCAACTTTGTGCAATTTAAGCAACTTTATGCAATTTAAGCAACTTTATGCAATATGAAACTATGAAACTTATGCAAGTTTATGCAACTATGCAACTTATGCAACTTGATGCATCTATGAAACTTATGCAACTTTATGCAACTCATGCAAATTTATGAAACTATGAAACTTATGCAACTTTATACAACTTTATGCAACTATACAACTTTATACAACTTTATGAAACTATGCAACTTTATGCAACTATGAAAATTTATGCAATTATGCAACTTTATGCAACAACACAACTTATGGAACTTTATGAAACTATGAAACTTATGAAACTTTATGTTGTTGGCACAGGGGCAGACCCAGGGTTCAACGCTTCAACAACACACCAACAAAACCCTAACTACCGGTCCTTTCGGACACACCTGCGAAGCAGGCAAAGTCTCACCTGAGGTAGAAGAAGGGGTGGTTACATGACTCAAATGTCTGTAACCAAGATGGGACACAGATCTGTGATAATAACACTTCCCAGAGCACTCTAGAAACAATTAGAAAATAATATGTATTAGTTCATTAGCCTTATTAACATCGCAGAATAAAACCTAAGAGAGATCGACGCAATAACAAAAAATATTAAGCATATCTACCACTTAACACATAGAGTTAAGTTAGATCTAACATTCATTCACAAGTAAATCACTAAGAAACAACATATCTATCTATCATACATAACATTCAAGGCACTGAGAAGATTCATAACATAAGAAACACAACACAAAGCACACCAAAGATACAAGATATACGTGGTTCACCCTAGTGTGGGGCTACTTCCACCAACTGATTCGTCTTCTTTATTATTCTTCAATCTCTTACATTCATTTTCTCCTATGCACTAAGCCACAAAGATGATATTCACATCATACAGGAGATCTGCATGCTGTGCACCATATCCTACTCCTTAAAAATAGTTCAAGGCATAAATCTAACTTCTCTATCGAGAACAGAGACTTACATATGCATTATGTTGCACAAAGCAACTCAGAACTACTTGCACTTAGCTACCAAGACTCCACTTCTTGTCTCTATCTATTTCTACCATACATTCTTATCTATTTATACTTTTACAATTCCTTACAAAAAGGCCTAAACATGGGTAAACCCATGGGCCGACATCCCATAACCCATAACAAAACCCTAGATAACCCCTTGTTGGGTCCACATAGTCCGCAAAACAAGTGAGATCCGTGATCTCATCTCTGTCATGGCGCTCCATCTTCGATCGTCCTATCGAAGTCCAAAAGGTGGTCCAAACCTGACCAAGGTTTCCTCAAAACTTGGTTGAGGGACAACAGGTCCCCAACACTCGCCTATGACTTGTCTCGAGCTAGTCAGATCTGGGAAATGCCACTTCGAAGGCCTCAAATTGCTAGTTTTCCTAAGCCTCCTACTCAGCGAGATCCTGGATTGTCTATGCTGTAACAAGCCCTTCCAGGCACTGTTCCACTGTTGCAACCACCTAGTCCAGTTGCAATCCTTTTCCTTCAATTTCTTCAAACACCTTGTAGGCTTCATCCTACACAAGTTGTAATTTCTGCACTACTTCCATTGCTCTGCCCTAGATAGCAGTGATTTGTTGTTGCATCAAACACTTCTCTTGTGATATTTTCATTCTCTCAATTGTAGTGAGCATATTCATCTATGCCTGCATGGAGGATGCCTGCTGTTGCGCCCGTTGTAACTACGCTTCCAATTTCCTTACCTCTGGATATTCTACGAGGCATTCATAAGCTTGCGAACTTCTATCGCTCTCATGTTTGCACTCTCAGGTGAGGGCTCTGATCCTTATTACTATGTTCTTAGTGGCTTCCTCCCTCTGGTCATGCACTTCCTGTTGGGTGCTCGATACTACTTGGACCTCCAACTCTGTTATCCTTGCTTGAAGATGTTGGATAGTCTCAGCGAGCTTCACCACTTGAGCCTCGACCAACTCTAGTTCCTCCCATGCCAAAATAGGCACATAGTGACATGATTTACTCACATATTCCTTAACCATGTCTCTTTATGCGAGAAACTGCTCCTTTTCTCTATGTAGTTGTACTTTTTCATCCTGGACCATCGCCTGAAATTCTTCTTTCTCATTTTCATAGGCAATTATACAGTATCACTCTACGCGTAATTGTTCTAAGGCTTCCTATTTCTCTTGTTTAAAGGATTTTGTAGCCGTCTCCTTCTCTTCTTGTATTTTCTAAAGTCAAACCTCTGTCACATCTGCTAGTCTTCTCAATTGGGTTAGTTCATCCCCCAATTCTACAATTTGTGGTGAGGAGGGCACACTAGGTACTTCACGGATGGGACAAATAGCTTTTTGTACTTCGTTTAATTCCTTTTTGATATTTCCATATATCTCTTCCTGCTTCACGCCATATCTTTGTAGGATTTCCTCTGAAGCATCCTCCATGGCTCCACAAACTAGAATGATATCATCCTCCATGAGCGTGGCCTCTAATTGGGGCTTTCTAGTGCGCGTCTTCTTTCTTGTTGAAGGTTTCTACAGTGAAATCTTCCTCTTCTTTTGTGTTTCAGAAGGGGGATCTTTCAGAGGTGTAGCTTCGCCTTGTCCTTTCTTTTCTCCTTCATCCCATCCTCCCTATCCATATGCCTGGTCTTCTCCTCCTACTCCTCCTGCGGGTGAGGCATATCCATTTTCTTCAGAGGCGCTTTCCTCCGCATTGGTCTCTATGTTCTGGACGTCTTCCTGCTTCTTCTTCTTCGTCGTCCTGCTGGACTATCCAACATGATTGACCCGGGTGACTAGGGGGCTTCCTATGATGTCAGTGTCGGAGAGTTCTACATCATAGACCGATACAAGGAACTCCTCCAGCCAATCCTTGGTGATTTGCTCCATGTCCTCATCTGTCAATTTGTAATATGACTGTAATTCTTCCCTGATCTCATCTCTGCGCGTAGTGATATAGATAAAATGCCGATCTGCGTGAAACTTAGCTAGTGGTCTGTACTAGTGCAGGGTGCATGGTGTCATGCATGGAAATGATTCAATGGAAACCTTCAGTTGTTGATAATAGGCATGGAACACAATGTTTGACCGGCATTTCTTCAACATGTCATTGGTGTACCACAAGGTAGAGAACCTAGAGGCCAACGACTCTGATGATTCAATCTCTGGAAACATGGCTCCCTCAGGCATTTTCTAGGTGACAAATGTGATCAACACAAAAAACCAGCAGAAGTGGAACTCTTATCCCTAATCCTGAGCTTCACGAAAATCCTTATTGAGTTCATTGACGAGGCAACTTGCCCAATTCATTTTCATTCCCTCCACACATTTTCCTGTGAGCTCCACCACGAACCCAGTGACCTATGTGGGGCGGTTCTTTCTTATGAGAATTCCAGCTATGAGTTTGCAAGCGAGGCACACTGTGCCATTTTGGACAGAGTATACCTTGTAGCCTTGATTTATTTTTTCAACTTCGTCGTATGCTTCCTTGATAAGTTGTGCCAGGGAACGATCTGAGGCCTTCCATGGTTAAAATTGCTGAGGGGAAAGTCTCTTCATGCTTAATCCTGTAATCAAGTGGATCAGCGTCGGATCCACAATAATCCTCCGATCGAGCCATAAGTATATTCCATGGTATCATGAAAAGAGGAGTTTAACACAAGCGTTAACCTCCTGGTGACAACCAAAATGCAGAATCTTCATCACATTTATCAGAGTGGACTGTGTGAGCTCCTTAATCCATGGATAGGAGAATAGGAGAGGCTTATTCATAGTTGTCTTCATCAAGTATTGGTGGGGTGCAAGCATAGCATAGTTCTTTATATCTCCAAGGTTGAATCCGTTGTTCTTTGGTAGTGGGATCTGTCCTAAATGACTCCCAACTGCGCGTATTCCCTTCATAAGGTACACGTTAATCAGAGTGTACTCATAATTTTGTGGAATGTTGTCATGGTTAACCATGCCAGCTAAAGGAGAGATATAGTCTAGTAAGATCGACGAGATCTCCTTCGCATTAGCTAGATCGTCGTGATGCTTACTTCGTTGCTTGATCGCAGGGTTGGTATGGCCAGAACATCGTTCAGTCGAAGGGGAATCCTATAGTACCCTAGTCAATGATGCCTGCATACCTTTAGACATAGCTCTATCAGCCATGAAATTATTAAGAACCTCCTTGATGGACTTATATAACTCAGTGCGTTCACCTGACATTCTCACTGTTAAAAAGGAAGGTTGGGGTAGGAAAACGGATAGGCAGGGTAGACAAACAGATGGTGATGTCTATATTATGATAACACAACTCAATGCACAATGAATTCTCTTCTTGACTTTGATAATAACAGGTGGAAAAAAGTGGTCCTGACGGGTTAAATAAGAGAGTGTCATAATGGATTCTTCCAACAAGCAGGAAGGCTTCCATCAATGTGAATTTTTCCGTTATGCCATGGTATCAACGTCCAAAAGCTCATAAATTCATTTTCTGGCCATTCCTGAGCATCATTCTAATGAGTGAGGCACCTCCAATGGTCATATAGCATCACCAGGGCGAAGTCTCATTCTGCACGGTTCTCCTGTTTCGGTGAGGTTCAAATCTGACAAACCTGCCTCCTACGAGGTTCTAGTCTATGAAGTCTTCCATCTGTTCTCTTTAGCTTCCTGCAACTTTTCCAACTTAGCTTTCTTCTTAATGATCTTCCTTTCCTTCTTTCCGGTGATCTCAGTTTCTCTAAATTTTTCTGAATTCCTCTTTCCATTCTTATTCTTATCCTCTCCTAGCATAGTGACTTCACACTACTGATGTGCTCTTGAAGGGTTCGAAGTTAATATCCCTTCTCTTATTAATTCTAGGGTGGGTATTCTTTTTTCTTGCATGGATAGGTCCTTCAAACATTCTTGCGTTCTTATAACTTCGACTACTAATTTTCTTGTTTTCTTTTTCTTTGACTTATCTTCTCATTCTTCTATTAGTTGATCTATTTTTATAGCTATGAAATCCCTTAGTTCTTTCTTTTTATTTTCTATAGATTCTTCCTCTGCTTTCCTTCTGATATGATCTTTCTCAATCCAAGTCTTTCCTAACAAAAGTGGGAAAGGGGCGATGTTCTCAACATACTTAATGACTTCAAATTCCTCTCCATTCGATGTTCCATGCACAATAATAGGTATATTAGTAACTCTTCCACATAGGGTTATCATCTTTCCTTTAAACAAGCCTATCCTTCCCAATGAAGGTACCACAGTAGGATTTCCAAAAATTTCCCAAGTTTCTTCTGTCATAATATTTACTTTTGTTTCTTCATCCAAGACAGAGCCTATGTCGAAGTCTCCTATTCTTGCATTTATGCATTGGTTTTCTTTCAGGATCTTTGGTAAACTAACATATTTGTAATCATTCATCATTTCTTTCAATTGTACTAATGTAGTATGAAATTTCTCAGATTCTTTCTCTTTGTGATTCTCTAACATTCTCTTAGTCTCTTTACTTCCTTCATAGTTTTCTTGTCTTATGTTCATCCTTTAAACTTTAGAAATCATTCTTGGACAATCCTCAACCTCATGACCAACAATTTTAGAACAAAGACAAATAGGATTTGTACCAGGGCATTCCTTAGCAAGATGTCCCAGTCTTTTGTAGTTCTAACATAGTGTCAATCCTCTCTTTCTCTTGTAGGTTCCCCAACCTCTCCTGTACTGTGCACTGGGATCATAGTGTTGGACCTGCAGTCTGCAAAAATTCTTTCTAGGTTCCTTCATCCACTTATTAGTCCAAAAATTCTTTCTATGCATAGGAATAACATATATGTATTCATTAATCCTCGAGGTGTAGGACAATCAGTGACAGAGTGTGTTGTTAAGCCACTCTGTGTTGAAAATTCACCGGTTCGAAACCTGTGGGGACAAAAAATCCAACCATGTTAATGATTGGTGTGGTTGAGGCCAGGTGCAATCCCCGTGTGATTTTGACGGCTTAGATGCCCCTGAGTCACGGTTTCTCAAGACAAAGGTTAATCTTGATGCCAAGAAGATCAGGAACAATTAACAAACAAAAAAAAACCATATATTTCTTCATTTTTATTATCTTTACTTAGATCAACGCTTTCTTCCAACTGCACCCTATTTTTCAGACTAGGATAGAGTCTATTAAATAGACTTAAATTCATGCTTTCGAAACAAAAAATTTCACTTATCTTACTCTTATCAAAGCACAAAGTTTTGCCTCTTTTAAGATCTTACCTCTTTTCTTCATATACGATTTCTTTCTTAGCACAAAGCTTTGCAAGTCAAGTAGAGTACTTCTCACTTTAGCAATAGATCTACTCACAAATATTCTCTTTTCTTTACTTCAGTTCCTAGCAATCACAGTTTCAAGTCTTGGCAATGGAACCATTTGTTGGCACAGGGGCAGACCCAAGGTTCAATGCTTCAACATTGCACCAACAAAGCCCTAAATACCGACCCTTTCGACAACACCTGCGAGGCAGGCAAAGTCTCACCCGAGGTAGAAGAATGGGTGGTTATAGGAATCATATGTCTGTAACCGAGCTAGGATACTGATCTATGATAATAACACTTCACAAAGAACTCTAGTAACACTTAGAAGATGATATGAATTAGTTCATTAGCCTTATTAACATTGTAGAATAAACCCTAAGAGAGATCGACGCAGTAACAACAAATATTAAGTGTCTCTACCACTCAGCACATAGCATTAATTTAGATATAACATTCATTCATAGGTAAACAACTAAGCAACACCATATCATCTATCATACATAACATTCAAGGCACTGAGCAGATTCATAACATAAGTAACACAACACAAAGCACACCAAAGACACAATATATACGTGGTCACCCCAGTGTGGGTTTACGTCCACCAACTGCTTCATCTTATTTATTATTCTTCAATCTCTTACATTTATCTTATCCCGTGCACTAAGACACAGAGTTGAGCTTCATGTCAGACAAGAGATCTGCGCACTGCACACCAGATCCTCCTTCCCAAAACTAGGTCAAGGCACAAATCGAACTTCGCTATTGAGCACAGAGCCTTACATACACATTATGTTGCACAAATCAACTCAGAACTACTTGCACTTAGCTAGCAAAACTTCGCTTCTTGTCTCTATATATTTCTACCATACATTATTATCTATTTATACTTTTACAATTCCTTACAAAAAGACCCAAACATGGGTAAACCCATGGGCCGACATCCCATAACCCATTACAAAACCATAGAGAACCCCTTGTTGGGTCCACATAGTCCACAAAACAAGTGAGATCCATGATCTTAGATCTTCCATGACACTCCAACATATGCAAATATGCAACTATGCAACTTTATGCAACTATGGAAATTATGCAACTATGCAAATTATGCAACTTTATGCAACTGATGCAACTTTGTGCAATTATGCAACTTATGCAACTTTATGCAATTTGACTCTTTTGTACATGGAAATTCAAATTTATTCATGGTGGATAGTGTTACACATGCCAAAAAAATATTTCAATACATTTACATCATTTGCAATATCACTAAGATTATTTTTTTTCTAGATCATAGGAATTTTATGTTCAACCTAAATTTTTCTAGATGCCTTGAATTTTTCTCATGGCTCAAAAGGATTGGATAGGCTCACATAGGTTTTATGTTCCCCCTGGTGTTTTTTCCAGTATGTCTATGCTCACAGAGGTTGTACATTCCCCCTAAATTTTTCACTAGAATGTCTATGTTCAAAGAGGTTGTATGTTCCCCCTGGATTTTGCATTAGACTTACATCTTGACCCACAAGATCATAAAGCATATTTTTCATCTTGAATTTTGGTTTGAATGACAGAGGTTGTACATTCCCCTTGTATTTTTTCAATACCTCACAACACTGGTCGATTCTCCAAATCTCCCTGGCTAGCCTCAGGGTGGCCCATCTGGCCTCTCATTGGAAAATGATTGTTGATGCTGCCAAATTTAACAAAATGGTAGGCCTATGGAAACTCATTTGTCTTACCAAGGTAGTTCTTCATTGCAAAAAATGAAATGTGAAAGTCCCTGTAGAACAGTGTCTGAACCTCCAAAAAATAATGCTTGAGTAGCAGTAACTCTCAAATACCTGAGAATCCACTTTACTACGTCCCAATGTTCTTTACCTGGATTTCTCATTTACCTGCTCACAACTCCCACTGCATGTGCAATATCTGGTCTTGTACAAACCATCACATACATCAAACTGCCAACTGTTGATGAATAAGGGACCCTGGACATGTATTCTATCTCCTCCTGTGTCTTGGGACACACTTCCTTAGTTAATTTGAAATGGTTGGCCAAAGGTGTACTAACTGGTTTTGCATTTTGCATTTTGAACCTTTCCAACACCTTCTCTATGTACTCACCCTGAGACAATGTCAATTTGTAATTTTACCTATCTCTTGTTATTCTCATACCAAGGATTTTCTTTGTAGCACCCAAATCCTTCATTGCAAATGAATTATCTAATTTATTCTTGAGCACATTTATCTCCTACATATTAGACCCTGCAACAAGAATGTCATCTACATATAATAGAA
The DNA here is from genome assembly GCA_009831015.1 of Picea engelmannii. Classification (NCBI taxonomy): domain Eukaryota; kingdom Viridiplantae; phylum Streptophyta; class Pinopsida; order Pinales; family Pinaceae; genus Picea; species Picea engelmannii. The sequence goes on along the minus strand of ML794343.1, from coordinate 107,972 downwards.
AGATAATATAGCTTCCATTTTCTAGCTTTATAAAATAAACACAGTGATCATAATGACATCTACTATAACCCTGTTCTGTCATAAACCTGTCAAACTTCAAATACCACTGCCTTGGATCTTGATTTAGGCCATACAATCTCTTCTTCAACCTGCATACCAAATTCTCCTTCCCTTTGACCTTAGACCCCTGTGGTTGTTGCATATAAATCTCTTCCTTCAAATCCCCATAGAGAAAAGTTGTTTTTACATCTAACTGTTCAAGATGCAAATCTTCTACTGCCACGAGACTCAAAATAGTCCTAATTTAAGTCATTTTAATGACAAGAGAAAATATTTCATCAAAATCTATACCTTTCTTTTCTGCAAACCCCTTTACAACAAGTCTAGCTTTTTGCCATTTTTTCTCCTCGATCTTCTTCCTTCAAATTGTAAACCCATTTATTCTACAATGCTCTTTTTCCTGCAGGCAACTGAACCAAGTCCCAAGTCTGGTTATTTACCAAGGAATCCATTTTCTCCTTCATGCCTTTCTCCCACTTCTTTTTGGTGTCTACCTACATTGCCTCTTCATAACATTCTGGTTCATCTGAATCAGTCAACAATAAATAATTCATTGAAGGAGAGTATCATTCAGGGGGTATACTTAACCTGGTAGATCTTCTAACTACACTAGCAAGAGTTTGAGGTACATGTTTCTCCCATTGTTGTACATTTTGATTTTTTGGTTCCTTTGGAATTTCCTTTCCAATGATCTCATCAAGCATTGTGTATTCTGGTTTTTCTTTTTCCTTCTTCTTTCCCTGCAACTAATCTTTGTACATGACCTTCTCATTGAATATGACATCTCTACTCCTAATGATTTTTTTATTTTCATAATCCCATAAGCGATAACGAAAATCATTAACATCATATCCAATAAATGTACACTTCTTGGATTTTGCCTCAAACTTTGTTCTATTTTATTTATCAATATGGACAAATTCTTCACAACCGAAAGTCTTCAAAAAGAATAGTTTACCTTTTTTTCTATCCATTCCTCCTCTGGAATTCTACCATCCAAAGATATTGAAGGTCCTTTGTTTATTAAGTAAACAACAATATCTACAACATCTGCCCAGAACTATAAGGGAAAACCAACATGCAATCTCATACTCCTTGCACGCTCCATGATTGTCTTGTTCATCCTTTTTGACACACCATTTTCTTGTGGTGTTATTGGAACTGTCTTCTCTCTACGAATCCCATGGTATGAACAATAATAATAAAACTCCTTTATGCAATATTCACCTCCATTATCAGATCTGAGACACTTCAACTTTTTTCCTGTCTCATTCTCAACCAAAGATTTCCATTTCTTAAAAGTATCAAAAACATCAGATTCTTGTTGAATGCAATAAACCCAAGTTTTTCTAGTTGCATCATCAATAAAAGTAACATAGTAATGAGAGCCACCAAGAGATGATACTTGAGTTGGTTCCCATACATTAAAATGCACAAGCTCTAACCTTTCACTCTTCTTTTCTCTTCCGACTCTGAGAAATCTGACTCTCTTATGTTTTCCATAAACACAATGCTCACAAAAGTCCAAATCAAGTTTTTTAAGATTTGGAAAAAAATTATTCTGTGAAGTATCTGCATCCCCTTCTCATTCATGTTTCCAAGCCTATGATTCCATAGTGCTATATCCACTCTTGTAGAATCTAAAGAGATAGAAGAGTCAGTACTACCAGTACATAAATACAATGTACCTACCTTCTCTCCTTTTGTTATCATCAATGATCCTTTTATGACCTTCCACATCTTATCTGTAAATATGGTTATACTAGGGATGATTTTAAGGATGGAAATTTATTTTAAATTGTAGAAACCTTGGAGAATATTACTAACCCTTCATATGACAACTATAAATGTTTGGCGATATTTTTTAAAAAATATTCAAATTTCTAAGGATTTTATATAGTTTTTATAAAATTTTGGCGATTTTTAAGGTAAAATAATTTTATCGTATAGAATTTGGGTGAAACATTTTTAAAATAGAGAATCTCATTTTTGGAAAAAACATGGAAAATTAGCCCATGAGCGAAATTTAGCCCCTAAAATCATCCATGGGTTATACAACCTTCACTTTCCAACTGTCCTGTTGAAATTATATTTTTCCTTAGATCTAGAACATGTCTTACCTATTTCAACAACCATTCATTTCCATTGATTTATTTTTACCCTTCCCATTCCAACAATTTTGCATGGTGCATCATCAGCCAAATGAACCTGTCCAAAATCACCTTGAACATAATCTAGAAAATGTTTCCTATGGGGTGTGGCATGAAATGAAGCCCCCGAATCTATCACCCAAGACTCAAAAGTATTATCTACAACAGATCCACCTTCTCAAAACTTCATATTAAATAATATTGTCATTAGAAATACCTTATTGGACGCCGAGGGTTTTTCATACAATTTATCCAATGCATCCATCAAACCCTTCGTTGTCTTTTCTTTCAAAATATTGAAAGCCACCGACGATTCCAGGCTCAGTTGTATCATTCCTAGAGCCTTTCTGTCAAGAATCTCACATTCTTCATCCTTCATAGCCGTCAGTTTCTTTGTTATTCTACCCAATGTTAGGAATATATCCTTCTGATATAAATAATCTTCCATTTGCATATTCCATAACTGGTAGTTTTGGCCATTCAATGTTTCAACCCTAAACTTTCCATCTTCTGACATTTCTCCCACTCGAACCAGGAACCCTCTTTTCCTGTGAGTTACCTTTCCTTCTTATACCATTTATTATAAAAAAAGGATTGTGGAGCAATAAAATAAAACAAATGCGGAAATAAAATAGAGAAGATACACAATATGATAAAGACAAAGATATACGTGGTTCACCCAGTGTAGTCTACATCCACCAAAGAAATTACCAAGTCCTTCCTTTATTATTATCCAACAATCAAAGGGATACAACCTACAGTAAACCCATTGTAACTTCCTCTTCTTCCTCTCATAGTCTCCTATCTCAGAATACAATATTCTTTATCATAATTAGGTGCAATACATTTCCCTCATAAAAGAGGGTTTTCTTCTAGGGAAAAAAACCCTAACATAATTTCTACCATTATAACTGCGAACTTATAATGAACGGTCCAGATTTACAATGAAATTACAATATACATTTACAAGGAAATTTTTCCTTTGGGGGCTTCTCCCCTGAACCCCCACCGGGGGCCTGCTTTCCCCCGGACCCCGCAGAGGGGGTAACCCCCCCTTGCACTCCCCCATGTGGAAGAGTGTACATTCTTCTAGGGTGTAAAGTCTTCATGGGGTATAAACATGGCTGAAAACAAAGACCTATGAATCTGGAAGATAATCAGGCTCCACATCCAACATTATCTTCCTCGACTGAGAATTAAGATATACTAGGAGAGGTTGAAAGTGAGACATATTGTACTAGATATAACAGTTCTAGATCAACTAGAGTTGAAAAGTTAAGGAGAATATTTCATAGACGCATGAAATTTTTTATTTCTGAAGGAGGGTCATGTGATTATGATGATGAGAGGATATGGGACATTGAGTTTCCCTTGAGGTATAGACATATAGTGAAACCATGGGTACCTAAGAAGCTACCTCAATTGGACACATATTTATTCATCAATGGAAGGATGTATCACATTTCTCCATCGTCCTTACATGGATTGGGGTTATTTTCCGTGGATGGCATAATGGTCAAATATGGAACTGTAACTGAATTGATGGAGTATGTCGAACCATGCTACAAATAAAATCACTGGTTGATGTTGGTTTGATATACGCGAAGTATGTAGAGATACGAAGTTGCTACAAATTATATATAACTAGTATACAAAAATCAAAACAAAGGGGCATCTATGTATATTGATGGAAGGCCAAACTCTTCTGGAAACAATGAAGGATTTATAAATAGTACATGACCAAGGACAACAACTAAGCAACCTAATTTCATATTTGAGGGGCATGAAGGAAATCGTATATTTGTATGTTCAACAAAATCAATATTTGTAGGTGAGGAGTTTTTGATCGATTACAATTTGAATCGAATAGATGGAGGGGATGCTACTATGGGGGTAAATATCTGATATACCCTTTAACTCAACGTTTGATAATTCACTCTTATTATTTATTTTTTTGCATTAATTATCTTATATACCATTTAACTCAACCATTTGAATTAATTCTCTTTCTTATTGTATTGTGGTGGAGTGATCATGCCTAGATTCTTGCACGGTCTGGAGGCAACTCTGAAAAGGTAAACTTTGATGTAATGACAATTTTCATTTTATTTTATAATAGCTGTTAATATGATTACACTATCTATTTTTTTTAATTTTAAAATTATTTTCATAAATTTTATTGATTGATTTATTATGTCAGGGTGACTGTGGAAAGTCACTTGTAGATACATCTATCCAGGGTGATCGGAAAGTCACATGAAACTACATCCATCCAAGGTGACCATGGAAATTCAGCCACTGTTTCACATCAAGTAAATGTTAATAGTAACTTAATATGATTACAATAACTAAATTTATTTAATGTTAAAATTAATTTCCTTAATTTTATTGTTTGATGTTTGTAGTCCACACTCGATGTGGATGATGAGGTGATTGAGGAAGAAATTTAAATTCGACAAATCCAATGGAAACTCTTAGGAAGGCCCTGAAAAGGGAAAACATAGAATTACTTGGTTTGATTAGAAAAAGACCCATGACAGAGGAGATCAACGCAAGAATTAATGAGTTGAAAGCTTAAATACATTCTTATGGGACAAGTGGCATCTTTACATAATTTTATCAGCTATGGAATATATTCATTTATGATTTTTAGTTTATATTTTTTTATATGATTTGATAAAGTCAAGTATTCCTTTTGTAGTATTTTTTAAAACCCAAGAGTGGACAACATTTAGAGATCGCTATTGGTAGCAATGATGCTCTAGTGCAACCACAACATTGACATAGCATACCAATGAGTATTTTTTACTCTATTGAGGTTTTCCTCGAATAAAATGATGAGCATATTGATTTTGATCAGCATGACATGCCCGAGTTGTTGGTTGTGGAGCCTGATTATCTTTGTGATTCAAAGGTCTTTGTTTTCAGCCATGTTTGTACCCCATGAAGACTTTACACCCTAGAATATTGTACACCCCTCCACGCAAGGGAGTGAAGGGGAGGCTTGCCCCCCCTTTGGGGTCCAAAGGGGCTATCCCCTCAGTTGAGGGGTCTGGGGGGGGTATCCCCCCTACTAGGGGGTCCGGGGGCAAGCGGATCCTCGATGGGGGTTTGGGGGCGAAGCCCCTGAAGGAAAATTTTCCTTGTAAATGTATATTGTAATTTCATAGTAAATCTGGACCGTTCATTATAAGGTCGCAGATATGACGGTAGATGTTATGTTAGTTTTTTTTTCCCTAGAAGGCAACCCTCTTTTATGAGGGAAATGTATTGCAACTATGTATCATTGCGAATATTGTATTCTGAGAGAGGATATTTTGAGAGAAATAAGATGCATTTACAACGGATGTGTTGTAGGTTGTATCCCTTCATTTTCTAGATAATAATAAAGGAAGGACCTGGAAATTTCTCTGGTCGATGTATCCCACACTGGGTGAAACATGTATATCTATGTCTTTATTGTATTATGTATCTTCTGTGTTTTATTTCTGCATTTGTTTGATTTTATTTCTCAGCTATCCTATTTTTTCTAACAACTAGTATCAGAGCGAAAGGTAACTCACAGGAAAAGAGGGTCCCTGGTTCGAGTGGGAGAAATGGAAGAAGATGGAAAGTTTAGGGTCGATAAATTTAACAACCAAAACTACCAATTATGGAAGATGCAAATGGAATATTATTTATATCAGAAGAATTTATTCCTACCATTGAGTGGAATAGAAAAACCATTGACGGCCATGAAGGATGAAGAATGGGAGGTTCTTGACAGAAAGGCACTAGGAATTATATGGTTGATCCTGGAAGCATCAGTGGATTTCAATATTTCGAAAGACCCTCGGCGTCCAATAAACTGTATCAAAAACCCTTGGCATCCAATAAGGTATTTCTAATGAAGATATTATTTAATATGAAGATGTCAAAAGGTGGGTCTGTTGCCAATCATTTAAATGAATTTAATACAGTTACTAATCATCTAATTTATGTAAAAGTGGACTTTGATGATGAGGTTAGGCTTCTTCTAATCTTGTGCTCATTGCTAGAAAGTTGGAATGGCTCGGTAATGGTTGTAAGTAACTATGTCTCTGGTTCAAACACTTTAAAATTTGATGATGTTGTTGGTGTTATCCTTAGTGAGGAAATGCGATGGAAAAGCATAGGTGAGACATCAAGTAATGCGTTAAACATGGAGAACGGGGGAAGACAAAAGTATAGAGGAAAGGGCTTATGAAACCACGATAATTCTAGGAAGGGAAAATCCAAATCTAGACTAGGAAAGATAGAGTGTTGGAACTATGGGAAGAAAGGACATATGAATAAATATTGCAGAGCTGCAAAGAAACAAAGAGATGGACAATAGGAGAAAAAGTAGGAAGCAAATGTAACAGGTGATGTGTTACAAGATGCTTTGATTCTTTCTGTAGATAATATTTATGAGTCTTGGGTAGTATATTCAGGGGCTTCATTTCATGCCACACCCCATAGGAAACATTTTCTAGATTATGTTCAAGTTAATTTTGGATAGGCTCATTTGGGTGATGATGCACCATGCAAAATTGTTGGAATGGGAAAGGTAAAAATAAAGAAAAGGAATGGAAACCAATGGTTGTTGAAAGAGTTAAGACATGTTCCATATCTAAGACAAAACTTAATTTCAACAGGGCATTTGGAAAGTGATGGTTGTATATCCATATTAAAAAATAAGGTGTGGAAGGTCACCAAAGGATCACTGGTGATAGAAAAAGGAGAGAAGGTAGGTACATTGTATTTATGTACTAGTAATACTGACTCTTCCATCTCTTTAGCTTCTACAGGAGTGGATACAACACTGTGGCATCATAGTCTTGGACACATGAGTGAGAAGGGGATGCAGATACTTCAAAAAATAAATTTTTTTCCAGATCCTAAACAAATTGATTTGGATTTTTGTGAGCATTGTGTTTATGAAAAACATGAGAGAGTCAATTTTCTCAGAGCCAGAAAAGAACAGAAGAGTTAAAGGTTAGAGCTTGTGCATACAAATGTATGGGTACCAACTCATGTATCATCTCTTGGTGGCTCTCGTTATTATGTTACTTTTATTGATGATGCAACTAAAAAAACTTGGGTTTATTGTATTCGACAAAATTATGATGTTTTTGATACTTTTAAGAAATGGAAATCTTTGGTTGAGAATGAGACAAGAAAAAGGTTGAAGTGTTTCAGATCAGACAATGAATGTGAATATTGCATCAAGGAGTTTGATGATTACTTTTCATACCATGGGATTCGTAGAGAGAATATAGTTCTAGGAACACCACAAGAAAATGGTGTGTCAGAAAGGATGAACCGGACAATCATGGAGCCTAAAAGGTGTTATCACCTGCTAATTTTCATTAATTTTTCCTAAAGCATCTTGTCCTTGTGTTACCTTTCCACTCAGATTTTAAAACTTTTTCACAGCTCTGTCAAGCTCCCATCACCTAAATCCTTCACTCAAATGATCATCCAAAATAGTCATGTCCTCCATGAGTAAAAAATTTATCAAATATCCCAAACCTATACCTAGCCTTAATGCTAATCCAAATCCCTTAGTTCCATCACTTCATTAATTTTTACCGTTATTTTCATATTCCCGTTGAAAATAAAAAAATATTTCTTTTATTAAGCACCCTTATCCTATCCACAAAGTCATGTGTTAAGCCTCATATGCCGAAAGTCCTTAGAAAATAGAAAATAGGTTTATTATTATTAATATAAATATTTTTATATTAAAATATTTATATTATTATTTAATCCAATATTTAATTTATGGAATCACATCAAATCATGGGAATGAATATCAATTTATAATGTGGAAAAGTCAAAGGTTGGATGGAGGGGGCACATACATATATGGCATAGAATTAATGCGGAGGTTAATTATGTGAAGGTGGGTCGGGGAATAAATCGGTGGTTTGGTGATTGGACACTTGTTTTTACATGGTGCATATTGAGGATAAAAGTAGTTTGGATTAAACCACTCCAGCCCTAGCCCGATACAATAAATACAACCATTTATCATATATTTTATGTGGGGCATTTTTCCAGGAGTATGTTTTCAATAATGACTACGGAATTTCCAATAAAGAAATTCTTCCTCATGGTGAAATTGTTTTACAGAGGTAAAATTCACATTTTACAAATTAAATAGATTACTGTTTATTTCCATGGACAAGGATTAAATGGGAAGATGCACGTGAAAGGAAGACTTGGGTAATTTTTTATCCAAATGTTTTTTCAGAAGTAAAAGAAGAAGATTAAATATGGTAAATAACACATGGTTTACAAAACCATGAGAAAGAAACCGGTAAATGGTTTTCACAGTGAAATGGTAAATTGGAAAAAACATGACACAGTAAATCAGTAAATGTTTTTCATAGTGAAATGGTAACAGTAAATATTTTTTACAGTGAAAGGGTAAATGGGGAAAACAAGACATGGTTTTCAAAACCATGAGAAGAAAGAAAATAAATGGTTTTAAAAACCACAGACATGAATGAAATTATGGAAATTTAATTCTACAGGATAGAAAAATATTTGGGAATTATTTTTATTTCAAACATATTATTTCCAAATATTTAATGAGAATATGGATAAATTGAATTAAATTTGAAAGAGTATAAGTGACATTTCAAAGAGAACATGGCATAGGAAAGAGATGGAGCATCAAAGGAATATGCAGGGATCTTGAAAAGTTTTTCTGAAAACTGTCATTTTAATCATTGTAACTAGCTTTGGAAGCTGAAATGTTTAAGTGTTAGAGGTTCCAAATGAATTAGTATGGGTAGAAGTGCAAGGGCACAATTCTGGTTGTTTTGAACTCCATTGTAATTTTCTGAAAACTGTCATTTGTAATCATTGTAACCATCTTTGAAAGGAACTCAAATTGTATAAGTGTTAGAGGTTCCAAATGAATTAGTATGGGTAGAAGTGCAAGGGCACAATTTTGGTTGTTTTGAACTCCATTGTAATTTTCTGGGACTAAATTGAATAGATATGCAGAAGCTTTTGAAGTCTCTATGAAAAGATTCTAATGGTGGTGATATGAGCTTTGTCTTCCCTCATTGTATGTATTTCCTGTGATATTTTATTCCATTTGCATTTTATTTTGTTTAAATTGGATAGTTAAAATCCCAGAATTCATCTCTTGATGCTCTCAAATGAAACAATTTAAAATATGTGTATTTCTTCTTAACTAAATCAGAACTCATTTCAATAATGCCCTGATGTAGTTACTTATTTTCCCCCTTCCCTCTTACACTCTTCTTAAATACAATTTACAACTCATAGTCATTTCCTCAATTAGCCTTTATCCTCTGGAGAGTTCTACAGGACATTCAATGTTTTCATTCAATTTCATAATTTTGACTCCATAGCCCTGAGTGTCCCTCCCCTTCCTTGACAACAACTTTATAAAAAAAACCCAAAACAAACTAAATCTAGCTATTGATTATCAAATAAATGTCAAGTGACATGAGAGAGCCCTCTTTGAGTTGAGAAGACTAGTGCCTAGCTCTAAAGTAGGTTGAAACAATTACCTATGTCATTTGTCTATCAGCCGAAAAAAAATTACAGAGTGCTAACATTTTGCCACCGTTGCCGAGGACGAAATTGAAAAATTTTCCTTGGGAAAGAATGACATCGTTGAGTTCTAAGGTATGAGAGTAGCAAACACTTAGGAACATATTGGCTGTATTTCTGTTCTGGCAACTCCACACATCAAAAATTCATTTTGAAGGTGATTCCACTGTAAGAAGAATCCATAAATTTAAATTTTCACCGATGACTCCACTCTCAATGCACAATCCAGCTTCCAAAACATCATTGGCGACTCCACTACCCGAAGATGAGTTCAATATCTACAAGGTATGATCCAATGAATCGATCTCATATTCTTGGCTTTCCAAATCGTATTCCTCACATAAATTGGCAAAAATATTTGCCTAAATTTGAAGATGGGAAAGGAAGTGATGTTGCCTTGCACTTGATTAGATTTCACATGCACATATGTAAGTTGGGGGTTGAATTTCAGAAGGATTGTTTGATGAAAATGTTTATGGCTACTTTGGGGGGGAAAGAAAGATTATGGTATGAAGGATTAAAACCAGGAAGCTTATACTCTCTTAAATATTTCCATATAACATTCTTCAAGCATTATGGAGAATCTAATCCTTCATCCTTGGTGTTTGAATATTGTTGTGAATTTTGTGAACATTTCATTAAGTACCTTGAAAATGTTTTTGGTGATGAAGAGTGTATGAATGATGAAATCCATGGATGATTTTAGGGGCTAAATTTCACTCATGGGCTAATTTTCCACGGTTTTTCCAAAAACAAGATTCGCTATCTTAAAAATGATTCGCCCAAATTCTATAGGATAAAATTATTTTACCTTAAAAATCGCCAAAATTTTATAAAAACTATATAAAATCCTTAGAAATTGAATATTTTTACAAAAATATTGCCAAACATTTATAGTTGGCATTTGAAGGATAAGTAAGATTCGCCAAGGTTTCTACATTTTAAAATAATTTTTCATCCTTAAAATCATCCCTAATGAAATCATAGAATCCCTTTATGAATATTCAGCCCAACAACAAATAGTAGCCCCTCCTTTGGTTGAACAAGAAGTTGATCTAGAAATTGTTGTTAAAAGTCATTTTCCTTCTCCTGAACTTGATGGAGATATTCAACAAGATTTCCAGCAAGACAAAGTGTTTCGAAGTTGTCTTTCTTCCCCTATCAATGATGTGGTTGTTCAAATTCTAAGTGGCCTAGACATGGATGAGGATTATGAAACTGCATCTATGGAAACTTCAAGCAATGAACGAACAAATGACATAGAGTTTTAGGAAAGAAACAAAACATTGTATGCCACTTTCCAATCAGAAATACAGAAAGATAATGAAGAGGCAATTTTTTTATTTGATTCATTTGAAAATCATGGTTTTGAAAATACATCCATGGAAACTCTAGACTGTGAAGTAGTTCATGATGTTAAATTTTCACATTTACAATAAGGTTATGAAAAATAATTTATTTCCATTCATTCATTTGAAAGTCAAAATGACAGCCCTCAAGAAAATTTCCAGAAGTTTAATAAAATCAAATCAGAATTGTTTGATGAATAAGAGGATGCACATAATATGGCTATCACATTTGAAGATGTTCAAGAATGTATGAATGTTTTTGTTGAGATGCATGTGAAAGTAGGCAAACCTATTGCTACCATTTCATTTGAAAATGTTATCAGAACTGAATAAATAGAGCAAGAGCATCAAACACTTATGAATCAGGCATGTCTTCCTGTTTTTGTTCATCAAGAAGAAATGAGTTTTCATGTTTTTCAAGATCCTATGGCCATCCTATTATAGTCATCATTGAAGGAGGATTTTATTTCATTCATAATCTTAGATTTTGGATTCAATTTTTTCTTTCAGCTGCCATCTTTTACATTTGTCTGACTGCTTAAGAAAAATGGGAGTAGAGGAAAATCGGGAAGCCAATTGCTTGATTGGATGCATTGACACTTTAGCATCACTTGATTGAATATTAATTTCAGCAATTTTAGGGTAGGTAGGAGTGTGTGAATAATATTTTTGGTCAATTGTTTTTCAGTTTGGATTTCCAGTATTGTGTACAATCAGATTTTAGCGGTGTATTCAGTGTTCAATATCCAGTTGAGAGCAGTGTGCATAGTTTGGTTTTCAGTAGACATTGGTGACAGGTCGGAGCAGGCTACACACACATGTTTTGGGAGAAACACAATGGATCAGGCACCGGGTCTACAAGTTCTTTGCTACCTCACAGGGAGGATAACATCCCCAGTTGGAGCCTATGTTATCACATGCTAATTTGCATTAATTTTTCCTAAAGCATCTTGTCCTTGTGTTATCTTTCACTCAAATTTAAAAAAAAAATTCACCAGCTTCGTCAATATCCCATAACCTAAATCCTTCACTCAACTGATCATCCAAAACAATCATGTCCTCCATGATTAAAAAATTTGGCAAATATCCCAAACATATACCTAGACTTAATGCTTATCCAAATCCCTTAGTTCCATCACTTCATTAATTTTTACCCTTATTTTCATATTCCCGTTGAAAATAAAAAATATTCCTTTTATTAATCACCCTTATCCTATCCACAAATTCATGTGTTAAGACTCATATGCCCAAAGTCCTCAGAAAATAGAAAACAGGTTTATTATTATTAATATAAATATTTTTATATTAAAATATTTATATTAATATTTAATTTATTTAATCATGTCAAATCATGGGCATGAATCTCAATTTATAATGTGGAAAAGTCAAAGGTTGGATGGAGGGTGCACATACATATCAGAATTAACGCGGAGGTTAATTATGTGAAGGCGGTCTAGAGAATAAACCAGTGGTTTGGTGATGGTTTGGTGACTAGACACGTGTTTTTACATGGTGCATATTGGGGGTAAAAGTAGTTTGGATTAAACCACTCTAGCCCAATCCCTATACAATAAATGCAACCATTTATCATATATTTTATGTGCAACATTTTTCCAGGAGTATGTTTTCAATAATGATTATGGAATTTCCAATAAATAAATTCTTCCTCAGGGTGAAATTGTTTTACAGAGGTAAAATTCACATTTTAAAAATTAAAGAGATTAATGTTTATTTACATGGAAAATGATTAAATGGAAAGATGCACTTGAAAGGAAGGCTTGGGTAATTATTTATCCAAATGTTTTACAGAAGTAAAAGAAGAAGATTAAAGATGGTAAACAACACATGGTTTTCAAAACCATGGGAAGAAACCAATAAATGGTTTTTGCAGTGAAATGGTAAATTGGAAAAACATGACACAATATATGTTTTTCACAATGAAATGGTAACAATAAATGTTTTTTACAATGAAAGGGTAAATGGGGCAAACAAGACATGGTTTTCAAAACCACGGGAAGCAAGCAAATAAATGGTTTTAAAAACCATGGGCATGAATTTAATTATGGAAATTTAATTCTATGGGATAGAAAAATATTTGGTAATTATTTTTATTTCAAATATATTATTCCCAAATATTTAATGAGAATATGGATAAATGGAATTAAATTTGAAAGAGTATAAGTGACATTTCAAAGAGAACATGGCAGGGGAAAGATCTAGAGCGTCAGAGGAATCTACAGGGATCATGAAACATTTTTCTCAAAATTGTCATTTGTAATCATTGTAACTAGTTTTGGAAGCTAAAACGTTTCATTTCAGTTATTGTAAGTGGTTGCACACTCAAGGGACTCGAATTGTATAAGTGTTAGAGGTTCCAAATGAATTAGTATGGGTAGAAGTGCAAGGGAAAAATTTTGGTTGTCCTGAACTCCATTGTAATTTTCTGGGACTGAATTGAATACATATGAAAAAGATTTTGAAGTCTCTATGAAAAGATTCTAATGGTGGTGATATGATATTTGTCTTCCCTCATTGTATGTATTTCCTGTGATATTTTATTCCATTTGCATTTTATTCTATTTCAATTGGATAGTTAAAATCCCATAATTCATCTCGTGATGCTCTCAGGTGAAACAATTTAAACTATGTGTATTTCTTCCTAACTAATTCATAACTCATTTCAGTAATGCTTTGATGCAGTTACTTGTTTTCCCCCTTCCCTCTTACACTCTGCTTAAATAAAATTTACAACTCATATTCATTGCATCATTTAGCCTTTATCCTCTAGAGAGTTCTATAGGCCAGTGAATGTTTTCATTCAATTTCAAAATTTTGACTCCATAGCCCTGAGTGTCCCTCCCCTTCCTTGCCAACAACTTTATAAAAACTCCCAAAACAAACTAAATCTAGACACTGATTATCAAATAAATATCAAGTGACACAAGAGAGCCCTCTCTGAGTTGAGCAGGCTAGTTCCCAACTCTAAAGTAGGTTGAAACAATTTCCTCTGTCGTTTGTCTATCAACCGGACAAAATTTACAGAGTGCTAACACAAGGAGTATGAGATTGCATGTTGGTCTTTCGTTACATTTCTGGGTAGATGTTGTAGATATTGTTGTTTACTTAATAAACATAGCACCTTCAAGATCTTTGGATGGTATAATTCCATAGGAGGAATGGACAGGTAAAAAGGTAAACTATTATTTTTTGAAGACTTTCAGTTGTGAAGCATTTTTCCATATTGATAAAGAAAATAGAACAAATCTTGAGGCAAAATCCAAGAAGTGTACCTTTATTGGATAACACATTAATGTTTTGTTTATAGCTTATGGGATTATGAAAATCAAAAAATCATTAGGAGTAGAGATGTCATATTCAATGATAAGGTCATGTACAAAGATCAGTTGTAGGGAAGATACAAGAAAAAGAAAAAGTGGAACACACATTGCTTGATGAGATCACTGAAAAATCAAAATGTACAACAATAGGAGAAAAAACTACCACAAAATCCTGCAAGTATTGTTAGAAGATTTACCAGGTTAAGTAGACCGCCTGAATGATACTCTCCTTCATTTATTATTTATTGTTGACTGACTCTAGTGAACCATAATGTTATGAAGAGGAAATGCAGGTAGACACTAAAAGAAGTGGGATCAAGGCATGAAAGATGAAATGGATTCTGTGGTAAATAACCAGACTTGTGATTTGGTTCTATTTCCTGCAAGAAAAAGAGAATTGCAGAATAAATGGGTTTACAGGTTGAAGGAAGAAGATGGAGGCAAAACGCGGTACAAGGATAGACTTGTTGTAAAGGGGTTTGCACAAAATAAAGGTATAGATTTTGATGAAATATTTTCTCTTGTTGTTAAAATGACCTCAATTAGGACTATTTTAATTCTTGTGGAAGTAGAAGATTTTCATCTTGAATAGTTAGATGTAAAAACAACTTTTCTCCATGGGGATTTGGAGGAATATATTTATATGCAGCAACCACAGGGGTATGAGATCAAAGGGAAGAATAATTTGGTATGTAGGTTGAATAATATCTTGTATGTCCCAAAGAAAGCTCCAAGGAAGTGGTATTTGAAGTTTGACAGGTTTATGACAGAACAAGGTTAGAGTACATGTCATTCTGATTATTGAGTTTATTTTAAAATGCTAGAAAATGGAATCTTTATTACCTTGCTATTGTATGTAGATGACATGCTTGTTATAGGGTATAATATGAAGAATATAAATGTGCTCAAGAAAAAAATAGCTAGTTCATTTGCGATAAAAGATTTGGGTGCTGCAAAGAAAATCCTTGGTATGAGAATAACAAGAGATAGGAAAAATCGCAAATTTGCATTGTCTCAGGGTGAGTACATAGAGAAGGTGTTGGAGAGGTTTAGAATGTAGAATGCAAAAATAGTTAGTACACCTTTGGCCATCCATTTCAAATTAACTAAGGAAATGTGTCCCAAGACACATGAGGAGATAAAATATATGTCTAGGGTCCCCTATTCATCAATAATTTGTAGCTTGATGTATGTGATGGTTTGCGCAAGACCAGATATTGCACATGCAGTGGGAGTTGTCAGAAGGTATATGAAAAATCCAAGTAAAGAACATTGGGAGACAATAAAGTAGATTCTCAAGTATTTGAGAGGTACCTCTACTCATGCATTATGATTTGGAGGTTCAGACATTGTTCTATAGGGATATGTTGATTTAGATATGGCAGGTGATAAAGATAATAGGAGGCGAACCACAGGGTATGTTTTAACTATAGGTGGAAAAAAAATAATTTGTATTTTGAAACTACAAAATGTTGTTTCACTTTCAACAACAGAAGCAGAGTATGTTGCTGCTACAGAGGCTAGTAAAGAAATTATTTGGTTACAAAGGTTTATGGAGGAATTGGGAAAGAAGCAGGAGAATAACAGGTCGTACTGTGATAGTGATAGTGCCATTCATATTGCAAATAATTCACCCTTACATTCGAAGACTAAGAATATACAACTAAGGTACCATTTCATACGATCTGTTTTGGAATATAGACATTTGAAGTTGGAAAAGATACACACTAGCCAGAATCCTACATACATGCTAACAAAGGGAGTAACCAAGGAGAAACTGATTTCCTAAAAATTTTCAATTGCTATTCAAGAATGAAGGTGAAGATGAGAATTTTCTAGGTCCAAGAAGGATCATAGTCCAGCAAATACACTAGCGATGGAGTTGTTGAGATCAGTCTCCAAGTGGGATATTGTTGGTTGTGGAGCCTGATTATCTTCCTTATTCAGAGGTCTTTGTTTTTAGTCATGTTTATACCCCATGAATACTTTATACCTTGGAAGATTGTACATCCCTCCATGCGGGGGAGTGTAGGGGGTGCTTTCCCCCCCCATGGAGTCTAAGGGAAAGAAAACCCCTAGCATGGGTTCGAGGGAGAAGCAATTGAAGGAAAAAATTCCTTGTAAATGTATATTGTAATTTCATAGTAAATCTGGACCATTAATTCTAAGGTCGTAGATACGATGATAGAAGTTATGTTAGGTTTTTTTCCCCAGAAGACAACCCTTTTTATGAGGGAAATGTATTGTGGCTATGTATCATTGTAAATATTGTATTTTGAAAGAGGATACTATGAGATAAAGAAGAGGCAGTTACATCGGGTGTGTTGTAGGTTGTATCCCTTAATTTGTTGGATAATAATAAAGGAAGGACCTGACAATTTCTCTGGTGGATGTAACCCACACTGGGTGAACCATGTATATCTGTGTCTCTATTGTATTGTGTATATTTTGTGTTTTATTTCTACATTTGTTTTATTTCATTTCTCTGCAATGTTGTTTTTTCTAGTACAAGCAAGGCCATATAGAAATTGCGAGTCCACATGATGTTGGAGATGAACCTAGTGTCGATTGTGAGGAAGCTTATCCTAGAGAATCGCGGGTGAAAAGAACGAGATCACTAGATTTCACCTTTCTAGTGGATGATGGTTGTGTTCCAATAAAGATACAAAACATTGCATGTGTTTATTAATTAATTGATTGATTTTTATCATGTAATTAAAAAGAACATATGTTGAAATATTTTAAATTAATGATCATAATGTTTTTGTAGTAAATAATGTATTCTATAGGAACTTGAATGACAAGGCATTGGAGATTTTTGGCCCCACCATTCACATAAGGTGGAATGGCCAAGATAGAAATTTTAAGGATGAATTGATAAGCCATATGGTAAACTTGTTTGGAAATACATTCAACAAAAAAGTGGTCACCCATTTAGTTGGCGAGAGTTTGAAATATACTAGGGCCAAGTATAGGAAAAGATTGGAAGAAAACCTCAAGTATGAGTACCCTCCCATGTTTTGGGAGAAAGAGTGGAAGGCATTAATAGAGGATGCAAAGGATAATTTACTAAAAAGACAAGGAAAAGAACCAAGACCTAGTAAAGCAAGGTACGACACATATCATATTTTTAGTGAAATATGCTCAATTTTGTTATTTTTTGTTTTAAATAACAATTGCGACATCTAACATACTTTAAAATTTGGATAGCCTGCTTGAGACCTCCAAAGAAGAAAAGTATAGAATTGAAAAGCATGGGAAACATAAACTAGGCTAGGGTAGCTACAAAAAATGAAGATCACGAATCGTAAGAATTAAATGATTAATTTTGGTGAATATTTATTTAACAACAACAAACAAATAATTGATTTATTACAAGCAATTTTAATGTTGTTATGCATTGCAAAGAAATACGTTCAAATTCCCTGCCACCGAGGAATACCTAAAGATTAGTTTTCAAAATGTGGTTGAATATCAAAAAATATTTGGGAAGATGCCAATCTCCCCAATTATGCAAATGCAGGTAAATAAAATCAATAACGCCATCATTTTAGTACACGTATAAAATATATTCATGATTGATTATATCACCAATAACTAAATTTTTATGTTTTTTTTAATAAGGAGAGAAACCAAAGTAGTGAGGGTAGTGGTACTCATGAACAAGTACAGGTTGATAGTGGGGAGGTCTTGTCGCATGATATTAGGGAGAAGAATATCCATTTGGGTATGTATGCTTTAGAAATAGAAGTATGTATTATGATTATAGATATTTATTTGTTGACATATACTTATAAAGTTTCTTCTTTCAATGGAAGAGTATGTAGCTCATGAGGGTGAACTGCAAGAGGAACAAATGACTCAAGCAATGAACACACCATTTGTCATGGCGAGACAGATAGATAAAGAGCAATATTGTAATGTTATTTGAAATAATGAAATAGTTCTTTCAATAATATTTTAGCATATCAATATGATTGTTTTCGTTGTCGCAGTTGATGCCCATTTGCAGTTGCCTCCACGCACTGCTCATCAACATACAAGAAGTATGGTACGTAAGGGAATGGAAACACAATCAACACAACTAGGACAAGGTGCAAGAAATACATTGACAGATGAGGATGATGATATCCCACTCGTGGTTTAAAAAATAAAAAAAACTGATTGTATAAATTTATGACTTGTATTTTGATCACTACCGTTATTAATATTAATGAATTTTTATATGAATTTCCTCCTTATGCATGAATGTTTATATGTTTATATGTCTTGATGACTTTCCTACTTATGCATTAATGTTTATATGTTTTCTATGTAAAAGAAATCATTTGATAGGTATGGGGATTTGAGAGTGATGTGAGGAGGAGGGAGGGGCCATATGAGCTTTCACCTTCACGTGCTTGGCCCTGCTCAGCAGAGAATAACCTATTCTCGAAACAAAGAGAAGCTCATTACGGTATTCTTCTTTAGTATTTCTATAGTCTTTTACATGTTTAAATGCCTGTTTATTTTCTTATATATTATTTACTCATATAAAAATTTGGTCTTTGATGATTTTTGCAGATCTTGGCGGTGGAAATGAAACTCATGGACAAATCTTATCAAGTTGTATGGGCAGATAGACCTCATGAAAGGACACTGATAAGGTAAGGGGTTTGATGTGTTTTTTATAGTTTAGTTATCATATTGGTTTTATTCTATTAAATCATAGGCCTATGGAAACTCATCTATGTTAGCAAGGCAGATATTCATGGAAAAATAAGAAATGTGAAATTTTGTGCAATTACTCTTGACCCAAGATCAAGATTCTCCAATGTGAATTCATTACCATGAAGAAATGGCTTTGTGCAAATCTGGTTTCACATCTCTAAAGCATCCTCAAACATAGCATCTAAATCTAGAGAAAATATCTCTATGAGAAATAATGAGAAATTAAAATCATGAGCGATGACATAAAATAACATGACATCAATATCAAAAGGCCTTACATTCTAATTAAACCATGCTTTTTGAATGTAGTTCACATTTCATGACTTTCAAGTAAACAATCTTCATCTCTTCCAACCCTATACAAGGAGAAAACCCCCAGCATACAATCTTATTTTATTACATTAATAATGTATGATCACTTACAAATATTCCACCATGAAATTCTTCTCTTAATGAGCTTGCCAAGATGACTTAGGACAGACTGTGTAAGCTGTAACAAACTCAAAATCTTGTTGATAAATACATATGTTGTATACCAGCACTGTGGAAGAATTTGTGTGCTACCTGAGTAATAAAATTCTATCTTTTATGGACTGATATAACTGTTGATATTTGCTACTCACAACGTATATCAACTAATATTTGTAGCCTATGTATGCTGATACTCGCAGCTTGTGTATGCTGCAACTCACATCATGTATCAACTAATATTCACAACCTATGTAAGTTGCAACTTGTAGCCTGTATCAACTGATATTCAAAGCCTGTGTATGATGCAACTCGCAGCCTGTATCAGTTGATATTCGTAGCTTATATAAGCTACAAATCATATCCTGTATCAACTGATATTCAAATCATGTGTAAATTGCAACTCGTAGCTTATATCAATTGATATTCACATCCTGTGTAAGCTACAACTTATAGTCTGTATCAGTTGATATTCACATCCTTTGTATGTTACAACTCGTTGCTTGTATCAGTTGTCATAGCCTATGTAATCTAGAACTTGCATCCTGTATCAACTGATATTTGTAGCATGTGTAAGCTGCAACTCACATCCTTTATCAGTTGATATGCAAATTTGATTTTGTGTGTACTGAGTTGTAATATCATCAGGTATTTTCTCTTCTTCTATGTCCTTGGACAACCATGTCTTTCTTCTTATGTAAGATTTCAACTTGATTATGAAAATGTTGATTTATGATATGATTGCATACTTTGTTATTATTATTTCTATGATTGGATACCTTGCTAGAATTATTTATATGATTATAAATATTGTTATGATTAAGTTTTCTAATTGGATATGACCAATGGTCCTTTATTGACTGATATGTTGTGTTGTGAACCAAGTCGATTCACCAGGTAAATACCCAATGTAGGTAAGACAACATATTATAATCCATAAAGGATAATATAATAAATAATGTATAAGAATATAAGATGATGAGATACAATAAGAATGAGGGCCTTATATACCCACGTAGGGGTACCCTTCCATGAAGAGATGTGACCTTTCATTGGTAAGGTGTCTCTTCATTAATTATTCATTAACTATTATAATGTTTTTATATTTATTATTATATATTATGTTCATAACCTTTACTTCCCCTTAAAAATGTTTTGTCCTCAAAGAATACTTATGGAAGACTTATCTCTTGCTCTGGCTTGTAATATTGTCTCCTTATTCGTTATTCCTGAATTAATGGTCATTGAGGACTTGAAACGATAGGATATTCTAAGCGATGCATAGAACCGTCGAATTGTAAGGGAGTCTTCCCACCTTAAATCGATCTTCTACATAATGGGGATTTTATGTGGCTCTTGTAGACAATTTTATGTATTTTGACTCCCATGACAACTTTTACCTTGAGTATCATTTGTAATGGAGGCAATAATTTTTGACATATTTGTCATTTTTTATTTTTTATTTTTTTGTGGATACATTGATTGGTTGAAGTATCGTTTTTTTTATTAAGATGTCTATAAGGCATCCTTGCAAACTGATATTTACTTCATTTACTTGTAGCTTCTTCTTTATTAACACTTGGAATTGAGTCTTCTTCATAGCCCTGGCTTGTTTCTACTTCGACATGTGAAGACCTATTTACATCAATTGAATCCCTTTGAGTTGTAAGGTTGACTGGGTCTGTATTAATTTTTTTATCCACCATCAAGTTTTTTCTATTTGAATAATTTTGTAGTTCCATAGGTTCAGTCATTGTCTCTTTATCTACCAATGATTCCTTATTGATAAGTTGTTCTAAATTTTCTTGTACCGTCTTCTTATCACTCTTTATCTTCTTAATCTGGGTGAGTAAACTTTGATTATGAGCATTTAGGCGACAATTTTTTGCGTCCTTGTCTATGATGATTTTGTCACATTCTTTTTGGATCTCAGGTATTGACTATTTTTTGTCTGACAGTAGTATTTTGGAGATATGATCAAGATATTTTGACATAGATATTGAATCTGACTTTACTGAGACGTCATGTAATTTTATTTTTTTCTTCTTGTAGGATTTTTTTTTTTTTCTCAAGGTTTAATATTAAGCTACCCAGTGTCTCTAACCAAGTTGAGACAAGGATTATATCAATCTATTTTTCATATATAGTTGTAACCTACAAATTCGATACAAGTTTATAATCTTGGAGTGTCAACGGGAAATAATTGATGTAATATTTATTGTAAAAAAAGTCTTTTGTTTCAATTACATTTGTCTTTGGAATTATTAATTGAATCACCAAATCCATACTTATGTGATTTTTCTTCTTATGTGGGAAAATGTGGATGCTAACTTATTTTTCTTGAATATTTCCTCTAAATGTTAATAATACAATGCATCTACTTAGATGATTTTTACCAGAAAATATTCCTTCTTTAAAATCCATTTTTTAATTTGAATTGACCTTATAATTATTATAATATCCCTTTAATAATAATAAGACTTAAGATTATTGAATTAATATATATCTTCCTCTAATATTACTTTATATTCTTTTAAGAAAATAACCCTTGATAATTCTTCTTTTTATATATATAGAGTTTAAAAACTTTGAATATTTTCGTTATACTTTACCAAGAGTAATTTTATATTCACTTAATCTCTTCTTCTTCTTTTCATTGGTAATTAATGAAAAATAATTTAATATTACCTTCACACTTTCCAAAAGAAATATTTTAGTTATTCTCCTTCCTTACTATATATCTTTTCACTCCAATTTTTATAATAATTTTTATACTTCATAAAGAGTATCTTATAAATCCATTTTATACTCTTGACTATTTGTTAGCGGTGGTTATGGCTCAACAAACGCAACCCTAAGTTTTGTGAAATACTTCTTTAGAGGAAAATACACACCCACACACATATATATTATATATCTTATGGAATACCATGAGGCAATGGTTTTCCAAAACCATGGGATGGTAAATCTCCAAAGGTAAAAGAAAATATTCACTTTTCCTCTTCTTTGAAACTTTTTCTTTTAAATTACTTTTTCTCACTTTTTAAATGAAAATTAACTTAACTAATGCCAAATTTAGAATATTTATTTCAAACTTCTTGGTGTGCACTTATACTTCTTCACGTGCCCCTTAAGAAAAACCTTTTTTTATTTTTTTTTATTTGTGCAGAATGAATTTTTTACTTTCGTTAAAATGTGTAGAATATTTGATTTATAAATGGCCAATGGCCAATATGAGGTCAAAGACCTGATTTTAGAGAAAAAATTTTGTGGCCAAAATTTGGATTGGGACAAAGCTTTGATACCACTATGGTGAACCAACCGGTTCAGTAGGTGAATATCAAATGTAGGTAAGACAACATATTATAATCCATAAAGGATAATATATTAAATAATGTATATGAATATAAGATGATGAGATACAATAAGAATGAGGGCCCTTTATACCCACGTAGGGGTGCCCTTCCATGAAGAGACATTACCTTTCATTGGGAAAGTGTCTCTTCATTAAGTATTCATTAACTATTATAATGTATTTATATTTATTATTATATATTATGTTTATAACATGATGCTTCTTTATTAACTGATATGGTGCCTCTCTATTAATTGATATATTGCATCTCTATTCTAGCTGATATACCAACACTGTCATGGAGAAACTTATCACTGCCTTTGCTGGACACCTACACTGCAACTTGTCATGCATGCATGCCATGCATGCAACTTGACTTTTACAACTTGAGTTTAACAACTCATTCAACTTGACCCTTAACTTAACCTTTTATAACTTGAGTTTAACAACTCATTCAACTTGACTCTCAACTTGGAAATTTGAATTTTAGTTCATGATGGACAATGTTACACATTCCAATGCACTAGATCAATACATTTACACCACTTGCAATATAAGGAATAATGTTTGTTTCTAGCTCATAGGAATTTTACGTTCAACGTAACATTTTCTATATGACTTTACTTTTTCTCATGGGTCACAAGGCTTGACTAGGCTCATAGAGGTTGTATGTTCCCCCTAAATTTTTCACTAGTATGTCTATGCTCGCATAGGTTGTACATTCCCCATGTCTTTTTCACTAGAATATCTATGCTCATAGAGGTTGTACATTCCCCTTGACTTTTGCATTAGACTTACATCTTGAATTTTGTCTTTTCCTTAGCTAGACTCACAAGATCATATAACATCTCATTCATCCTGAATTTTGGTTTGACTCACAGAGGTTGTACATTCCCCTTGGATTTTTTTAATACGTCAAAAGACTAGTTGATTCTCCAAATATCCATGGCTAGTAATTTATTTTTAAACCTACAGTCCTCGTCTATATAGCGATGAATTGTCGTCAAAAATATATCATTCTAGTGGAAAAAAAAATTTCATTTTTGTTTTTCCATGAACATTTGTCTATATAGAGATGAATCATCGTGGAAAATATAGCATTCTCGTGGAAACAAAGAACTTTTGATTTGTGTTTTGCCACGATTTTTCATCTATAAAGTGATGAAAAATCGTGGCAAATGTAGCATTTTTGTGGAAACAAAAACTTTTCATCTGTGTTTTTCCATGATTTTTCGTCTATATAGAGACAAAAAATCGTGGCAAATATAACATTCTCATGGCAACAAAAGCTTTTCATTTGTCTTTTGCCACGATTTTTCTTCTATATAGAGACAAAAAATCGTGGTTGATATAACATTCTTGTGGCAACAAAAACTTTTCATTTGTGTTTTGCCACGATTTTTCATCGATATAGGGACATAAAATAATGGCAAAAAAAACTTTTCGTTTGTGTTTTGCCACAATTTTTTGTTTATATAGAAATGAAAAATTGTGGAAAATATAGCATTCTTGTGGCAACAAAAACTTTTCATTTGTGTTTTTCCATGATTTTTTTTTATATAGGGACGAAAAATCATGGAAAATATAACATTCTCATGGAAACAAAAACTTTTCATTTGTGTTTTGCCATGATTTTCCATCTATATAGTGATGAAAAATCGTGGAAAATATACCATTCTTGTCGAAACAAAAGTGGATTTGTGTCGCTACATAGATGGAGGTTTGTCGCTATATACACGATTTTTTGTAAATTTTTTTTTTGAAGAAATGCTTACCAAAAGAATGACACATGGTAGCCATATTTCTTGGATATTTCCACGATGAGTTATGGTCATCGATAGAGCGACGAAAAAAGATCCACGAAAAATAATACTCGCTTTCGTGGCAAGTTCAACGAAAAAGTGTTGCAATAGAAGTGATAAAGTGTGGAAAATTTGATCATATTTAGTATTGACATTTTATTGCAAGTTGGTGCTAAGTTGTTTTTTGCAAATTCCAAGATGATGGAGAAGACTAATTTATGCACAAGGATTTTCAAAGACCATATTCTTTTGAGAAAGGAATGTCTCAGTGAAATCATGGCGAAGTCAAAATCATTCTATTTCAGACCATATCCATCATACCATTGCTACCAAAAGAAGCATCTCAGAAGCCCATTATGTGATGGTTCATTTTCCTTCCTTCTAATCCTAACATTCCATACATGTTGAATTCCAATTGTCCATGTGGTCAACCTTAAACTTTTAATTTTCCTACTGCCACTAGATCAAGACTTCAACCCATTTTCCCTTTTCCAAGTTTCTATACTTTCTTGCCTCACTTTCACTCACCCCTAACCCATGAATAAAGTCATTCAAATCACTCACCAAGTTGAGTTACCCCATCGTAATTTTCCTTTTACCAAATAAATCCTTCTTGATAATGAAAATATTTCATCTATGGTCCTCTAAACCATTACTTTGTACTCACATTGGATGATGGGGGATTCCTTAAGTCCCCCATTCTAACAAGTCTTTACCCATAGACCTAAACACATCATCTAGGATTGAGACTAGAGACATTTTCAGTACCTTGAGGCTTGCATGCCTTAATGGCAAGTTCTCTTGCCAATAAAGAGTGGGAATAAATTAATGTCCCCTGATTGTTGGATATTCTAGGTGACTCGATGTGAAAATAATTTATTCATACCTAATAAGATGTACTGGGGCATATTGACTCCCATTGATATTAATGGTGAGTAGTCTTGTGTCGGTTAACAACATTCATTAATGGTTGGTAATCCAACAATTTCTTTCTATGTTCGACATCAACAAAATTTATTCACATAGACAAGAATTATTCCACGATGCGAATATGAATGAAGACTATATGGTTTCATGACACTCACAACAACTTGCAACAATATTCCAAGATATCAACATTTAGCTCTATAGTTCAGCACCAATAACTTAGTTCCAACAATAAAGGGTACATAGATTCCAATTTCAGATCTCATCCTCTGTACATACATCCAAGTAGATCATATTGTTTTCACTTCAAGATCCATGATCCAATAGTAGCATTAGATTCTAGTAGTACAAGATCTCTCAGATAACTTATCAAGTAGGTGAAGGTATGTTGTTTTCTAATATTTAATCAATAATTCCTTGAATGCTAAATGACATGTATTTGGAAAAATTCCCTATTTTTCCTTCCATATCCTTCTCTATTCCATGTCCTTCCCTATTTGGTACATTTCCGAGGATAGAGAACACCTTCAGTTGGGGGAGGGATATTCATCATACCCTACATTCTTATACCATTTATCAATTCCATATCACATATTCCATAAACTCATATGAACAACATGTTTTCCCGATTTGATTGGTGTTGTTCTTGCAAACAACTTCATTGACATCCTATAATGCATCATTGGTTTGCATATGAAGGACACATTCCAAAGAAAATCTACCAGTTGTATAATGTTTTCCATGCCTTTGACATTATTCATCACCTTTCAGATGACTATAGTTCAAATTCAAAGCTCAATAATCAAAGGAACACAAGAAGTTAATTGTTGTAATTTTGCAGCTACATAAACTTAAACTTTCCGTAGCTTCCCAACATTCTATAGATGCTATAACAACCTATTTCAGGGGCATTTTTTTTCACACAACAATTTCAAGAAAATGAGGCTAAAAGGATTGAATGGTTGATATGCACATTATTGGTCATCATTTTGAATGTATTCATATAAATTTATTTTTCAAAGTTTATTCTTTGTTGTAGCAAGAACAAGAGTAAAAGGAAAGTTTTTCCACACAAGAACCAACACTTGAAACACTTATGGTTGTCACACAAGAAGCAAATGCCACTTAGATATCTTTCATAAAAATAAGACTTCATCGCACAGTTTAGGAAAATGAATGCAAGGTTGCATGAGGACATGCAACATCTTTAGTTGCGGGGAATGTTGGGTCACCAAAATACCACCTTTCTACACACCTTTCCCTTCACTTTTAACCATATCCCTCTTTCTCGTAACCTCACATTAAGACCAATTTCATGACTGCATATGGGTTTAGACTTATTATTTTCCAAATCATTTATTTTAGTACTTTGAGTGAATTATAATTAAATACTAGAAAATTAACATGGTTTCACTTATATGTCAAAGTTGGATGAGTTCTATGATGTTTACAGGTGTATTTGAACACTCCAAGAAATTCATATTTGACCACCAAGCCTCAAATCCGAATTTCCTCTATAAACCCCTTGAATATTCGATGAAGATTTGGAGATTCACTCAAGTATATTGGATGGAGAAAAATCATGGAAGAGATATTCGTGAGAGGACTTGTAGAGATATTACTTGCTAGGTGTTAGCACATGGTTGTAACCACATGAGACATTTGTGGATTTAGGAGAGATTTGTGAATCTGAATTCATTGTTAGTTATCTTAGTTTTTGTATAAATAGAAGTGTCTCCTCCATTCAAAGGGAGGGGACTCTTGGAGCATTGTGTCCAACTTATGATGGAATAGAATAAAGCTTCTTTTCATATAAATTTACTGATCTAGATGGATATCTGATGCAGGGGAATCACTCCCAAGCCAGCCAACCAACCCACTCAGTGCACACATTCAATGAGGAAGAGAGGTGCAACCCTGTCATATTGTCATATTTAAATTTTGAATTTGAATCAAGGACATTTAATGTTTGTAAGGCTATTAGAGACAAAAGGCCATGCCTATATGCAAGCTTTAGATGTAGATAGCCTTTAATGGTTGTAAGGATGAGATCTAGCTCCGATATGGACTAGACAGCCCATTCAATTGTAGAGTTAATGTAATTGAATAGGGTAGGTGAGATGGAGGGAAGAGCTCGAAGAGCCCCCTGATGTAAAGGATCTTTTATGATCTCTTTTAGAGGGGAGGAAGCTCAGAAGAGAGAAATTAGCAAGAGTTAGAAGAGAGCAGAGAGGATTCGTCGAGACTCTGTCAAAGTCTGAGCTCACGAACACCTTGTAAAGGAGGGATTTGATATTAATACAAACCGGAGCAGTTTTTCCTGTATATTGTCTGTGTTGTGTGAATGTATATGTGTGTTCTATTTATGATGTGAATGTATGTTGTAGATGTGTGTTTACATGGACAAATAGGTTCTGCTATCTGTAGAGTTCTTTGATTTTAGGTTGGATTTCTTTGAGGCTTCATGCCAAGAGAGCGTGACAGAACATTGTGGTTTTTTATAGTTAGTGATTAGAGTGCACTTCCAATTCTATAGAATTTGGACAAGGATGTGCTAGGAGGGAACACCAACTGAAATCATTGAATCAAAGGAAGAACTCAAGGTTGTTGAATACCTTGGAGATGAGACTGTGCAGAGGAGGACATAGTAGAAGACAAAATCTCTGAGGAGTTCTGTAGAGATCTGCCAAGAGGGCATTGAACAGGTGCATAGAGTGCACAGAGGAACTCTGTTGAGTTCAGGAGGAAGATATAACTACTGAGGGTTCTATAGAGCTCTGCCAGGAGGGCATTGAGCATAGGCACAGAGTGTTGAGGAGTAACTTTGTTGTGAGTTCATAGAGAAACATAATCACTAAGGATTCTGGAAACTCTTCCAAAGTTCGGGAAGAAAGCACATGCTCAACAGGAGGAGAACAACTGCCATAAGATCTAGCTCAGACAATTGATAGAGATCGGATCTATCGAAAGGAGCATGAGGTTTAAATCCTCGCAAGCAGAGGAGAGGACCTGAAAAAGTCCCAAATCGACAGACGTATTGGGATTTTGGGTTTTGGAATTTCGGAGGTTCCGACGACAGCAGACCGAGAGACTAGAGATCATGGGTCACGAAATATCGAAGGAATCGAGAGTGTCCATATCAAGGGACACATGGTGGAAATCTGAATATCATCGAAACTTCGGATATCGAGAGTCCAAGAGGCAAAATTTGGGAGATTGGAGGTCTCAACTCCCAAAGTCCCAAAAGCATCGGGACCGTCCATTTTGGAGGACACGTGGCAGAGATTCAAACACATTGGGGTTTTGGATACCGGGAAGTTGAAGGATGAAGGTTTGGTCGTGGAGGATTCGCAAAATCACGAATCCTGAATTCCCAAAAAAAAAAGTGCATACAGTTGAGATTTTGGGGAAATCCTCGAAAGGGCATTTCGGTATTTCGGCTACCGGAAGATGCAGGGGTGAGAGTTCGGAACTCTTGACCCATGAGATCTCGAAAGGATCTGAGCCGTTGGATCAGGGAGGCTCATAGTCGTTGATCTTGTTCAGGAGAACGAGGAGCGGAGTTTCGGGATTTAAGTACTCTGGTATTTCGAATACCGGGAGTACGAGAGGTCAAGGATATTGGCAGCATGATTCGTGGAGTCTTGAAATGCAAATTCATGAAAGCATTTGTGAGAAGAGTGGCATCGGGTTAGATTTCGGCATAGCGGGTATCAAGATTTTGGAAATCCTGAGGACAAGGAATCCGGGCTTTCGGGGATGAAAACCCTGAAGTCGTGAAATGCGACATAGAGGAGAGTGAGGCTACGGTCGCACCGGGTATCGAGATTTTGGAAATCGGAAATTCATGGATTCTTCTATAGAGAGCCGAGCACTTCGGCAATTGAAACTCTGAAATCATGAAACGCAAAGAGCTGGGGAAAAGTAATCCTTGAAGGGGAAAGTCAGGGAGCGGCATTTCAGGAATCTCGAAGACTAAGAGTCAGGGCTCACAGAGTTGAAAGTTCCAAAGAAGACTGCGGTCATATGAAGAGTGGTCACATGGAAAAAAATATTGGCCAGGGACTTATCACTGTGGGAAAAGGTCATTTCAACAGATCGACATTTCAGGTGTCAAGAGATCGAAGAGTCAAGGGATCTCGACATAAGGACTCAGGGAGCCCCGAAACCCAAAATTCCATTGTGGGAAATGATCATGGTCGTGTTGGAAGCCATGTGCAGGTGAGAACTTGCACCTTGTGCATGTTTTGCGCAGGTGGGGTTTTCACATAGGGACCTGTGGATCAAATATTTGAGGTTCCAGTAGGGAATCAAAGGAGCCGCTTTGGCTCGAGGAGGTTTTTGAACGATTCTGTAGTGGACTCTGGCCTGAGGGTTAGGGGTCTGCATCAATTTTGGTATCAGAGCCACTTTATGTTTGTGTACTACATACAGAGGGAGGTAGAGAAGAAAAATATCACTCTGATACACGTCAGTTGTGGCATCAGAGAAGAAACCATGTTTGTATATTTCAGGCAGAGGAAGCGAGAGGAAATAATACTCTGATATACATCAAAGTGGTATCAGAGGTAGCTTGCAGAGACAAGCAAAGGAAGACAGAGTGTTGAGACTCTGTGGAGATTGTTGCAAGTGCACAATAGTCAAAAGGTAGCCAGGTCGAATGTAGGAGATGCTGGAAGCACTCAGGGTTGCAGAGTGACAGCAACAGATCTGTCAGGAGGACCGATTGTTAGCAGGCAGAATGGCTACTGAAGGTCATGCACGCGGTGGGAAGAAGAACCACCAACAGCAGGAGAACGCTGCAAGGGATAAAGAACTTGTTGAGATCAGGGCAAGGATGGATGATCTTGCACTACGGGTGCAACAGAATACAAAGTTGAGATGGGTGTATGAATGGCCCATGAAGACGAAGGTAAAATGGCCAGTCAGGGAATTGGTGGTCAAAAGACAGAAGAGGTTGTTAAAGGGATAGTTGAGGCATGCTGAAAACCTCAACGAACCAGAAGAGGAAATGGTTCAGGTATGTGAACCCGAAGCTGGGAGGAATCTCCGTGACATTGAGGATGAACAGAGATCGACTAATTATCTCAGAGACTTCCATGTGTGCAGAGACTGCCAGGAGAGCAGAGAGGAAATTCCCAATTGCCAAGAGGGCAATGAGATGAGATCGTTGCGGGATCTCATAGATTGTCAGGAGGACAGCAAGGGGAATTCATATTGCTAGTAGGGAAATGGAAAGAGATCAACAAAAGATATCAGCGACTGCCAGGTGAGTAGTGAGGGAAATAGAAATTTCTAGATGGGCAATGAGATGGGATCCAAGGATCTCATAGAACGCCAGGAGGGCAGCAGAGAGTTTCCAATTTTCCAGGTGGGCGTGGGAACAAAAATGAGGCTATGTGAAAGTCTCATGAACTCAGAGTTGAGTTCGTATTAGCCAGAGGAGCTCACTAAGGAGGATCAGGAGAGCATCCTGATGATTGGAGAAATTCGTATATTCTTGCCACTCAGCCTAGTTGAGGTGAGAGCTTGTGTTGCAGAAGTAGAAGAAAGACAGCCAACAGAGACTGTCGACAAAGAGGGAGAATTGGAGTAGATATCAAAAGCTACCCAAGAAGAAGAAGGAGATGAGCATTCTGAGGAATGGCTCAAATGTTTTAGCTAGGAAGTTGAAAGGGAGAAGACTGCAGTAGTGGAGCTTGCAGCAAAAGAAGCTGAAGAAGAGACAGACAACATGAGTTTTTCTTATTTTTATGAAGAGATTGAAGCCCTGGAGAGAAGGGTGATGGTGCAGAGCATGCACATCCAACTGATGACGTTGGAAATTGGTGGAGGAGATTTCAAGGTTGAGGAGCAGCTAGAAGGAGTTTGAGACATACTAACAAAAGGAAATGGAAGCAACAACACTGTCAGAGATGATGGTTGAACAACATATTAGTCAAGAGGAGACTGCAGCAGAGTGGACACTTAGTGCCACATAGGGTGAGATGAAATTCAAACTGTCAGATGAAGAGGTTGAGCAACAACTTAGTAATGATATTACAGAAGAGAAATCTGCAACAGAGTGGCAAGTTAAGGCCACAAGAGATGGCATGGGAGATCATGGTGATCTGCCCATTTGCAGAAAGAAATTGCAGCAGAGGAGACTGCATAAATTGAGCCAACTAGGACAACAGCTGAACAAAGTGATCGAACAGATCAGGAAGTTGATGTTGAAGTTAGCACAAGAGACAACAAACAATGAGAAGTTGAGCAGAAGGGAGACAACAGCAGCAGCAAGGCAACAACAAAAACAATAGAGAGATGGAGTAGGGAGACAACTCCAAAGAGTTGTTTGAGATCCAGGAGGATTTCAACAACCAGGGTGGAGAGATCATGAGCAAGATCTCATGAATTTTCACAGTAGAGGAGTATGATGCAGGAGCATTTCTCCCAAGCTAACTAGCCATCCCACTCAGTGCACGCATTCAATGAGGAAGAGAAGTGCAACCCTCTCATATTCAAATTTTTAATTTGAATCAAGCACATTTAATGTTTGTAAGGCTGTTAGAGCCAAAAGGTCATGCCTATTCACAAGCTTTAGATGTAGATAGCCTTTAATGGTTGTAAGGATGAGATCTAGCTCTGATATGGACTAGACAACCCATTCAATTGTAGAGTTAATGCAATTGAATTGGGTAGGTGAGATGGAGGGAAGAGCTCGAAGAGCCCCCTCATGTAAAGGATCTTTTTTGTTCTCTTTTAGAGGAGAGGAAGCTGAGAAGAGAGAAAGTAGCAAGAGTTAGAAGAGAGCAGAGAGGAGGAGCCGAGACTCTGTCAAAGTCTAAGCTCATGAACACCTTGTAAAGGAGGCATTTGATATTAATACAAACCAGAGCATTTTTTTCTGTGTATTGTTTATGTTGTGTGAATGTCTAGGTGTGTTCTATTTATGCTGTGAATGTATGTTGTAGATGTGTGTTTACAGGGACAAATAGGTTCTGTTATCTGTAGAGTTCTTTGATTTCAGGTTGGATTTCTTTGAGGCTTCATGGCAAGAGGCGTGATAGAACACTGTGGGTTCTGATAGTTAGTGCTTAGAGAGAACTTCCAATTCCGCAGAATTTGGACAAGGACATGCTAGGAGGGCACACCAACTGAAATCATTGACTTAGAGGAAGACCTCAAGGTTGTTGAATACCTTGGAGGTGAGACTGTGCAGAGGAGGACATAGTAGAATACATAATCTCTGAGGAGTTATGTAGAGCTCTTCCAAGAGGGCATTGAGTAGGTGCATAGAGTGCACAGAGGAACTCTGTTGAGTTCAGGATGAATATAGAACTACTGAGGGTTTTATAGGGCTCTGCCAGGAGGGCATTGAGCACAGGCATAGAGTGATGAGGAGTAACTCTATTGTGAGTTCATAGAGAAAAAGAATCACTGAGGATTCTAGACACTCTGCCAGGAGGGAATTGAGTAGGTGCCAGAGCACACAGAGAGAACTCTTTGAGTTTAGAGACAAAGAAGAGTCCAAGAAGGGATCTTCATAGTGTTTTTGAACACCCTGTAGACTCAGGAAGAAGTTTTCTTGATAAAAGGAGTGCCAGGAGGGCATTAGATTCTCCATCTGAAAGAGAAGGAAAAATGATTAGTTCCATAGAGGTTGAAGCTATAGAAAAAGCTCAGGAGGGGTAGCACCGTTGTGCATGTAGAGACTCTGTCAGATGTGCAGAAGTCAAAGAATCCTTTGAGGATTTAAAGAGAGAATCTCAAGAGGAGTAGTGCTTTTATGGATAGGTCATAGTTGTAAAGATCGTAGAGGCCGAAAGAGGGAACTCTTTGGAGAGTTGAAAAAATCCTGAAAGCTTAAGAGGGACAGCGTCTTCGAATACGCAATTGAGACCTTTTGAAGGGTTGTAGATCTCACAGAGGAAAGAAGGAAAGGTCGAGGCCTTTAGCATTTGGGAAATCTTCCAAAGTTCGGGAAGAAAGTGCATGCTCAATAGGAGGAGCACAACTGCCATCAGATCTAGCTCACACAGCTAATAGCCATCAGATCTGTCAGAAGGAGAATGAGGTTTAAATCCTCGCAAGCAGAGGAGAGAACCCGAAAAAGTCCCAAATCGATAGATGTATCGGGATTTCAAGTTTCAAAATTTTGAAGGTTCCGAAGACAGTAGACCAGGAGGCTAGAGATCATGAGTCACAAAATCCCAAAGGAATCAGGAGCATCCATCTCAAGGGACACATGGCGGAAATCCGAATAGCATCGTAACTTCGAATATCGGGAGTCCGAGAGGCAAAATTTGGGACATTGGAGGTCTCAATTCCTGAAGTCCTAAAAGCATCAGGACCATTCATTTCAAAGGACACGTGGCAGAGATATTAACACATCGGGGTTTTGGATACTAGGAAGTTGAAGGATCAAGGTTTGGTCATGGAGGATTTGCGAAATCACGAATCCCGAAGTCCTGAAAAAAAAAGTGCATACGGTTGAGATATCGGGGAAATCCCCGAAAGGGCATTTCGGTATTTCGGCTACCGGAATATGCAGGGGTGAGAGTTTGGAACTCTTGACCTACAAGATCCCAAAAGGATCTGAGCCATTGGATCAGGGAGGCTCACAGCTGTTGATCTTTTTTAGGAGAAGGAGGACTGGAGTTTTGGGATTTCGGTACTTCGGTATTTCGGATACCAAGAGTAAGAGAGGTCAAGGATCTTGGCAGCAGGATTTGCGGAGTCTCGAAATGTGAATTCCCAAAAGCATTTGTGAAAAGAGTAGCATCGGGTTAGATTTCAGCATACCGGGTATCGGGATTTCGGAAATCCTGAGGACAAGGAATCCGGGCTTTCGGGGATGAAAACCCCGAAGTTGAAAAATGCGACATAGAGGAGTGTGAGACTGTAGTCGCACCGGGTATCAGGATTTCAGAAATCAGCAATTCGGGGATTCCGCTACAGAGAGTCGAGCACTTTGGCAATTGAAACTCTAAAATCGTGAAATGCGAAGAGCTGGGGAAAAGTAATCCTTGGAGGAGAAAGCCGGGGAGCGACATTTCGGGATACCAGGATTCGACATTTCAGGAATCTCGAAGACTAAGAGTCAAGGCTCACGAAGTTGAAAGTTTCGAAGAAGACTGTTGTCATCTGATGAGTGGTCACATGGACCAAAGATTGGCTAGGGGCTAATTGCCGCGGGAAAAAGTCGTTTCGGCGGATTGACATTTTGGGTGTTGAGAGATCGAAGAGTCAAGGGCTCTCCAGACTAGGACTTAGGGAGTCTGGAAACCTGAAATTCCATTGTGGGAAATGATCATGGTCTTGTTGGAAGTTGTGTGCAAGTGAGAACGTGCACCTTGTGCATGTTTCGCGTAGGTGGGGTTTTCTCATAAGGACCTGTGGATCGAAGATTTGAGGTTCCAGTAGGGAATCAAAGGTGTCGCTTCAGCTTGAGGATGTTTTTGAATGATCCTGTAGTGGACTCTGGACTAAGGGTCGGGGGTCTACATCAATATCTGTGGCCACCCACCTTTTCCAACTGGCTCAAAACAAGTTTCTGACAATTTTGGCAATTTACTATTTTTAGCAGTTTTAACTTCTGGGGCCATTTTGAGGGCCTAAATGAAGGTTTTTTCAGGATCGAGCTCCTCAATGATAGTTGAAGGAATTATTTATCCCCCAAAATGAATCTCCTCAATGATACCTTTCCAACGGGCTATCACACTCCTAAAACGGAGATCGTATGCAAAAGTTACGACCCCGGGAAGTTGATGTACTAACTTACCCAAACGGGGCCCACATGACTTTTGGCGCTTCATCTCCTAGAGCTAGGTTTTTGGATGTCTATGGTTTTTGACATTCTTTCTTATTGTAAAAAGGCCTTCAGAGCCTCATTGTAATTTTCTTCTTGTGAATGCACGTTGCTGCCACATCTCTTCTTAGAGATAAGCCACCACCATTCCAACAAGCTTGTTTCCACTGCATTTTACAGTTTCATCTTATTTCGTTATTGAATAGAAAACCAGTTTTACTGTATCTCTATTATTTTTTGTTAAGCACCTGTTAATAATATGTATTCATTTTGTTCTGCTCATAAAATCTGGATCATTTACATTCTCTAGTTTTATATGTAAAATGATTTAATTTATTGTATGATGTTATGGAATAGTTTGTTACTTTGTTCTTAGTAGAATTGAGCTCACTCCAAATAGATTAGGAAAGAATTTTATTTCATTGTATATAGTTGTGAATATTGTCATGTATATATTTTTGTTTTTGCTATAAATATTTCAATAGATTTATATGCTAGGTTATAATCTTGATTGTTGATAAGTCTTGTGGAACATTATGAAGGGACCTCCTGTAATGGGGCTTAATTTTTTCTTTCCTACAACAACTAAGTATTGTTAAGATATTCTAGGTTTCCTTTCTTTCAAAATTTTCAATGCAAGTGTGTTTAATTCATGAAAGTGTGTTTAAAACCCTCTTTTTAAATCCTTTAATTTCATATGCTGACATAGTATTGTTGCAAGGAGCTACAATCGTTGTGGAATACTCCACCTTGCAACTTGATTTTCTACTAGTGGAACTATGACAACTTAGGATTGAAAGAGTTGGGATTTACATTCTAATTGAGTTTTCTTAGCTTATAATTAGTTGCCTACTCCTGCATATATTTTTTCGGCACCATCACAAGATTAAGAGTATCCATATTGATAAATTTAATGTCTGATTTATGCATATAAAAATTACCGATAGTCACAAACTTCTTTAGATTGGTAGTCATAGGTGTAGCCATTGGTTTACAGTCCTCCATCCCAAATCTCCTTTATATCAAAACTGTATACTTCCCTTTTCCAAGGAAGATCTCTCCAGATACCTTCCATAGCTCTAACCCCAAGAAATAATGCATCAATCCAATTTCCTTCATATTGAAATCACTCGTTAAATCCGCTTTGCACCCTACAATAAACTTCTCTACACCCATGAGAAATAAATCATCAACGTATAGAGACAAGATGAGTGGATCCGACCCCACAAGTATGAATTACAAGTTAGGATCTACCTCACTCTTGGTAAATCCCATACTCTGCAAATATCCTTCAATATTGGAATACCATTCCATGTTTCTTATTTGAGTTCATACAAGGATTTATTAATCCTACACACATGAGACTCCCTCCCATGTAACTCAGAGCCCTGAGGCTTCTCTATGTATACTTCCTCCTCAATGATCTCGTTGAGGAAATTTGTTTTCACTTCCATTTGATGTATCCTCCATCTCATAACTAAAGAAATAGAAATAATAGATTGAATAGAAGCATACCTGGTGATTGGATAAAACATATCCTTGTAGTCTATTCCCTCTTTCTAGGAGAAACCTCTCACCGAAAACCTCATTTTTAGCTTCTCGATGCTACCATATACAACATGCATGATCTTGTAGAGCCATGTGGAACTCAAAAATGACTTCTCCTTCGGTCTTGAAACTATGTCCCAAACATCATTCCTCATAATATAGGTGTACTCCTCTACCATGGCATCCCACCATACCTACTTATCTATTTCTTCCTAAAAATTGGAAGGCTCGACATCAATAATTCTACTCATAAGCTCCATATATTTTGGAAACTTCTTCAGAGGCCTACACTTTCTGACCGCACTCCTAGGAGCCTCACCAAAATCCATCAATGTCTGTAATAGCCACCGAGGTCTCTTGAAAGTACTGGAAGGGGATAACTCCTCCTCCCCACTTGGATTCTAAACAGATGTTTGTTTCTCATCCTTCGGATCCCGCTACTGCTTGTCCTCTATTACTTATGATGAATCTTAAGTACTCCTAGATTCCAATTTCTCCTCAAACTTAACATATTTTCTAACAACTGTCTTCCCATCCGTTGGAATGAAGATCATGTAATACTTTGAGTTCTCATTGTACTCCAAAAACATAACCTTATGTCCTGAAGGATCCATCTTCATCCTCTTCTCATAGACACATGGATATAAACTGGACAACCAAATATCCTCAAATGACCAATCTCTAGCTTCATTCCTGAGAATGCCTCCTCTAGAGTCTTGTCCCCCAATATCCTATGGTGACTCATTTTCTACAAAAAAATTGTTTTGTTACATGCCTCTTCCCAAATAAACATAGGAAACTCCTACTCATGTATCATAGCCCTGGAAGAACTGATGATGGACTGATTCTTTCTCTCTGCAACCCCATTCTGTTGAGGGGATCCCCACCTCATTGTATAAATACTTGAATTCATTGGAGGTGTACACTCCCTTGTTATCCTACCTCAATACCTTGATCTTATTACCTATTTGTTTCTCTACCTGAGATCTAAACTCCTGAAACCTAATGAATAACTCATCCTTAGTCTTCATAAAGAAGATCTAGGTTTTCCTGGAAAAATCATCAATAAGCATCACATAGTATGGAAATCCCTATAATAATGCTAATGACATCAACCCACTCAAATATGAATGAATAAGATACAATATCCCCTTGGACCAATTCTCTCTACTAGGAAAAGCATCCTTGGCATTCTTTCCAAGTTCACACCCTTTGCACACTCCCTGCTGCTCAAAATTTTGAACTCTGGAAGACCTGTAAAAATATCCATTAGAATCGACAATGCCTTGTAGTTTAGGTGCCCCAACCTCCTATTAAAAAACTCAAATAGGTTGCCACTTCTTTGTACCAAATACTGAACAATATTGTTCTATAACTTTTATAAAGTTCCTTCTCTAATACCAATGAGAACTCCACTATCCATGATATATTTCTTTGGATGTATGAGTACCTTCCCTCTCTGAAAAGTTATGAAAAACACTTGTACTTCATAGATTAGAATGAAATCAAATTCTTATTCAAACTTGATTTGTAAATCACATCATGTGAATCTAATGAATGCCTTGACTCAAGCTGGAACACAATTTTTCCCTCTCCCTTCATTGCATACTTGGCATCATCACCAATTTGCACATGAAGATCTGAGTCCCTCTCCATCAGACTACTAAATAACTCTCATGATTTTCATATTATGAGATGCACCATTGTCCAAGAACCATGCACTCCTCATAGTTGTGCTGGTAAAAGGGTAAGAAACTAGTGAGCAATCCATCTCAAACTTTGTTGCAAACTCATCAAGTTACGTATCTATTGATATTTATGTATGCATCTTTCCATTACCATTCTTCTTCTTCTCTAGACACTGAGATTCATAATGTCCATTATTATGACATGAGAATCACTTGATTTTACTCAATTCCTTCTTCTTCCCTGGTTGTGATGATCCTCCATCAGTGTTACCCTTCTTCATAGAACTCTTTCATTTTCCTTTCTTCGTATTACTAACAAGAGACAATTTATCCTCACTACCTCCCTACTTGCTACTCTTAGACTCTTTCCAAGTCTCTTCCTAGATGAAATCATCCCAAAGTCTCTTCCAATCTGGGAGATGTTCTTGAGCGCAAATTCCCTTGATAAACAGTTCTCATGAATTGGGAAGACCATTTAATGCCACATTCACAAGCTCTGCATCCTTCATTTTATCCCCTATGGATGCAAGTTAATCATCCACCTATGTCATTCTCATGAGATATATGGTAACATTGGCATATATAGCCATATGCATTGATTTGATTTTATTCCTTAAGACCATCTTCCTATTCATGTTTGTGCTCTGGAATAACCCTACCAAGGCATCAAACATCTCTTTGGTCATCTTCTTCTTGAATAAGTGAGGAATTAGATGATATTTCACTAAATCCAAGATGACCCTCTATTCTTTGATCTCCTTCTTATTGTGATCTTCCAAAGTTGTTGGATCTATCGATGGAGTAACAACTTTTTCCACTGACTCCCAAAGGTCATACTCCTTAAACACCAAATTTACTCTTTCTTTCCAAGAGAGAAAATTGGATGATCCATCCAATCAGTGTTAAACTCTTAATGGTGTTGGTGTTATCCCTAAGACCTGATAACCTGCCCAAGAAATAACATTCTACTAAAAATTTCCCATGTACTGACATGTACAGACTTGTACGCAACTATCACCACTAGATCCTACATATGTGTGCAATTTTGATCACTAAAATATGCATATGCTCATGACTATGACCACTGCGACCCACATATACACGATTTTTCTCAAAGCCTCCCGCGTATGTATGCAATTGTGCTTTTTGTGACCCATGTACACCTCAGTAAACCTGCAAAAACTTAGTTCTTCCTCAATACGACTATGTTCCTTAAATGTGTCCTTCAATTTCCACCTGCTAGTTATGGATCTGCTATAGATATGATATTTGACTTTCCCTAAGAGAACATTCTCTAATATCATGTTGAAAATTTTCCTACCTAGCATGTGGTAGTTAATTTCAAATCAATCACTTATTGAATTAAATAACAATTGAGTAATCAACTAAACATGCAGTGGAAGCATAAACAAGGAAACCAAATCAAGCACACATAAACAACAATATTTTTGGGTAGAAACCTATGGAAAAACCTTGGAGGGAAAACCCGTGTTGAGAATAATTTTATTATGATAAAATTAGGTCTCTCATAACAGGGATAATGGCCCACTCAGAGAAATACAACAACAGACAAAACTAACAAAGTTTGATCTGTTGTATGACCTAGAATTGCATGATTTTTGAGGTGTATGTGAATTTCCTTCACTAAACCCACATATGTACGTGACGGTCTCCATTAAAACACACGTACATGTACACAAATACTGTACGAAAAGATTCGTACGACATGACACTCTCCTATGGCTTCCTCTGACTAAAACCCACCTGCATGATCCTATGTTCTCTTTTCTCCTTGACCTAATATCTAGATGGAAGTATTTCTCCAGCTATTCAAGATCTTGAATCACATTCCTTCATGATCCAATACTTTGTGTAGACTTCTTCAACACCTGTGAAGTGTCTTCCTCCTCCACCCTAGCCTTGATTTTATTATCATGAGTCATAATCTATTTCTAATCTCCAAAGTGATTGACGGTTGAGATCAGTTCTCACACTCACTTGAGATTTATAAACATGCTAATTACCTTTAGCACTTTCCTTAAATAACTCAATTAATTAAATAATTAATCAATAAAATCAATTTACTTTAAAAATTCCTTTAATTGAAGTAAATTCAAGAGTATAAGGCTTTGGATGATTTCCACATGTCTAGACATATAGACCTATGCATAAATACCTATCTAATTTTACCACTAGCATCAATAGTGTGGAATTCATCCAAATCCTTCTACCTTGTTACTTTACTTTAATTAAAGGAATTATTAAAGTAAAGTGATTTTATTATTAAGTTGAGTTTTATTTAAATAAATGATTTAATTAGCATTAGTAAATTAAATAATAGCCATTGATCTCAAATGAGGTGAGAAGTAATCTCAACTATCAATCAATTTGTAGATTAGGGTTAGGTCATAACTCAATCTTATAGAAGCAAGGCTAGGGTAAAGAAAGAATATTGATTGAGAGGTTGATTGATTTGACACAAGGAGTAGAGAAAAACATTTTCTCAAGTATATCTTGGATAGGTGGAGAAGGACTTCCATCTAGAGATTAGGTCAGTGAGAAGACAGACCAGAGTCAATCACAAGTGGGTTTCAACCGATTAGAGCCATATCACCAATGTCGTTCTGTATAGAGTTTGGTATAGTCTTTGAGTGTTTGTATGCGGGTTTCAATGGATACATGCATATATACCTGGGCTTGATTAAGGTAAGGTGCGTACATCTCGAGAAGCATGAAAATGCAAGGTCGTATAAGAGATCAAACGTTGCTAAGGTTTGCAGGTACTATCTATATTTTTCTATGGGCCATTTTCCCAAATACAGGAGACCTTGTAAGATTTGAAGTTATTTGAATGATAAGCTTATTTGATTGGCATAATATCTATGTTTTGTTCATGAAATTTGTGGTTTCCAGTATTGCTTCTGCTATCTTTATTTGAGTTGAATATTCCAACAAGTGCATTCTGTTTTGTGAGTTGATAATTTTATTTAAAACACATAAATCGCTAGATAACAAAGTACCTAGGTTTCAGAGTAAGGGGATTTCAACACCCCATATGCACAAGGAAAAGGGACTAGTTTCTAGTCCTTCAATCACTCTTATTTTCATAAGAAAATTCAAAACCACTTTTTTTTATTTACTCTTCATATCAACTTGAAACTTAATGCCCTAAATCCCAACAATATTATCCTAGGGAATCCCCCCTTGAGCCGGATAAGAGCTGGAATGAAGTGAAAAACAGGGTTAGTGAGGTGACAATGGTATCCCTCTTAGTGCCACTAAGGCTACATTTCAATATTATTAGGACTTTATGTCAAGAAGTGTAGGTTTTCATGGTAACCGTACCTTGAAAATTAACTAAATGAGTCATCATAGTATGTTCCCATGATGCTCAAACCATAATTGAGGTATGCACTATAATTAATTCACCATGTTCTTCCCATCAAGATGTAGATGCTTCTTTTGTTTAATTTGAGAAGCATACTTGAGGTATTGGATCTAAGTTTATAATCAAGAAGGGATTTGATGGAAAGGGCCTTGGAATCAATGGCCAAGCAATGACTAATACCATATAGGTTGAGGAAATACCTCATTATGCAAGTTTGGGATATGGTAAAGACTAATTTGGAGAATTCTCTAAAAGCTTCAATAGAATATCCTAAGCTATTAGCTCTACATAAAAAACTCATGGAAGGATATGGCACACCACTCCATGATGCTGGAAGTGAGTGCAAGTCAGAATAAAAAAAGGCACATCCTTTCAATCATGGGAAAAGCATAAAGAACGAATGAAAATCATATCCAAATAGAGATGAACATCCAAAAGGAGGAGGTAGAATAGTTTCCCCTCATCATAATTGTACAAAGGATAGCCTTAAAAGGTATGGAAAGCATGAGTACTCCAATATTTTCTTTGATTATGAGAAGAATGACCATGTAGTGAAAAAATTGTGGTATGCATATCCATGTACATTTTTTCGATTAAATTATAACCATTGTGTGGCCATGTGTTGGAAGAGAAATTCCTTACATAATAAGGCCATTTCCTTCAATAAGAAGGCAAGATGAAAATACCACGCTTCAAGTCCAAATGTGGAGAATGGAAAGAAGGGAGTGTTTTATAAGAAAATGGGAATAACTATTGCACTCATTGTAAGATGAGTGGTAATGGGTTGATAAGTGTTGGAAGAGTCATCCACAACTCCATCCAAAGCATGGGAAGGGAGTTTTGCA
Source organism: Picea engelmannii (assembly GCA_009831015.1). Classification (NCBI taxonomy): domain Eukaryota; kingdom Viridiplantae; phylum Streptophyta; class Pinopsida; order Pinales; family Pinaceae; genus Picea; species Picea engelmannii. Next base: position 64,958 of record ML794343.1, on the reverse strand, counting down.
AAAACTCACTGAGAAAGAAGTAGAAGATGAAGATGAAAAGGTAGAAGATGAAGAAGAATAAGAATAAGAAAGAATTCAAGTACCAATAGTACAAGAGGCAACCCGTGCAGAAACTCATCTATCCAAGGAATATTCCATCAAGAGGGAGCAACCTAAAAAGCAACATCCATTAGAATGAATTGGTAATAAATGAATTTTCGCACAAATCAGTTTCATTTATCATACTTATGTAGCACCTCCAAATTACTTTCCTTTTTTTTTCTCATTGTTGAAAATCATGAAGAAAATTAACCTCATTTGTATGAGAAAAGTGTGGAGGTAGATCACTCATTGTGAGAATTAACCCCTTGTTGAGAGAAAAAATAAATCAATCTCGAAGTGAGAGAAAACAAAGCCACCCACTATGCTCATGTTTTGAGACTTTTGGTGGACCAAAAGTTTCATTTTGTGGTGAGGTATGATCCAAGAGAATTTTCACATTTGAAGATTTTAAGTTCATTCAATTTCCACCGAGATTATCTACAAAACAAAGAGCGTACAAGGAGATTTATGATGCAATTTGAACAAGGTCAAATGGAATTTCTATGAGAAAGATATGGCTCATTGAAGTTTTGTAAAAATGGGTGGAAATGAGAAAAAACTAAATTAAGTGATTAAATTTTGAGCTTAGGTGCTCATGTACTATTCATTTTTAATGTAACAGGAAACTAATGCAATGAGAGAGATACTTAGCATTGAAGTTTACTAGTCTTAAGGGAAATTTGAGATCTTCATGGAATGTTGAGATCGTCATGGAATAGTTGATATTTTCCCTCAACCAATCCCTTGATTTGTGCCCGGGACCTAATTTATGGGAATAAGAGAGTTATTCTCTCCTTAATATCTTGAGATAGTTCTCAAATGAAGAATTATTTAAGCAAGTAGAGAGAAAAAGAGCCGGGGAAAAAATATTGGAAGAAGAATAAGCAACTAGACTTGTTCTTGAATTATTATCCCTTTTTATAAAGGATATCAAGCCCCTTTATTGGGATAATTGAGTCCCTTATTGGAAGAATTTGTAAGCCCCTTATTTGGAGATTTATCCCCTTACTAGGAGAATATTATAGACATTTGTAAAGGTGAACTAGCTCCTTATTGGGAGAAGAATTCAACCCTTTTTGTAAAAGGTTAATCCCTCTTTGAAGGATAAATAAATAATATTTTCATTGATTGAGAGAACCCGGAGACAACCAAATTTTGGTGAACTCCATTAACAATCTAGTTTTCATATTGTTTTTATGTTCTTGTTGTTTTAAAATTCATTTTTTAAATGATAAATTATATTACCAATTTTCTTGTTAAGAATGGAAAATTGAGAAATATATAAAGCATCTGGAATGGAGAAAAACTGAGTCAATTTTAAATTGTCATTTATCGAATCATCCCATGTCTACAAAAGTGTCTATAATAATATGTTACACAAATATGTATTATAATAGTTTATTTCAATATGACTGTATTTAATTACATAATAATGAAGTTAAAAAGGACAAGTTTACATAAATATGTAGCTTCATAAAGGCTACTTTAGTTTTATGTGGTGATCCAATTTGAGATTCATGCTTCTAGCTACACATGTTTAATAAGTTGGAAGATGTTCCCAACTCCACATCTTAGAATCAATGTAGAACCTATATAGATGAGTTGGACTTACTCTAAATTAAATGAACTCCCAAGTTAATTTCACTACATAACTACATCGTACCTTGAAACTTAACCAAATATGTTTTAATAATATGTTCACATGTCTACAATATGGTCTATAATAATACATTTTGTAAATATGGTCTATAATAATTTGTTTCAATGTGATAGTCTTTTAAGTACATAGAAATGATTTTCTTCCATATTATGGTTAAAAAGGATGAGTTACTTTACATACATACAAATTCATACATTTCTCTCATATTTTCCCCACCCCCACCTTCACCCTCACCCTCATATAACCCTCATATATGAAAGTGGGACTAGGGAAAATATGAGATAAATGTATTATATGACGATGGAGGTGGGGAAAATATGGGATGAGGATGAGGGTGGGGGTGGGGAAAATATGAGAGAAATGTATTATAATACATTTGTCTCATATT